>VWZV01004876.1:247193-352992 GCA_013397155.1 Irena cyanogastra | reverse complement strand
CTACTGGAGCCGGGAGAAAGAGAATTCTTGCAATTGGAATGAAAAAATGGGGTTGTGTTGGAAACGGGTACCAGGAAGCAATCCCTACGTAGCCCTGGGAGAATTGAAAGACTATTGGGAAAGACCTGAAAGCACAGAGAGGGCTTGGAAGGCTCCGGACGGTATATATTGGATATGTGGGAAGAAGGCTTATAGTGAGTTGCCCCGAAACTGGAAGGGATCATGCACCCTGGGACTAATCAGACCCACCTTTTTCACCCTTCCCAGATCGAAGAGTGGCTCTTTAGGGGCGCCGTTATACGAAACTTTACATGGAGAAAAAGAGAGATAAAGAAAGCTTCCCCATTACAGGAGGCAGCCAAACTTGGGGAGAGGAAGAATGGCCAGCCGAAAGAATAATAGAATATTATGGGCCGGCAACATGGGCACAGGACGGCAGTTGGGGCTATGGGACCCCAATTTACCTGCTAAACAGACTAATCAGGCTTCAGGCAGTAGTTGAAATTGTATCCAACCACGCCTCAGATGCCCTAGAACTATTATCTTGGCAGCATTCGCAGATGAGAGCATTCGTCTACCAGAATAGGATGGCACTCGATTACTTACTGGCAGAAGAAGGAGGGGTCTGTGGAAAGTTTAACAAGTCTGAATGCTGCATTGAGGTGGATGACTATGGGGAAACCATCAAGGGATTAGCGGCAGAAATCAAACGAGTAGCACACGTGCCCGAACAAAAATGGGATTCGATTTTGCAAACCTCCTGGTGGGATCACTTGTTTGATGGTGCTTGGTGGAAGAAATTACTTTTCTTTATACTATGCTCCATTGCTAGAATCATCTTCCTCCTCTGCCTAATCCCTTGTTTCATAAGACTAATCCATTCCGTGGTGCAAGGGATGCAACTGGCTTCAATGCCAGTAGATCCCGAAAGCGCCACAGGAAACATGAAAAATGTTCCTAAGATTATGGCCCTAGAGGAAACCGAGGAAGGGAGTAGGGCAGCAGAAGCTTTAGAAAAATTCGAAAAACAAGTAAGAAAGGAAGGTTACACATACCAAGAACTATCCCAAAGAGAATTGTAAAGAAAGAAAAAGAAAAAAATAATACAAGTATAGAACAAAGTGGTCTCATTCTGTAACTTAGGCGGCACGAATTAAGGGGTTGATATAAAGGGGAGGGATTGTTATAGATATGTGTTTAATTCGTGCCTATAAAGTGCCTATAAATGTAATGTTAGAAATGCATGTGTGGGATATAAATGTATATTTTTGTATCAAACCAAAGACGTGTTGAAACCACACTCTCTGGCGGGGCGAATTCCCGTAAGAATGTGTGGCTCCTTTAGCTGATTAGATTTCCAGAAAGGAATCACCAAGTCTAAAGCCACGGCTGAACGGCAGACAGCCCATCTCGAGAGAAGCCACCCGGCCATTTTCACCATGATAAGTAACTCAAACCCAGAAGTAGGGGAAAACCTGGAAGTAACCCAAACCCAGAACTAGGGAACCCGGAAGAAATCCAAACCTGGAAGTAGGAAACCCAAACCCGGAAGTAACTTCCAAAACCGAAAGTGGGAAACCCAAACCCGGAAGTAGGAAACCCAAACCCAGAAGTAACTTCCAAAACCGAAAGTGGGAAACCCAAACCCGGAAGCAGGAAACCCAAACCCAGAAGTAGGAACCCCAAACCCGGAAGTAGGAAACCCAGAAGAAGCCCGAACGCAGAAGGAGGAAACAACAATCCAGAAGTAGGAAAACCCAACCCGGAAGTAGGAAACCCGGAAGTAACCCCAACCCGGAAGTAACCCCAAACCGGAAGTAGCCCAAACCCGGAAGTAGGAAAACCCAACCTGGAAGTAGGAAACCCGGAAGTAGCCGCAACCCGGAAGTAGAAAACCCCAACCCGGAAGTAGGAAACCCCAACCCGGAGGCAGGAAATTCGGAAGTAGGAAACATGGAAGTAGAAAACCGCAACCCAGAAGTAGGAAACACGGAAGTAACCCAAACCCGGAAGTAAGAAACCCAAACCCGGAAGTAGCCCCAACCCCGAAAGTAACCTCCAACCCCGAAAGAAGGAAACACCAAACCCGGAAGTAGGGAACCGGAAAAAACCCCTACCCGGAAGTAGGATACCCAAACCCGGAAGTAATCTCCAAAACCGGAAGTAGGAAATTCCAACCCGGAGGTAGGAAACCCGGAAGTAGCCCCAACCCGGAAGTAGGAAATACCAACCCGGAAGTCGGACACCCCAACTCGGAAGTAGGAAACCCCACTCCAGAAGTAACCTTCAAAACCAAAAGTAGAAACCCCCAACCCGGAAGTAGTAAACCCGGAAGTAACCCCAACCCGGAAGTAGGAAATTCCAACCCGGAGGTAGGAAACCCGGAAGTAGCCCCAACCCGGAAGTAGGATACTCCAACCCGGAAGTAGGATACTCCAACCCGGAAGTAGGATACTCCAACTCGGACGTAGGAAACCCGGAAATAGCCCTAACCCGGAAGTAGGAAACTACAACCCGGAAGTAGGAAACCCCAACCCGGAAGTAACCCAAACTCGGGAGTAAACTCCAAAACCAAAAGTAGGAAACCCAAACCCGGAAGTGAATCGAACCCGGAAGTAACTCAAAACAGGAAATAACTCAAAACCGGAAGTAGGAGAAACACGGAAGTAACGCCAAACCCCGAAGTAACTAGAACCCGGAAGTAGGGGAAACACGAAAGTAACTCAAACCCGGAAGTAAACCAAATTCGGAAGTAGGGGAAACCCGGCAGTAACTCAAGCCCGGAAGTAACTCAAACCCGGAAGTGGAAGTAACTCAAACCCGGAAGTAGGGGAAACTCGGAAGTTCCATGCTAAGGAACTTAACATAATTTTTGCCAAAGAGATGTTTTCGTATTCTACACAAACCCAAACTTAGCATGAGCTAATTGTCATGCTCTACCTTACCCTCAGTTATAAAAATACAAATATGATCCGTATTATTGCTATGTAACCACAGCAGCTGCAGAATTTAAAATAAGATTCCTACCTGGATAAGAACTGATGCCTACATGGATAGGAAATTGATGACACAGACATATGGGTTTCCTTAAAACATCAACTTATTCATGAGACAAAGGTACAGATGAGAATTCACTCCAGGGAGCTGGTGGAACAGAGCTCCTTCCCCAGCCCTCGGGGGTGAGCTCCACTACACATCAAATGGACCTACAGTGCCTTGTCCTCCTCACAGATCTGCAGTAACAAGTCTATCTATTCAAAATCTATTTTCCTTTACAGTAAAGAAATTAGCTCTATGTGAGTCTTTGCTGGGAAGATAGTTAGGTCATTGTAAGACACACATCTTTTCATGCTGACAAATCATTTATCCCACTACCCAAAATACTTTCAAGCCAGAAATTAGCTGGGTACGTAGTGATCCAGCCTGCAAAACTTGAAACGTAAAAATGTGGTGGCAAAGGTGAAATCCCTGCAAATCTTGTGGGTTTGGAATGGTTGGGTTATATTAATTTGGTTATTTTTGTGTTTTGGTTAATTTGGATTCCTCAGCTTGAAGCAACATCCCTCTGGGAGGAAAGGTATCTGTGATGCTGTTTCTGGTTCTGCACACTTCTTGAGTATGTACCCTCTGTCCAGCACTCCATAACGATGAAATTCCCCCCACACCCTACCCTGAGATCAAAAATATTTTAATGTTGTAAACAGCTTTTTAAAAATTAGATTCCTCTGAAAGTTTACGTTTTCCGTTGGTGGAAGGTGCCAGGTTAATGATTAATTTAGAATAACTAAAAGTCACCTCAGATGACAAATTTTCATCCCCTTATTTTTGTAGCACAGAACTAATCCAGAATTTATTTCCACAAGTATTCATAATTTTTGTAGTTTAGTTGGTAATTAAATAACTTATATACACAGACATTTTATTCTTGGTATTGTGTGACTTACACTGTATAGATTGTCTTAATCTTGTTTCTTATTCCTTTTTCTAGTTGCAGTAGGTGTTTCAGGATTGCCCATCACCTTCTAATATTGTATTACCGGGAAAATTATTTCTGATATTTCCTAGGTAGTTATTTTGATAACATAAAACATATACTGAACAGTAGAGAATTAATCTCTCGGGATTACTTTAGCATGAAATGGCTAATATTTACTAAACTCACAACCCTCTTCCCAGGGACTTCATGAACCCAGATGAGGTTTCCTATTCTACTCTTCTCAGTAAGCAGTCATTAAAGGCATCTAATCCCAAGTGGCACAGCAGAAGCAGCTTCGCAGACTGTTTTTAAAGACATTTTTTTGTGCAAGTTCCCAAAACCCAACAAATCCAACTGAAAAATAATATTAAATTACTATCATGTCAGTCGAAGAACAAGCTCCATCAGCCGGGGCAGTGTGAGTCAGCACCAGAGGAACTTCAGATCTTACCTGGGGAGCTCTACATCATGCAGAGCACCCAGTTTTGCAGTTCCTTACAAAAGTACTTTATTTGCAGGCAGCAGGACAAATTGGTGGCCAAACATCTGTACTCGTCCAAAACCTCTCCCTTTTCCAGGATCCATTACATGAACTTTGAAATGTCAGCCACACCATCTCTCCGCCTTTCATTCAGAACTTGGGTGTTTTGCTGTAGGCACGACAACAACCTCCAGGGACACCAAGAGCACCCTCCCACCGTCACCCTCAGCCAGGCACTGCTGCTGGCCCCATGCTCCCAGCAGTCTGCATCCCCCTTCAGACTGTGTGCCAGTGCTGGGAGAGCCACCAGCTCCAAATGGCCTGAAACCCAGCCTGAAAAATAGGGTTTGCATGTTTCTGGCACCTCAGGGAATTCTAAGTCAAGTTCAGCTCTATTGGCTTAAACATCTTCCCCAAGAGAACTTGGATACAGAAACTTTGATGGGGCCATACATTCTCAGACTATGCAACATTTTATTCTATTTGTTTATTGTATTTATAAATAAAAATGCCTCATTAACTGCACAAATGACTTTCCTCTCCAATGATAGTCACCTTTTATTATAAATTTCAATATAGAAAAACAAGTAAGCACTGATATAAAACACTGCATTCTGTTGAACTCTGTATTTATCTAAAGTATTTTTAAAGTCTTTCTTTGTGAAGCCTTAAAACATTCAAGTTTATTCTTCTTCAGAAGAAAATCAGTTTCAGAAAATCTTCAGCAGACTGGAACATCCATCCTTCTAACTACTAGTAATAAAAATTCTGCAAATACAGGACTGTTATTCATCACAGAGCTCTCTTAGCTCTGCAGAAATGAAAGAAATATTTTATAAAACCACACACATAACCCCCACAAAACCATAACTTAAGAAGACTGTGAGAATCTATGATAATATCATAGACTTAAATCTGTTTAGAGGGAAGATGCTATTGGCACATATTGATTTCTGGTATGTTGAGAACAACAGAGCAAGAGGATGGGATGGGGGCTAAATTTTCCTCAGATCTCAGAATAGTTTTCTTTCAGTATTTCTAGTACTGTTGTAGACATGATCAGTTCAATACAGGAGTGAGGCAGCTCTTGACAGTGGGAGATAATCTAATTATTTAAAAATCTTGCTATTAAATCACTGTATTCCCTGTGGCAGTGTCCTCAGGAAAACAAGCTGGAAACTCTTTTTAAGCATTGCTTCCAAGTGTGAGAGTGTGAACCTCTGTTACTCTTCCATGGACAGGGACCAGGCTGGGTGGAAAACAAAGGCACAAGCCTTTACTGATATCCTTGTGAAATTAAAATTTACAGCTTCAATCTTACACGTAGTTACAGTCACTAAACCGTGGGCATGGGAGTGGTCTCATTACAGCCAATATGCATACATGCATGCTTCACCTTCAACATCTTCTTCAAAGAAGCCCCAAACCAGCCTAGACATTAAATCTGAGCTTAGAAGGTCATACCCAGAGTAGTGTCACCAATATGGACATCTATTGTTGTCCCTCTGCTCTGTGCCCATGGCCATGAGATCCACTGGCAGGCTCTGAAGCACTGCCCCTGGCCAGAATGGTGTTACTTGGGGGTGCTCACTTCCCAGGTGCTGGGAAAACTTTAAAAGTCAGAATTGCATCATGCAAGGGGCAGCGAGGGCTCTGTAATACAACAAGATGGTGGGATTTTCCCTTCCATGCCTGGGTCTGACAGTAGCCCAGTTTCAACAGCTCTGGAGCCCACTACCAAAGGTATCAGCCACTGAACCACTGGGTGAAAACTGTGGGAGCTGTGGATTTAAATATGGTGATGGTACGAGCTTTAACATGTATCTCTGCATTTCTCGTGCTTCTGGCCAGCTATCTCCTGCAAAGGCTGTCATTTGAAATAACTAATAGAGGTTTTAGTCCTGAAGACCTGTATTTTTTTACTTAAATGTAAAAATATGCAATACATCATTAAATGATAGTTAATGGAGACGTAGAAAAAGAAAACACATTTAAAGGCATCTGCTGAGTGCTATTAATGATTATTATACAAACCTAGACATTATGAGCGAAATTTTCCTCAGCTGAACCTGACTAGTAGTTAATGGAACTGCAACCATGTCAGTCATGTAATTTTAAATGCATTTGTGAAGCTCAACTGTTAAACTGCAAAGTTTTCTTTGACTCTGAGTGCCCCTGACACCAACACAGTTATATTTCTTCAAGTGTCAGTAGGATGGAATCGATGGACAAAAGTGAGACGGACACAAGTTATGCTACCTTATTCCCCAAAGTTTATAGGAATCTTTCCAGCCACTGTACAACACAGTAGAGGAAAAATTTCAATCTGTTTTCTTTCTTTACAGACTCAGGACAGTAGAGCTAAATTCAATTCACCAGCCAAATCCACCTACCCATTTGCACTATTTCTTCTACTCAAGTTATAGTTTCTGACATTTTTAGATTTTGCTAAAAATAAAACTCATCTGAAAGTAGGAGCTATATTTATTTTGGACTTTTTTCATACTCAGTCCACCGATTTGAAGCAGTTTGGGTACAGCTTTATTAGCTTTCTGTGAATTACTATGTTGTGTGGCAGACTGCAAAAAGACCATTCTGAAGGATGCGTTAATAATACTAAAGTTGATACTGTGATGTGATGTGATAGTAAAAGGTGGTTTAGACGGTGTTATTTGGGGTAATTACAATTAGCAGTAGCCATTTAAAGGTCCCAGCATGTGTTTTGTTAGAAAAGAAATGTTAACCCCAGCGTCTTGGCCAGTCTCCAGTGTAAGCAATTACGTTCTTGCCGCAGTAGTTAACTATCCCTTGTTGCTTCAATTAGATATGGAATTCTTCAGCTTCTCTCAGGGAGCTGCTGAGTCGTGTTACTGGCGCTGTTATCCGGCTGTTTTGTTCCAGCCGAGAGGTCCCACTATTTCAGTTATAAATGAAGTCTTCTCTGCTTGTAAAAGGCTTCTTGAGTGCAGTCTCGGAGCACTGCATAAATCAATAAACAACAGATGCACTTGATACTGTACACTGACTTGAGGGCAGGAGGAAAAAAAACAAAAGCGAGGAATGATACTGGCAGAAAGATAACCCCAGGCTATGAATAAAACATGCACACCTATAACCATGAAGGGTTCACAGAGCAGCAAAAGGGCAAAGGCAGTAACAAAGGGCTTGGTCCTGGAGGAGGAAAACAAATAAAACCCAGAAAAACTGATTTACCATTGAAGCAACCACCGAGGATCCAAAGACACTTTACTCTAGATAATTTCAGGCATGGAAATAAGGATAGCTAGTCCCCAGGTTTTCATCTCTAAAGAGTAAAAGCAAGAAAAGAGATTTAAAAAGCAACATGACCAATACCAGTGGAACCTTGCATGGTTAAAAGTACTTCATAGCTGCAGTTAGGTGGGATATACCTCAATTTCTAAAGAACTGTTTAAAAAAAACTTCCCACAGCCTAAGCAAATATTGCATATCCATTCCATATCCCAGGGATGTATTACACCAAAATAATAATATGACTACACCCCAAGAGATCTCTAGACAACTATAAGTTATAGCCAGGATAAAAATGTGTAAAAAGGACAGGGTATAACAGCAGAATGTTAAAAATATCACCTTTGTCTCTGCAACCTGGATTACTCTTCTGAATAATCTGAACTATTTTTCTCTGTCCATCTTTCTTCTACTTTTCTACTTACTTCTTTTTTGTGTGTAATATTAAATTTTCATAAATAGAAACATCCTGTTGTGTTTTTGGACTATATGTAGAAGGAGGAGAGGAACACTTCAAGCACTTAATCTATGAGGTCTGTTTTATGAGATCTAGCTGTCAGGATGGTAAGGGATTTGAGTTTGAGGGGTTTGAGTTTTCAATTTTTGTAGAACTTCATGCTGCTGCAGAAAAGCTATTATGCCTATTAAATCATCCTCATCTTCTCATCTTGGTGTTTCTCTGGCTGTTTTGCCCCAACACTCTACATCCCCATCAGAGAGGCTTTGAATATTTTCATGGTTATCTCCTTCTCCTTCACCCCACCCTCACAAAAGTCACATGGTTAACTGTCCTCTCCTGAGTTGGAGCTGAAAGATAAGAAATTGAGCTACAGGTATAGGATTTTGAGCTTCATTTTGTTCTTTCTTCTTAATAGAAATATTACTGAGAAGACTTCTGAACCAAGGGGATTCAGCTGAAGTGTATTTAAAATGTATCGTGCTGTGGCACAAACTGTCCCAACCATAAGGGGCATGTTCAGCTGGAGACTTCAGACAGACCCCAAGGGATATAGGTTCAAAAAATAAGTTTTTGTTGACCTTACAAGACAGGCAATGGGACTCTGATGCAGAATTAGATGTCATTTTGAAATACAAATTGTCCAGATTCAAACTCATTAGGTTTAACTTCTATGCAGAAAAATCCCATTTATCACGTTTTGTATGTTTTGAGTATTTCCTTTATAATTATATTGTTTATATCTTCATGAAACTTCTCAGGACTGTTTGGTAAATTACAGACCATGTTTCTTAACCTGATGAACAAACTATGCCAGCTATGACTATACTTTGTTTCTAGATTATCTCATTTTCAGTTGGATCTAATATTTACTTTCTACATTGGATACTGGGTGTGACCCATTAAACATCCTTGTCTTATGATCCAGCTGAAAGTCATTGCCCATTTAGTATTATAACCCAATCTGAAAGAAAAACTGCTACAGAGAACAATCAGATCTCAAGAGCGGAGCCATTCAGAGAAAGGAAGGCAAGTGATGGAAGGCAAAACCTCTGGTTTATTTGTATCTTTTATGGGTGCTGACAAGGTGAAAATGGTTTGCATTTGACACAATGGAGGGTCAGACAGGAATTCATCCCCATTGTCTCACCTGGTTCCCCTTCACCTAAGTAATAATTCAGAACAATATTTATGGCATCAGGAAGACAGCTGGAGAGACTTTGACAGGTGGAACCAACTGTCTCGGTACCAGCATACACCACTGAGATTTGGGGAAGTCCTGGCTAATAGTAATTAGCCACTAGCTACTGGATCAGAGACTTGTTAGGGGTGCTGGTTGTAACTCTGAACTGTGCAGAAACAAGAAGGAAGCGATAACAGTCTTTCTGCATATTCTGCTTTTCTAGCAATGTTCAAACACACCTTTTTTATTCCAGGCTTTCTGCAATCATTGATATCCCATCCTCATAAATAATCATCTCAACATTGTTTGAGCACAGAGATCAAAAGGATTGAATGAAAGGAAAGTGCAACCATGGGGGGTGGGGAAAGAGCTTTCCACCTGGAAAACATGGGGAACAGAGAACCCTGGCAGAGAAGGGATGGAGGCACTTTAGCACATAGAACTAGAAATCCTTATGGTTATCTTACAGCACTTTTAGAATCTTCTCACTTCCACAACTCCAAGAGAGGGCCTGTGGCAGACTTAGTGCTGCTCTACTAACTTGGCCTAGAATACAATGCTGGAGAGGGTGATTGAAAGCACAAGGGATGCCAGGTGCTGAAGAGACAGTCTAAACTGTGCACACTGTTATGCCTCCACCACCTGAAGTATCTCCCAATGCTAATCCCACTTCACAGGTATGGAATACAGCAGCAAGAGCAGAAATCTCTGCTCCAAACTGTGAATATGGACAATCAGGGAGCTCCTGCCTCCCACAGTAAACTCAGTGCTGGGTGACCCCAGGACAGCCAGCCTCCAGGATGAGGGGCACACCTGGGCCTTGCAGCCTGGTTTCAACCACAGGTTTCTATTCTGCTCAAGAAAGAAAATGAAAGCAGCTGCCCTCTACACCCCAGCTGTATTCCCATCCTGTGCTGGTTTGGGACAATTGCTGCCAGCACCTCTCAGCTGCCTGGGCTATCTCTGTGGGCAGCTGTGCTTCTGCAGAACTCTCACTGCACTGTGCCACTGATTCAGCAGGGAGACAGGCAGACATGGCACACACAGATTGCTCCTGATGTCTTTGGGACAGTCCCGTTCCCAGCAGGGGCAGAGCTGGCCTCCAGACTGGCTCAAGTCTCTGGACAGCTGGGCAGGAGGAGACCTTAGCAGCGAAATCATTCCAACCCAGGGCCTGCACAGGGACCAATGCAGCACTGTGCTGAGTTGCAGTGCAGTGCTGTGAGTAGTGCTACATAAGCTGATGCTGGATGAATGATTGGTGAGGATCAGGAAGGGTTAAGTAGAGGCACAGGGCAGTTTTACTTCATCAAAGCCCTTTTCCAGTCAAACCATCGTCATTGCTCTGCATGCATGAACACATGTATCTGTGTACACACACTCATGCAAGCGTTTTTATGGCTACTGTGTATCACAACACCAGCCAAAGGAACATCTCTGGGGCCAGGGAGTAGCTGGTTTTCACAGAAAACTGACTGTAGAGGGCCGGGCAGACTTTCCCAGGAGATGCTGTGGATCAGCTGCTGTAATAGGCCTGGGAGAACCTTTCAGACAGGTAAAGAGGTACAGGTGTACGTGTTTGGGATCAGGAGAGCATTGTTGTGAATTCCTGGCTCTAGTCAGAAGCTGTGTAGGCACGGGAAGTTGAAAAGGTATCAGTGCTATGCTGTTCCTGATAAAACATGTTAAAAAGATGGAGGAGAAAATATGGGAAATAAGCATCTTACCTTGGCTGGTGGCTCTGTCACCCTTCTCTGGACATCTGAGAGAACTAAGGAGATTCTCAGCCACTTTCCTTCTCTGCCTCAGTACTCTGTTCCTTATCTTTGGATTTCCCCTTTTGTGAGGATCGGGGAACACTGAACTCAGGAAACAGGTGCTCCTTGTTTTCCAGGCTGCAGCTTTCCCTGCCCTGATGCCAGATTGGCCACTGACAACCCCAGTCCCCTTGTAGGTCCTCTAAGGACAGCTGGCCTTGCCTCTGTGCCTGTACCTCACTGCTTTTGCTGAAGCATCTGTGCAGCTAGAGTTCAGAAAGTGGCATTTGGCTGCAGAACAGCCTCCCTAGCCTGATGCCCAGCAGAACTGAAACCTCTGCCTCTATCTAGTGAGGATTCCATTGGGTAAGGCTGACTCAGGAAGATAAGAATGTTGGGTATACAGTGTGGGATGGTTGTTGCATTGGCTGCTTCAGGAGGTAGTTTGGAAAATCCAGTCTTTCAGTGGTGCAGAATTCTAATACAAGACAGGAGGTCTCATTCAAAGAAAATTAACCAAGGGAAGGTGCATTGCAGACACCAGCTGCAAAAGAAAGCTCAGTGCAGACATAGTTAATGAAAACCCAGCGGAGGCAAACAGCAAAAAAAGAAAGTGGAATCACAGGGCCTAAAACTTGCAGCAACTGGAGGGCATGATCCTGGGTGGCAATAGGAGTTAGAAAGGCCAGCAGAAATTGTTGCAATAACTGTGGATGGTTGGATTTGGACAGGCAATACTGACCAAGTATAGAGTCTAGTGACAGAAAGTCAATCCATCAAACTGCTTTGAACTCTTTGGAAACAGGCCGAAGGAGTTTATAAACACCTGGCATTTCATACTAGAGGTTCAAGGCATTTTTCACCAAGTACTAGACGTGTTTGAGCTTTAACACATCATCAAACCACATCCTCACACTGAAGGATATGCAATATACATATACACATACATATGTATGTACACATATAATAAAACAGGAGGGATCCCCAGTCCAGAAGTCAGTGAAGGCAGATATTGCAGCTGTCCAGTAATGTCTGGCAATTATCATCAGCAGATGGAAATATTCTCTCCCAGGAAAAAAACAAAACAAAAACAAAAATAAAAACAAACCAAGCAAACCTACACACTGCAAGGAAAAGGAACAACTATAGTAATCAACTTGAAAGGATTTATTTTATTAAAAGCATTTTAAGCTTCAATGAAATACCTAGAGGCTTCATTAGAAGGCCCCAGATACATGGTTTTCAACTAGTTACTGTAAGGGAATGTGGAGAGCACTAGCAATGATGCCCCTGGAGAACCAAAAGCAACTTTCTGTAGTTTGGAGGCTAACTTTGAACTGGAGAAACACAGGCAGCCACAACAGGAAGAAATAGAGTGTTTGATTTTACTCTCATTGTATGCATCCTATTTTGACAGATTTCAAGACTGTTAGGGGAAAATATTTATTTGATCTGCCAGGATTCTCTGCCTCCATGTAGATGTATCACTTATTTTTGCACTGGCAAACATTTTTGTGTCCACTTCTGCCTCTTGCTGTGATCCTGATGTGTAATGTGTGCACTACAGTTTGAGTTTGAGTTCATGCCACTCTAGGATACAGAAAATAAGGAGCAGGTGGAGTGACTAAGGGAGCTACTAAGGAGGGAACACAAGGGAATAAATATGGCAATTTCTTTATAATGAAAGCTTTCAAGTTTGATTTGTGGACATTTAAATTAATCCCAGAATAAGCTGAATTGGAAGGGACCCACAAGGATCATCAAGTCCAACTCTTGGCCTTTCACAGCAACATCTCCAAGAGTCACACCATCTGCCTGAGAGCATGGTCCAAACACTTCTTGAACTCTGTCAGGCTAGGTGCTGCGACCACTTCCCCGGGCAGCTGTTCCAATGCCCAACCACCCTCCCAGTGTAAGAGCCTTTTTCTAATACCCAACCTTAACCTCCCCTGACACAACTTCAGGCCGTTCCCTCAGGTCCTGTCACTCTACAGAGTCCTGTCTCTCTACAGAGAAAAAAAATTTCAGCTTGGAGGTTTATGAGTCTTGTAAATTGCATGCAAATGTACTGACAGTAGGCTGGCTTAATCTGCCTTGGTAGATCCTCTAAGGAGCAGTTTGCAGGTTCACAGAGATACCCTGGCCACAAATGGAAAACTTCTACTTTACAATATGATTTCATTATGTCCAAGTGAGACAAAACTGCACACTGCAAAGTCCAGCTCAAGTTGCCAG
This sequence comes from Irena cyanogastra, assembly GCA_013397155.1. Classification (NCBI taxonomy): domain Eukaryota; kingdom Metazoa; phylum Chordata; class Aves; order Passeriformes; family Irenidae; genus Irena; species Irena cyanogastra. Next base: position 339,633 of record VWZV01004876.1, on the reverse strand, counting down.
ATGCAAGGCAGCTGGGTTAGCTACAAGACTGGAAGTTGAGTGCCTCTCCCTGATAGATGCGCATACTCAAGGTTGAAGCATAATGTGACTCAAGGGAGGAGCTTTTGTCTGCAGATAGGATGGAGTTTGGGTCACATCCACTACTGAAACGGACTGTGAGTGCTTGGAATAAACTGTATTTTAAGGCTGACACTGTCATTGCCTATCCTCTGTTTCACATTTTCTTTTACCAGAAACTTACTGAGAGACTAGGGTGAAACTTTTCTAGGTCTCTTTGACACCAGTGATTGTGGTTTCATGCAGCCTCTGTTTCTCTTCTCTTCTGGGACTAGATGACAATCCAATTTTTATGTTGCTTCTTCAGTGAAGCTGAGAAAATTATGCATTCAAAAAAAATTAATTTCCCAAGTAGTTCCACTGAAGGGATCATGACCCTAAATGTATTCATTAGCTCAAATTGTCAACAATTTTCTGTAGCAATTTATTCCTTGACCCTCAAGTGGTCAAGAACTGTCAGCACATGCAATGTAAGGTTAGCACTTACTGAAATACAGCAGTTAAGCTTCTAGATGGCTTTTTTTTTTTTCTGTGCAGTTGTCCGCTGGTTTGAGAGATTTTCTATGCCTTACCATCAATTCCAGCTGTAAGAAGATCATTCTGCCTCAAAATGGGAAAACCAATGGAACCAGAAGTGTTCCAAAACAGAAAGATTATTTTCCTGTCTAGGTCACTGATAAAATGACCTTCAGGTCTTAACAAACACTCCCAATGGAAACCATGAGTCTGAGATCTAAAATTTGAGATCCATATATGGTGACTGAAAATAGAAAATGGGAAACATAAGTTAACTAGAACCTTATATGTAAGGATGTCAACAGGTGAACAGCTGACGAGACTATCCCAAAATTTTTCAAGACACTTGGTAAAGACAACCTTATTTAGACAGAAGAGCTGCCGGGCAAAAAATTATTTGTTTTGAAATTGAAACATCATCTTCTCTCCAAGCTCACCCTCATGTGAATGTTTAACAAGGGAAAACCAGATTGTGATTGTCAGCATCCACAAAAAGACCAATGGACTAATGGACCTTCTCCTTTAGAAGGCTTTCAAAATACAGAGTGATAAATCTGGACATGATTTTTCTGAGTCTAAGGTAATTTGGGCGTGGTTAATTTGACTGGCACCATTCACCTTTTTTCCACAACTTGCTGAGAAGTTGTCTTCATCCTTTTCTATCCATCCTCTGAAATGTATTTCTCTGCTCTCTGAAATGCAGTGCTGGTGTAGGAAGGGCATGAATACACACGTGGGTGCCTTTTCTGCAGCTCAAATCTGTTCTTCCTCAGGCTATGGAACCACTTCGTATATGGCAATAATAAGCTGCAAACATTACATGTACTCTGACAGCTGTAAAGCCACATTTCAGAGATACAAATTTTTTTGTAATTCATACATCTTTTCCCTCCTCCTACATACACACGTTTTACCTTTTTGATAGCAAAATGGGCCCTGCAGTCTATGTAAAAGCATTGCTCACTAATGCTCCGTGGCAGGATAACATATGACACATATTCAGCAAGCACACACATATCTGCCCTCCTGGCATAAAGCAAATCAGGATTCTCAGGAAGGGATAAGGTTAAATTACTCTAATGGCAAAGGGAAAAACATCTAAAAGAGAACTAATCTAAAGTGATGGTTTGCCTGTTCCACAGTGAGAGAGATATTTAATTGCTGCACACAGAACTGCATGATTCTCTGATCTTTTAAAAGAAGTAACTTCCTTCTGACCAGAAAAACTCAGAAGCCTTTCCCCAACCAAGCAGACAGTTGCAGAATGAAGATTTGGTTCTCACTGCATGAGGCAAATAACCCATATAATACTCTAAGCAAGGCAAGCATGCATGAAGTAAGTAAGCCTCTTCCCAGGATTTAGTTGTTCTCCTAAACTCCTGGAAATGTTGGTGCTTTGTCATCATGTCATAGTAGAGCATAAAGATATGCAGATTTCCAAGCAGTGACCATGCCTAATGCTGGAAGTAAATATGAGAGTACATGTTATAAAACACTCACATTGCTGCTAATGGCTGGTCTGTATTTTTAGAGAAAGCACCAATCCATATTGTTTCAGTTCTATGTTGTTCGTGTATCTGTGGACAGTGAGAGAATAACCATCATCTCTGGAAAAAAAGAAAGTGATTTGCACACAACACCTCCCTGCACAAAACATCCTAGATCAAACAGATCAAGTTGCTTGTATCCCAGCCATAAGGGCCTTAAAGACATTGCTCGGGTAAAATATTAGGATATAACCTGGTGCAAATGTAAATATCCAGGACTACATGGTTCTCTTCAGATTAAGAATTTTGAACAAGTACACATGTAGTTGATTTCACACAGTCTCACTATGCTCTCCTATGAATGTAAGAAACAAACATATATAAAAGGAAACTTCCACAGTTACAGCCATGAAAAAAGTACAGGAAAAACGTGAGTTTCACTGATTCTACACAAGAGAGGAGCCAATGAAGATTATCCAGGGTAAGAGATAATTGGAGAATAGTTACTTTAGCATTTATGAATCAATATGTGACATCACCCATACACTCAGAGTTCAGTGGGTAGAGGTATATATGTCAAAAATATCAGTGAAACATCAGCGAAACATAAAGTATTTGTTCTGCACATGAAAACTGACAGGTTGTGTGGACTTGAGCGGGTTGTAACAGGAGACCTAAGCTTTTATTTAATCTGATCAGAGATGGATGGTTCATCTCGGGTAAGCTAAGACATAAAATTAGAGTTTAAGAATTAATTTCAGGTTTTCTCCACTTCCACCTGAAATAGGTCATCAAAAAGAATAATTTTCTATTACATTTCTGGATGCATTAGAAGTCTGAAACATAAAAATTTTCACTACTTAGCCCGTAAGTGCCTGATTAGAATAGACAGATATCTCAGGGGCTAAATGAAGCTGCTGGCAGAGAAGGAAAAGGAATCTGTATAAGAATTTCTCTCTGTCATCCTCGTGACACTTAGAAGGGTGTTTAAAAGTAGGGGTCGTGTTTTTTTCTTTCACCTCAGAGAAAAATGAATGTCCATTTGCAAGTATTTTATCTTTAACCACAGGTGGTACACTGCTTCTCCCAGTCCCAGGACTCGGTGCTTCCTCGTTCATCTCCAGATGCTCAGGTCACACTATCACCCAGCAAATAGGTTTTCTGGTAAATCTACCCCTTATAACTAACTTGCTGAAACATACAAACCCAGAAATAAACCTAGGAAAAAAATCCTGACTATTCTGTCCTTTAAGAGTCATGGGGAACAGGAATTTTATTGCAGTGGTGTGGATATAACTAATTTTAGGAGCTTTAAATTTCCCATAGAAGTATTACAAGATAAAGCTGCACATTACTTGTTTTCATAAGGATTTAGCAGACCTATTAAATTCTCTACTAATTTAATCCAACCACCCACAGTGAATGCTACAACTTGCTCTGAACATCTGGGGTGGGCCCAGCTATAAAAATTGACTTACATATAGACTTGAATAGCCTGGTTAACACCACAGGAGAGCCCAGTGCTGCCCATGGCAACAAAATGCCTGGCTTACAGTTGCCTGCAACAGGGGGTGAATGCAAGAGTCATTTTGAAAAGTAAAAACAAAAAATCCATCTGCAAAGTAAAAAGCAGTAAGTAAAAGAAAGTAAAAGAGGTGTGAAAGAGGAGAGAGCAGCACAACATCCCTCCCATCCACACTGATGCCCCTCCAGGAAGGCGAGGCGCCCCTGCAGTCCCCATCCCCAGGCTGGGCTGGGTCCCACCCAGCTCACACTTTGGTGGATGTATATGGCCGGGCAGGAGCCATTCCAGCCCCAAGGTCAGAAGTGGGATCTGAGCAGTGCCCCTTATGCCCACACACCACAGGCACACTTTACAGGCAACAGGCACTTGAGGTTTATGGGCTGTCAGGCTCTATGGAGTGCCAAATCACACCTCAAAAGCATTTTCTATCACCATAGAGCCTTGCAAGGTGCTTGCAATGTCTGTGTTTGCTCATGCTAAAACCATAGTGGAGCCCAGCTCTGCCCTGGTTGCAGACTTTCTCTTTTGCATATAGGTGACACCAGTCTTACCAATAAACTCTTGTTAATAATGCACTCTCCCCATTCCCATCACCTTTGCCATGCTGTGGGCACCTACCCTGTCTGTAGCCAAACTACTTTTGTATGTCCACAGACCTGTAGGTAAGGCAAGTGGATCAGTGCTGCAAAGAGAGCTGAGGATGGCAGGGATAGAGAGGTTCAGTGATGGTGAGAGACAGGGTCTGGTCTGGAGGGTGTTTGGTGAGGAAAGAAGCATACAGGTGCCTGTCCAGAGAGAGGGGAGAGCTCTCCACACTCCTTCTGCCACAGAAGGCTGGAACCTGAGTCATGTGAGGATCTGCAGGCTCATTTTAATTCAGATGTGAAATGTGATGAAGAACAACTTTACTCCTTGGCCCCTGCCATGACACCCCACAGCACATTAGCACATGAAAGCAGAGGGAAGGAGAGCTGCCGGAAAGCCAGCAGAGATTGCTTGAACGGTTATGCAGCCTTTCCTGAGACAACAGGGAGAAACCAAGGTAGGAAGATTTTCCCAGCAGATAACAAAGGCAATCTGGCCATAAAAAGGTACAGTTCCTACACATTAAAGGGAGTTTACAATTGCAGGCATTTTCGGCAGCCTTCCACAGATGCAAGCAGTTGCTCACATACACGAACATGTGTGGAATCAGAGCCCTACTCCTGTTCACAAACCAAACCATAAGCTGGCTGGCATAGGCTTATTTTGTCAGGGTTTGCAAGAGCTTGGCCAGTACCAAGAAAACATTTGGCAGAAAATTTGCTTGTCTGCTGTGCTCTGCATTGGGTCCCAGTTTATCTATAAGATTCTTTATTTCTTGCCTTTTTATTGCAACACTGCTCCTAATTTAGGCAAAGAGGTTTTATATGGAAAGAGAGGCTTTATGTGGAAATCTCAAAAAAAATCAGTGAAGTGGGGAAAGTGGTGGGACAGAAAGGCAGAGCAGTTCCTCACTCCTGCAGAGGTGCAGCAGTGAGAGGCAGGGAGGGTTGGGGGTACTTCTTCAAAAATCTGCTGCTACAGCCATGAGAGAAACTGCTCAGCCACCACATTGACTCCTGAGCACTCTCTGCTCCCCACTTGTGATAAGTGGAGGTCTCAGGTTGTTTCCATGCTCTAAGCTGCACCACGGCAAAGCACAGGGCACAGATAAGCTGAGATCTGCCAAGAGAGCTAAAGGCATCTTCAGCAGAGAGGCTGCACCAGCCCAGTGTAAAAAAGAACAAGAGCATCTCTGAGCAATGCTCCTAGATCAGGCCTCGCCAAAAAGCAATCCTCTGCTTGACTGAGCCCTCCCTTATACAGGCACCTTCTAGATCCTCTTCAACTTTTATTTTAATACACAGAGGCTTTTCACATGTGCTTTTAAATAAAACATCAGTGGCTGTATATAAACAATCCCTATCAAGTGTCTGGTAGGCCAGAATAATTCCTTTGTTGCTTTTTTAAAAAAATATTAAAAGAAAAAGCTGTAATGGAGCTGAGAATTGCAAATGTTCAGACCCTAAAATCCTCACTAAAACACTTGACAATAAGCAGCTCATGCTGAATCACTCTACCGTGTGATTATTTTATTGGGATTTTGTTTCATTTCTACTGAAACTGTTCATGGACCTGTAAATAATTTTATCCAATCTGTTACTGAAATGAATTAAATGCAGTCTTTAGACACAGATAGTCTACCTTATACTTACTACTAATTTCATTTTCACTTGTATATCAATACTTTGGGGACTCAAATTTTTTCTTAGTAGGATATTTGCACTGACTCTGTTCAGTTTAAAATGTAAAAAGTGTCTGTGACTAAAGCCTGGAACAAAGTTTAAAAATCCTTAAAAAGACTGTAAGAAGTTGTAAAATAATTCTTCACAGGTTACAGATGGAGACTCTTACTAGTCACAGTCTCCACAATTAAAGCCAACAGCTGTCTTGTGTTTGCATAGTGAATTAGAATAAATAAATATTTCTGTGGACAGTGACTCTTGTTCTACTTTCCTGTGCCACTCTTCGAAGTTCCAGCTCCTTCCCTCTCCTTTCAGTCAGCCTTGCACTTCCTCTTCTTGCCCTCAGCTGGGTAGTTTTTTACAAGCAGTTGCCCAGAGTGAGGAAAGTCTTTGAGCAATCACTGAAAAGAGTAGGAGTATGTGCTCTTTAGCCTTCAGAGAGAGGAATAGGACATTACTAAAACATAAGGATGAGACAACAGCTATGCAAGCTTATGCTCTCAGGAGGGAATTGGCTTAATCTAAATTTATCCTTTCAGAAGTTTCTGCCTTCTCTAAAACAGTCAGCTGGCATCCGTCGGCAGCCAACAAGGAGAGACAAGGCATAGCTGGGGGAGGATTCTTCTGCAATCAACATCTGAGACTGGTGGAAAGATTCCCCACTCCCAAGTGTGTTTTTCTCTCCCCACTGATTTAGAAGAAATCTTGTTTTAGGAGGTTAGGGGTTTGGCGGTGGACATAAAGCATCTCTGTTGGCATGCTGGCCAAGGTTTCCTTCCATGGAGGTACCTGAAGTATGAGGTTGTAGGATAGGTCCAACCATCCTCCTCAGAGGGTAGTAAAAGAACAGAGTGAGCAGGAAGGGTGAACATTAAAACAGCATGCAGCAGCACTGCCCTTTGTACCCATGCAGATTGCAAAAATCACATTGTCTGTACCTCACTTCAAGACCCACTTCAAGGAAGCCAGTGGGCATGCAGCCATACTGCTGTGGTCCCTTCATGCCCCCAGTCCCCTGCAAAACAGGTGGAGGTCACCTGTCAGAGATGGTCATCTCCCCCCTGCTCACTGGGACAAGGGCTTAGCAGCATTCTGTCAACTCTACGTTGCCTGCCCATGTGCTGGAGGACAGTCCAGCTGCAGCTCAGCCTCAAAACATTCCTTTAGCAAAGAACAAGCTCCCTTTGCCTGCTGGCAACTGCCTGTAAGGCTCCTCCAAGCTGCCCCTATCCAACCCCACTGCTTAGACCCCAACAGCCTGAGGAGTGGACTGGCACACCCAGGTGTCTTTCCTGTCCTTGAGAAGTGCTATCAGCCCAAACCAGATGTAAACAGAAAGAGGCCAGGCTGAGCACTGGGAGGGAATGCTGTGGCTCCTGGCAGCATTTCAGCTGCAGCACTTTGAACAGGCCAACCACCCTGGCATCACCTCATGGCTGCACATGCCAGCAAGTGTCTTGGGCACTTACCCAGTGGAGTGGGAAACCCTCGTCTCAGTGCTCAAATAATTGCCAGCAGGGCACACAGAGCTCAGCTCAGGGTACAGGATTTTCAAAGACACTGTGAGCCATCCTAACCCTGAGCCATGGTACCCGACTGCTTCTGCAGCTCCTTCTTCAGAAGGACACTGCTTGCTGTCCAGATATTTGCATTCAGTATGGGCAGAAGGAAAAGCCTGAAATTTCTCATCAATTCTCTCGAAGGCTGAAAAGGAATCACACTTCACCATCTAACCATTTGGGAGCTGGAAGGCCGTCAGGCAGAGATATCTCCTCCCATCCAGTTGTTGTCATGGGGCTGCAGAGGAAGAGTGCTGTATGACATCCTGACCTATTGTCCCATAAAAGCAAAGTTCTCCTCAAATTAACTGCTCCTCTGTGAAAAGACAGTACCATCACTGTAAACAAAGAAGAAATATGGTCTGACTTTCTCAGCACCAGGTTTTCTCAGACAGCAACCTGAGGAAACACTGAGGCTTTTAATCAGTCATCCTGATGGGCCATGCACTGATCAAAGTAAGACCGTAAAACATCTTCTCCACTGAAACCCTTCTGTGAAGAAGCTATTTATTCATAAGAGGTTGCAGCTCATAAACATTTGAAGGAAGAAAGGATTTGGTGCTTTGCAACTAAATTGTACTAAAGATTGGGGGCCCCAGAGCTCTGGAGACAACAAGGACTTGAAAGTGGGGTTGAGTGCAGAAATAACCCAGAAATGACTGGGCAAGCTATAGCATTCCCGTACTGTCTATGACATCACTGGCACTTCATTTCCCAAGGAATTATTAAGACTCAAATAATTAAGAACTATTAAGATGCAAAGTAGGTTGCATCCTACTTTCCTGCACCAGCAGAGATGCTCTTTCCCAGTGGAATGCAGTGTGAATTTCCTTTCTTTCTGAGTAGGACTAGACATGCTCCAAGGGCTGCCTCTGTCCTCACCACAGAACCAAGTGCAAGCAGTGCCTGGACTTAGGCCTGCATTCCCAGAGCCAGACACAGTTTGGCTAAGATGGATTGATGATACTTAGCTGCAGGTAAGCATGGATATGGATGGTGCTGTGGTCATGCCAGGGACTGCTGGTAGCTCTGTGCACACTTATGTTGCATGGTGAAGTTCGGGACAGAAATCCTTATGCACAACACAGCCAGTGTGAGGGGAGAAAGGTTTTTGGATGGTGCTGTGCTATGTCAGAGAGACATCACTTGGGGTAATCTTGGCTGCTCTTCCCCATGTGGCACTATGCAGTGTGTACACTTGCTGTCAGGCATGCCTTCACATTTCTGCCTACCTCAGATGCTCACACTATAGGCTTGAACTGATTTTTTATATATTTCTGGGTTGTGGTAATGTTCCTTCTCTCAGCAACTTCATCACCCAGAATCCAAAGAAAAGGCTGGAGAAACACAGAGGGTAATGGAGTAAAAATACCTGCAGTATCAGCTACAGTATTTACACTACAGAACTGTGGAGACCATGTGCTATTTTTTTAGGAGCACAAAACACTGAAAAATGCATGTGTTTTCCAGGATAACCAGTTTCCCACTGCCCAAAGTGGACCATAACTACATGGGAGACAGTGGGGTCTTCAGAGGCTGAAGCAAAGATTTGGGTCTTGAAGGGAGGTGTCCAGGTTCTGTCCATGGCTTTATTAGCCAGCGTACAACACATAGGTCATATGCAAGCTTCTCTCTGCCCAGTAACTTCTGTCAGTGAAACACAGGTGCTCATAATTTTTAGTAAAACTCTTTCTCACATACTTGTGAATAGCCTTCTCCAAGACCAAGATATTACTGTGTTAGCTCTGTTCTGGGAGAGAGATCACTCTGGTGATCCCTCTAGAAAGTGTCTTACTGGTTTTGGGAAAGACTGCTTAGTTTAGGTTTTTTGTGCCATATCTGAGGCAGTACACAAAGGAGAGCAACACAAGGGTCTCAGCTGCTTCCGAGATAGCTCATCCACAACCATTTCCTCCCAGAGGCAATGCCACTGCAGCACTGAACAAGAATTTTTGGGAAGGCTTCAGTCCAACGCAGTCTGCAGCTGCTGAATGACAAGTGACAGCCAAGTGAGGACTGCTACCTGCTGTAGCTGACCACAGAGTTTGGGAGAACCATAGCGTCAGTTCCATTTTTTTTCTCCTCCCCCCTCATTCTGCCTGCTGTTACTCTGTACCCAGACATAGAGGTTCTGGATCTGCTGGGATTTTATTTCACATTTTTAAAGAAATCAGGTTTTTGGACTTCTGCCTCTTTGTTGGCTGATGAAGGTAGATGAAGAAGTATGGGATTCTTTGCAGCACGTCAGACAGTGCTGCAAGCCTTTGCTTGGACAGCTGTCACTTGAGGTTGACAATCTGGCAAAGACAGACTTGCACGAACTTCCATATTGTGGTTAAGGCTGTGATGTATTAGAAAAGCTTGATGTTCTCATTTAGTTGGCTTCAGCTTTGCTTACATCCCTGAGATTACACAGATGGCTCTAGCTTGCAATCTGCTCCAGGCTGTATCTCTGAATGAGCTCCCAAAGTGGTATCTGTAGAGCTCCCTGATGACTTTGGCATCTTTGATCACCAGGTGCCATCACCTGTCTGCCTTCCCCCAAGCAGGGATGCCTTGCAAGGACAGTTGGGTTTGTTCCTCAGAGAACCCAAAAGGCCATTGGGGATACAACCAGATTTAAAATTTTCAAAGTTGACAAAGATGCTCAGTCAAGCAAACACCATTCATTTCAGCTGGGAGCTGCTATTAAAATCCCAATTCACACTGAACCATCCGGGCTGTTTAAGTAACAAATTATTCTGAAATACACTTTAACATACTAGGCTCCTAAAATATGGCTGGGGTTTTACTATAACTGGTCCCTGCATCTTCATATCTTTGTGTTGCAAGAAATACACTGAATCCATACTTGCAGTGGTTAGGGGGTTGCCACTCTTGGAAACAACACTGTTTTAAATATGGTTNGGTTCATCCTGAATTTTTAACCCAACCAACTCTACAATGCTGCACCATAAGAAAACCCCAATCATTAAGCAGATAGAGGTGTAGGAAAAAACCTCCAGACACTTTGGGATCAGGTGGCACCAATGTATGTGACTTAAAACTTTATGTACTATGCAGCATTAGGAGAAGAGTGGGAATAAAAATATGAGAGAAATCTGTAGTTTAAAGACAACAGTGTGTTCGTTTTTTATTTTTAACAAGGTAAAGAACCAGTGCCCATGTGAGCAGAATGGCAAATTGATGTACTAGCCTTTTGTTTCCAAAATAATTATTTTCTCAAAGAACACTACAGACTTATATATTTAAGTTCTGGTAATGCACGTATATATCTGTATGCTCCAGAAACTAATGGACATTGGTTTTACCATGTATTTGACTAGAATCTCTATGGCAAGTCTTACCAAAACAAAAGAAAAAAAAATTTAAACATTAATTTGGAGTGGTTTTGCTGTTTTGGTATTATCCAAGATAATAAAAAGAACATGAACTGAAAGAAGGGGTCCAACACAATTTAAACCATTCAGACCCTTTTCTTTAGAGCCATGTTGGGCAGCTCAGTAATCCCCCTGCAGGTCTCTCTGAAATGGCATTTGCTCTTCCACCCAGCAACTGACACTTGAATCCTTTTAGGGATTCAAGAGAGTTGCCAAAACCCCAGAGAAGCTGCACCTTATTGCCCAATTTTGAGGCACCTCATTTCATGTGGTAGTTGTGTCAATGCTCAAGATTCCAGCACATTTCTGTAGGGAGCACACCTATCCAACACAGGGAGGCAGGGAGGCAGGGAGGCATGCTGCTTTGGCACTTTTCTGGATTCCCCTTTTCCCGTGCAATCACAGTAAGCAATTACCTGAAGGCCTCACATACCCAGTTAGCAGGAGCAGTGCTGCTGTGTGCCATAAGTAACAAACATCCTTTCCACTACTTGTTCAAAGATGCTTGTGTTTGCCACTGGTAGACTCTCACTCTGATCCCAGAGACTATGCTGTTGCCCTCAATTTCATGTTTTCTTGACCAAGCCTGCATATAGGACACACGTCAGTCTATGATGAGGTTGCCAAAGTTCACGACTTACAGAGAACTCAGAATTATTTAACTACCTTTAAAAAACAAAGTGACTGAAACAGTACCAAAGTAATTTCTACAGTTTGGCTTCCCACTGCAGACCAACTCAGCAACAACATTTGTTTCTCATTAAGTTTCTGCGGTTTATTTTTCTTAGCTCAATGGATAACCAGGCGGAGGAGGGTACAGAAGGGAACTGTAGTCTCTGAATGAATCACAGTCTCAGATATCAAATTATTATCCTGTACTAAGTCTCCTGCTACCCAGACCTCAGCTGGAACAAACTGAAGCCATTGTTTTCAATCTGCAATCCTCCACAGTTATTCCTGTGAAGATGTAATACCATAATAAAATTCCCAGATGGGCTGCTGTAGAGCTGATATATTCATTTATTTTTCTTTTTAAATGGGCCATCAGCAGTAAATTCACAAATAACAAGAACTGAGGTTTCTAAACTGTGAACTGGAGCCAGGTGCTTCTGTGGCAGACAGATGAAGAGGTCAGTCAGCTCTCTCAGCATAGAATCATAGAACTGTTACTTTGGAAAAGACCTTTAAGATCATTGAACCCAACAGTATCATCAAAGAAGGTGACAAGGCAGGAACTGTTTTCAGCATTCAGAAAAGACCACTCCTGAAGTCGATAAGGACATATGGCAAGCAGGCAGAACAACACAAAAATCTTCTCTTAGATCATGCTTATTTTCAACACCATTACTCCTTCACTATACTAGACATGGAAAGCATCTTACACCAATGGTTATATCCAGGGTTTGCCTACATGGAATCTCTGTACCCTCAGCTGGAGATTAGCAGTTATCTTATTAGCTGGTATGACCAACTGCATGGATCTGCAGATCTTGCCAATCAAGGTTTATTGCCTAAGGCATTTGAATCTGTTTGGCCCCAGCTAGTCTGACCTAGAGTTTACTTCCAATCTGCTTTAGTGCTAGGTTGGTTATTGATGAAAGCCTATTTACAAAAGTGCATAGTGAGAGGAGAAGGGGGAATGTTTTCAAACTGAGAGTAGGTTTAGATCAGATATGAGGAAAACATTCTTTACTGTGAAGGTGATGAGACACTGGAACAGATTGCCCAGAGAAGTTCTGAATCTGGAAGTGTTCAAGGCCAGGTTGGATGGGGCTCTGAAATGGAAGGCATCCCTGCCCATGGCAGGGGTGTTGGAACTAGATGATCTTTAGAGTCCCTTTCAGCCCAAACCATTCTATGATTCTCTGACTCTGTTATATCAGAAACCACTCTAAGTCATGGAGACATGCCTTAAAGCAAGTCACAGACACTGTATTACACCATCCCCAGCCAAAATGTCATTGACTAACTTGGTTAAGTTCAGAGAGCTTAAGATCAGAGTTGAAAATTATATTTTTTCTTTCAGGCTCTTTTCTGTTCGAAACATTTTATTAAAGCACTTAACATTCCCTTCCATGCTGAAGGGAACCACCCTGTTCACTGCCTCCCTGTGTGGCTGCACTTCATGCTACGCAAATTTGCTCTTCCTTGTTTGCTTTGGAAACTCGTTGGCAGGAAGCCATCTCCAACTGTACAAGGCATCTGGAGCTCAGGCTTTGATTCAGTGAGTTTGTCTCACACTACTTTGGATGAAAAGGGCAGCTCAGTCAAGCAGGTATTTTCTTCTTCAGTTCCCAGTGCCACGGCAGCAGCCTCGTCCTCTTGTTCAAAACATATCATTTAAAGATGCGCTTTCAGATTTCTACGAGGAATGCAAAGGGGAAGGCAGTTAAACTCACTTCCTTTATCAAACTCCAGAAAAAAGTACTTAATGCAAAACACTCAAATAATGACATGCAGCAGCTGCACATTTTTTTGGGTGGTACTCTGAATTTTTCACTCAATCTCTAGTAACTGAATTAAAATAAAAAATGCCAAGAATCTAGAAATCATGTTCTTCCAGAGCTTGCTACTATATATTTTTTTTCCAGTCTGGTTTCTAAATGAAAAAAATTCTGTATTCTGTATTACACCGTTTGGTCCTGTGTATCCCCTTGTTCCTCACCTCCACTACACCTCCCTCCAGCACACTAATTCTCAAATCACTTAGTTATATCAATGAAATTTGATGTGAGGATCAAAACTGCAGTAATACTAAGACCCAACCAGTTTTTATGGGAGTAGCCTAACAAGTAAAGGGAGAGATTGTTAAAAAAACACTAATCAAGGAGAGGCGCCTGGCATTAGCTCAACCCATCAATCACAGGAAATTGCACCTGATAAATATTATGAATAGCCCACCTCAGAGAAAAAACCTCAGATCACCGCTTCTACTTTATTAGACACCTGAGAATCCAGCCATGAGACATGAGTCGTCTGACGCAGCACACTTTGCTGCTCCTCCTGCTGCTAGAGCTGCTCGTTTGAAAACAAGCATTAAGAAGATTTCTCACTCCTTTCATCCATGTGACTTCTTTGACCTCACTGAATTCCAGCATCTGCACCTATCCTTCACTCTTTCAGACTCATTTCTTTACCTGATGCCAGCTGATAATGGTAAGGCGGGTAGCAAGCCAGATAAGGCTCATTTCTTTACCCAGTGCCTACCACTTAATGAGGGACAAACCAGACAAAAAATATTCAACGGAATCTATGTTCACAAGTTCTGCACTCAGATATTCTATGTAAAGAAAAAGTGCTATATGTTTTTTATGGGTAGGTGGAGCCTTTCCCATTTAATGGTTTGGATTTTTTTACAGGATTTTTCTAAATAAGCATGCCTTCTGAGGACAATAACATAATTAAATGCTAAGGAAAGAATTTTCTTTGACTTTAGCTTTCCTCCATATATTTTTCATTATTTCTGAGTACCTTACCTAGGACTTGTTTTGTAACTATCTTCTATTCTCATGCCTAGTCTTTGGCTGCTTTTCATGCTTGTTATTTACATTTTGACTTCAAACCAACCAATCTGTCCCGCTCTTAATTCCTGGGAAACCCCAGCGACACAGCTGAGCTTCCCAAGCAAAGATTTCATTTCTGGGCAGCTCCTGGCTCACTGGGCCTCAGGAGTGCACCTACACTGGCAGTTCAGATCCAAAATGTGCTTTTGGTGCTGATCTCCTGGTTATCTCCTCCAACCATGCTTTTCCTGTCATACCACTACGGCCTCTAATGGGCATCCAGACCATGGGACAAAGGTAGAACTAGTCCAAAGTAAAAATTGCCAGCAATGTATCCTGTGTGGGTGTCATTTCCTGAGGACCAACTGTTTTGTTCTACAAATGCATTTTGACACAACCTCTTCCAGTGATAGTGCACACCACTGGATGCAAGAGGAGAAACTGTCTTAGAATTTCTGAGGAGCATTTATATAATTTTAATACATCAGTGTTTATAACTTACCCAGGTATACCCTCAGCATATTTTCGCTGTTCATTTGACTTGTTTGCTGCACATGAGGGTGAGTTTGCTGCTGCTGCCTTAGCCCATTTTGTGACTACATCACTCTCCAAGTTCAAATTCATTAATAATAATCAGATTTTAATCCAGTTGAATGGGATGCAGTCAGTCTGGCAGGGTTAAAGCTATATTGCCTCCAGAGAAATAAAATATAGAAAGCAAAATACAGAGAAAGATTTCAAAACTGAGGTTAGTTCTGCGGCTTAGGAATATAAAAATGGCACCCTTGTTCCCTGTATTGAATTGACTGGCTCAAAAAAAAAGGTTGGTCTGAATTTTTAGTCTGCTTGATCTTGCATCAACTTGGATGATCACACATGCATCAAGTTACACAAAATAATTTAAAAAGGATTGTCAGAGGCCAAGCTATGATACCAATACACTACATTACTGTTATACTCGTGATACATTGAGACCTAAATTCTCTTGACTTCACTAACGCTGAATCTGACACTCATGAAACTGCAGTGATAACTAAGTAAATAAAATAAATCTCAGTAATTTCTCAGGGTATTCTTGGGTGTGGTGTTTTCATTATTTGTCAGTGTGTGATATTACTGTGTAATGAAGTTACAATGCTGAAGACAAGATATGAAGAGACATCAGCATTCCTCAGTGCTACTGCATAGGAAAAAAAACAAACTCCTAAAAACACTTATTGTGGTTACTTTTCTGAGGTTTATTCGCTTTTATATAGGACTAGAGTCTGTAAATAACAATTCAGAATATCAAATTAATGACATTGAAAGGAATTACAGAGGCATCTGGGTTACACATTTATCTAACCATATATGAGTTCCCTTAAATGGCACTTTACATTTTTGCAAATTGAATTAGACACAATCTCATAGTGTACATTAGCAGGAATTAAATACTGAACTAGCTCCAGAGAAGCTACGCTCACCACATTCCCCCCACACCATTTTATTGATGAGCATGAAACAGTTTATGTAGGTTCAACAATAGCCATGCATCTTCATTAAGATGAGTGAATTTTACACAAGAAATAAATCACAATTACAGTAAACATGAATTCTCATCATTATCTGACCTTGTCAGCCTGACCTCCCCAGGGGCCCATGAGGTTAGCTCTGGGTTGCCACCGAGCTTCACATAATGTAAAACCTGGGAAGCAAAGAGATTTTTATGCATGGCTTCAATGACAATAGCACATAGCTATGGCCTGAGAGCCAGGGAGATAGCTGCAGGACAGAAACACTCACCACAAGTCCTTCTTCTCAAAGCCATACATGCTCAGTTTGGGGCTTATGACAGCTTGGCATAGAGTTGCCATAATTAGTTTGCACTGACTTAGAGTATACACTTTCTGTTGTGGCTTTTTTTGTTGTTTGGTTGCTCTAGGGGTGGTTTTGAGGTTTGTTTTCCAGAAGTTATCCATGTAGTCTATGTTTACAATCCTTAACATCCACCAAGATGCATGGAAGGGCAAGAAGAACACAGCAGCTGAGCTACCCTCCTGCTTTTAACCTCTGGTCACATGCTCATTATAACTATGCTCCAAAGTTTAAAAAACTACAGTTTGATAAGACTGTCAATGTACTGAAGTGCGTGCCTGCCTCCCAGCAGATGACAGCTTTTAAGAGAAAGGTAGGGAATTTTTCCATTAAAAAATGGAAAAATCCCTTGGATTATATCCCTTGGATATAATAAATGCTACTTATATTGAAGCCCTCTGTCCCTCCATTCCCATGTATTTGTTTTGCATTGTTCTGGATTGTGAAGAGATGACCAGTGCAAGGAAATACTTAAGCTGGAAAAAGAGAGGGCACAGAGAAAAGGGAGTTTCAGTCAAAACGTGCTAGTCAAGGTATTACCTGAACTGAAACTGGAAGGTACAAAGAAGCATCTGACGCTTAATGTAGCCACAGCAATTTTGTAATTAAAGGAAAAATTGCTCCTGATGTAAATATCAAGGTACGCTGGTCAAATTCTTGTTCTAAATCACAGACTACTGCCAAGCTGGCAAAGCTATATGGACTTCAATGGTAACAAAACAGTATGCGTCAGCATCCACTCACTTTGGTAGAGGTGTCTGACAGAAGTGGAGGTGCAGGCAGGAGAAATTACAGGCATGGTAGAAAAAAAGACAGATATTGATATGGAATACAGATTTCTTCACCCTAGTCACCCCCTGCAAGACTACAATAGGTTAAGGGCTTCCCAAGTGCAATAGTTTGTTCCTTGAATGGCATTTTTTCCTTCTAATGTCTCAAATGTGGACATAAAATATTTGAATGAAGTGGGAATTCTAATAATGTCCTGTCAGACCTGCCTTAAAACTGATGTGGTCAATACCCTGTTGTTTATCTAAAGGAATTCAAATCAACATAGGTCTGACAGCTTTTCCTCCCAAACCTCGTTAACGCGAATCTGCTCCAAATTAGGCCATTCATGCTACACTGCCTCTTACATGGACAGCTTTGAATTTTAAATGCTTTATTCTCCTTTGTATGCTTCCACACTGCAGCCAACATCTTGCACCAAGTCAGCTATATTCCTGCATTACCAAGCAGATCCTTAGTGATGTATTGGGGGAATAGTTAACTTTGTCCACTCTTGTCAATGGATTAGGTTCATATACACATCTCTTGGTAGCATTTCTCTATAAATGTAGCTTTCTGAATGTTTTTTTCCCCTATCTTTGGACCACTGCCACTGCATGTTTCTCTGTTCTCCCACTGCCGTTCACTGAATCACCATCTCCATTGCTACCAGTAATGTACTAGTAGAACTATCAGTACTACTTTGAAACCAGTGGTCCATGTGCAACCAAGAGGTGTAAAATAAGAGAAAAAGCAGAACCATTTTGCCTTAAGTATCTGTAGTGGGTTCTCTGGACAACTGTGTGAGCTGTGATTCTCCCTGGATTTTCCTGGGTTCTCAGCTGGCTCTGTTCTCTCCTGTCACTTTTCTTCTTATGTTTACAGGTGACAAACCACTGGTTTGCATGAGCCAGAAGCAGATCTGCTGCTGTAGCTGCATGAAGCTCTAAAGCTCTGCTGCTCCACATGCTGCCTCCAGATTAGATGCAGAACAAACAGTGACGAAAGCTACTTCATACAGCTTAGGTAGCAGACAGATGTAGCTCTCTGAGGTGTTCTCACCCCATCTTGTCCCCAGTGCTTGTCACCACCTCTCTGCTGAGGCTGGTTAGCAGAAGAAAGCACCAACATCTTCCCCGGTATATCAAAAAAAAGGCAGCTGCTGCATGAGGGGCTGAGTTACATGACCAGGCTTCTGCTGAAGCTCATATGCACTGCTCAGCCATCTCGGTTTTGGGCCAGGTGACCGACAGCAAAGGAACAGGGACAAGAGGCTGAGGAAGGAAGGAAGAAGCAGCACAAATGTCACAGATGAGTGCCACGTACGAACACGAGCGACCATGGGCTCCAGCAGTAACTGTGTCTTTGTCTTAAACTCTCAGGCTGGTGGTACTCAAATACAAACTGGTGAATGCAAATACATATTGAAGAAGATTAAGGATCCTTTGTGCAATATGCTGTTACGTTCATCCACAGTGAGAGGTGGTCCTCATGCCAGGTAACACCTAAGAAGCTAATAAGAAAACAGGTGAAGTCAAGAAGTGGTGGGATAGGAAGATGATGTAGCCCTGGTAGACCCTGTCACTAGTGACAGAGCAAGCACATCCATCCTCAGAGAGACCCATAATGAAAATGAGGAAAAAACCTCTTACGAATTGTTCTATAATTGTTCCACAAAATCTTGTCTACTATGGTGTGGGGTAGAATTAGGTTCAGAATGTGAAAGGCAGAGTACCCATTCCAGCTAGAGAGCAGGCACAGGTTAAAAGCAGACTTCTTGGAAACTTCCTTGACCAGAAGTATTCAACCATGATCTAGAATACTCCCTTTTTTGGTGAAGGCCATGCAATATCCTTCTGTCCTTGACACAGGGAGGTTGCCTGCAAAGCTTGATCTCGTATCTGGGGCAGCCAATAAATTGAACAAAGATTTCTCTTTTTAAATTCTGCATGCATGGAACTCACTTCGTCACTAAACTGATTTTTAAGAATCACATGCATTTTTTTTCAAGTGAAGGAGGAAATGTTTAAAAAGAAGTATCAGAAAATGAGGCAGTTTTACTTATCAGATTTGCCACACTGGATTTTAGAAAGATAAGAAAGCTGTACTTTCAATTCTAAATATGTCATTTGCTAATTCTACTCCAAATGCCATTTATGTTCACTTTTAGTGTCTGACAAAAAAAATGGAGCAAAACTTTATTCACTACACATACTATTCTCTACAGTACTAGTTTTCAAAATAATGGTGTATTTATAGGGATTTATATCTAACAGCAAAATCAACTATAACTTAGGAAATATGTATAGGCAGTCTTTTTGTTCTAAAATAAGCATGTAGAATGCAGGAACTAATGCTTAGAAGCCTACCAAAAGTATGCTGAATTCTCCAAACTTGCAAACAACAGAGTATTACTAGAAATGGAAACATTTTTTATTACTGAAATCTTTAAAAAGAACATTCTGCCACAGGAGACACAGGCAATAAGGATGAATGAGCTGCGTAGCTGGACAGAGTGCACATCTATTCTGGATGGATATTTCAAATGGGAAACAGACAATTTAGACTAATTTTTCCATGGTATAAATCTATTAGCATTAATGGTGTTTTGACTTCTTGTACCAAACTCAAATTTGCCCATATCTTTCAAAGACAGAACCATTTAACTATGGTTTTTAAGGCTATAAGCTGAGCTAGCAGCATTAGGAAGAATAGGTGTGTAGGTACAAGCTGTCAGGGGCTTTTTCTTCTGTAAAGGAGGAACAAAGTGAACTCTCTTGAGTGCAAGAAAAACAGGAACCATGAGAAAGCAAAGGAGGTCAGATGCTTGCAGCCTTCAGCAAGAAGCAAACTGCCCATGGCTAGGGTTGAATTGATGAGGGTGAGTGAAGTGACTATCGTACATGGTAAGTAAAACATGGGAGCTGGAAGGAAGAAATGGTAGGGGAAAAAGACTGCTCAGGGAATGCTGAATGTGTTCAGAGGTAATAGTCATGCCTGCAACCCTTGAGGATCAGGATGCCAGTGCAGCAGAGATTCATATCTAAGGAATTGGGAAAGGCCCTTCCACTTTGGAACAAGGCCAAGCAGCTCCTAGCCCAGGCTGTGCTGGCTGAAATACAGAAATGGGTCTGCAACTGGGCATATCCAAGGAAAGTTCTGTATTGAACACAATAGGGAGGATAAAGTAAGCGTAACATGAGTTCTTCCTTCCCTAAAAAGAAAAATTACCCCAAAGCCAGATAACCAGTTACCTAATCTGAAACTTGCTAGGGCTGCAGAATGGGTGCTGCTTTTGGGGTCTGCACCCATCTTCCTAACAGCAGAGTCAGGAGGGAGGACTCGCACAGAGAGAAATGATGGTTTTGAGCAAGTATCTTTCAGCTTGACCACAGGTCCTTCAATCTGTCATACTGTGACTGGCTGGTTTGGATGCTAATGATTCAGACATTTATAGGACTTTGTCCTAAATTTTCAGCAGCTTTATCCAGCCTGTCACAAAATTAAGAATTTGGGTTTGTAGCAGAAATATCTGTTAGTGTGGATGAGTATTTCATTTTTAATAAAGGCAACAGAAGACCTTCAGTTAATCAACCCTTCTGCAACAGCCCCCCTCAGCTATATGTTTGTTAGTGGGCAGTATTTCACAGAATGTTTGTGGTTGGAAGGGACCCCTGGAAATCATTTAGTCATTTGCGCCTTAGCAAAAAGGACTACAGACTCTGCAGCAGCTCACTGGAGACAACTAGAAACTCTGATGTTTCTTTCAATATAATGTGCTAATAATTCTGACAGATTTTCCCACTTAACTAAAACCATTTCAGGGAACCCAGTGTTAAACTCACATTTAGATAGCAGCAATGCCGGGTTTCTTCCATCTGCACATTTTTCTAGTCTTCTGAGGAAATGATGTCTGGAATAAGACAACCACATTAACCATAGTGCTACTTACTCATTTTTCCTGCATCTTTTCCTATGCATGGCTTCTGTCATAGGAAGCATGACCAGTGATAAAAGACATTTATAGCACAGCATTTGTCCAAGGTAGCTTTTGGCTGCAATTTTGCTTCCAAACATATAATCTAGATTCAGACACCTTGCACTTTTTTAAAGCAGACAAAACGGTTCAAGACTATGGAACTGGTAAATGGCCATAGACAGGTCTAAAGTATATTGTTTTTAGGCAGCTCCTTGCTCAGAATGAAAAATGACACCAGTTATTCAAGTGTGAGCCAAAATAAATCCATTTTTAAATGGTGATGTCTCTCACTGGATAAAAATTGAAGGACCACACTCTGACAACAGAGAACAGCCACCTACTTATGGCATGTCAGGACAGCAATAAGTGACTCACTCACCCACCTACATTCCAAGGACACCAGGACCTCAGGTCTATATCACAAAGTTGTCACAACACTGAATTTAGTCAAACAGTTTTTCCTACTGCCCACAGTCTGTACAGTACTTACCGCTTGCTCACTTTTCCAGGTCATCAATTCCTAAAATACCTCAAGGTGAAAATGAGTGGGAGTGACACTATACAAACACTTCCCTTTTATTAGTAAGCCTGTACTAATATTTGCTTTAAAATCTGTTTGTTGATAAATGCTAATTAAATACCAGCTCAAAGCTTTATTTTGACCTTCTCCTGGGGTCTTTTGGACTCCTTAATTTGCAGGGCAAACAACAAATCCCACCTAAACTTTTCTGTAAGGTGAATAAAATCACCACTAGAGGGAAAAAAAAAGACAGAATTTTATATAGCGGGAAGAAAGTGGAGAGAAACATCTGGAGTAGAGAGATGAGTTCCCAGCTGTGCCACAAATTGTTGAGAATGTGAAAATGAAGCACAACAGTGCTTTTTTGTGTGATGGCCAATGAGCTGCAAAGAATATTCTATCTGCAAAGAGATTCAAGGACTGGTTTGTCCAACAAAAGATCAGCAAATGCTTCCTGAGCTTTCTTTATTCTTTGAGAGGCAGGTATCTGCCAAGAGTTAGTGAACTACCTAATTCTGCTTAGAATTAGGTGAGAATTAGGGTGAAAGTTGTTTGCAGGTAAGAAAAATTAGTTCCTTTGTTCACTGTAGGACAAAGAAAATTAGGTGAAGAAGAGAATATAAAAGAAAGACATAAAACTTATGGGTTAAACAGAAGTGTGAAGGGACAGAAATTCAGCCTCAGAGGCTACTTGTATAATAATCCATCAAATATGCCAGGGCCCAATCTCTGCAGGGTATTAGGACAGCAGTATTCACTTTTGAAGAGCTAAACTGTCTCTTTCATAATCCCTTTCCAAAAATCTGGTACAAATTATGCTCCAAACCATTGGCCAAATATTGCCTGAAAGACTGGTAGGTGGCACCAACCAAAACAATATTTGGGACCAAAAACTGAGCTAAAATTAAGCATTCCAGGTGATTATATGCCCATGGTTTATTTCTGCTTTGTTTTCAAGCATGGAGGAGTCAAGGCAGACAGAGTTCTGCATCAGGGATTGCATCAGTCAGACTGAGTCACGTGATATTTACATAACATATGTAAAGTAAGTACATATATAACAGTACGTAAAGTAAGTACTTACATAACATATGTAAGTTCCCAGTTTCCCAGAAAAACCTCATAGCTTCCTGCACACCTGCTAAAAGGTAGGATTTCAGGCCTGGCAGTCAGTGACCACTATGTCATATGACAATAGATGAGCCCCCTTTTACGAAGTACTCTTTACTTTCTGGGCTCTTAGATCCTCACTCAGATGTTAAATCCTCAGTATACCAGCACAAGTGTAACCCCTCAGGCTCACTCTGCATGCACAGCAGAACCAGAAGCTCCTCTGTCCCTCTGACAGGCTGAGACGTTTTCCATCCCAAATCAGCTCCCTTGTGGTGAATGGTTTCTTAGCACTGAAGCTGGAGGGTAACTCTTCAGCTCCAGTGGCATAGTCCATTGATCATTGCAGTATAAACAGGCACCAGGAGTGGAACTGCAGCTCGAGTCTGGGTGCCTCCTCTTGCCACTCTCTCCCCCCCACTGAAATACCTTTGGAAGCTGAAGAGGAATAAGGTGGCTTTCACTGGTTTTAGGCAGAGAACAAATAAGTGCTGTACGATTTGAGCCAATTTGTTCTTTAAATGACAGGTGACGAAAACTAATAAGCCTTAAACCCCCAAATACTCAGATTGTGTTATTATTTGAGAATATTGGTTTTCATATATATACTAAAGCAGGAATTTAGAACTCATTGCACAAAAATAAGTTCCAACATTCCAAATGCTAGGTGACAAACAAAAAGAGACCCAAATGTGTTATTTTTCTTCTGTACATTATGGGAGCTTAGGGAACAAAAAGATTCACTTTTATATGCCTTGCATTAGCAGTCTGATACAAGAATGCTCATATCTAGGAAATAGGAAAATAATTTTCTAGGGGCAGGCAGGAGGTACCAAAAAGTGTGTGGAGAATGTGACAAAAAAAGATCAGAGTACACAGAATAAATGATGGTGAGGTGAGATGCAAAAATATGGATACGTTTGAGAGAAATTATACAGGTCAAAGCAGGAGAGTGAGTGAGGAAGAGGGCAGGGAGCCACAGCCATGGGATGAGTTTAGGAGATATTCTTATTAACCTCTGAAGTGCAGAAAGCCAAATTTATGCCAAGTGCTATATGAGGTAGCTTGGTGTTGATAGGCTACATTTGAGCACATTCATACTCCAGCTGCATATTAAACTGAGAAAACTCCACTACTTGCTGATAGAACTTGTTGCAGACCTCCTGAGAAAAAAAAAATCATTCTGTAAAAGAGCACTTTTGCTGATATGTCTTAATCCATACTAGAGGGTTCTGCTGGCACAGCTGTGCTGGCTGCAGATCACACTTCAGCACTTCCCTGATTGATGCACATACCTTGCAACAGTTTGTCATGCTGCTGGCCAAGGTCTGTGTTAGGAAAAAGGGAGTTAGAGGAGCAGGAAAGGAGGGTCAGAAAGCAGAAGAGCAGAGAGATTTTCATGTTGTAACCAAGCAGAGAGTAATAGTGGATTAAAAAATCAACAAATCAAGAATAAACAGAATAAACAGTACTCACCAGGGTTTGGTTTTTTATTTAAAAAAAAGCCTGTTTTTCATTGCTGTGTTAGCTTTCTGGTGTTTTGTTGAAAGAGAATTATAAGCTATATCCTTTCTTAATATGAAGACATGGTAGCCTGTAAACTTGAAAGGCAGCCTGTGGCTGTTGAATGCATGGGTCTTTAAAAATCATGGGCTAGTGCTTCATTACACATAAAAACTGCTTTATTTTGATCAAAACATTGTGTTACCATTGCAGTTCTCCTCCACCCTTTAAATTTGTTATGCTGGCTGCTCTTCAGATTTCTCCTAACTACTGTTGATACACCACCCTTTCACTGGCATTCCTTCTGGTTTGCCACATCTTATTTATTTAAAACATTAGTTATCTCAAGTCCACTGCTTTTCTTGCAAGCAAGGCACAGAGGAGCTTGAGTTGCAGTATGAAATAATAGCCTTTGCTTAATGAATGTAACTAAATTACTAGAAGAAAGCAATGGCCTACAGAAATCTGTCAGGTTACAATATCATCACTACACACAGCAGATTCTTACATCTCTGTACAACATCAAAAGTCACACTGTACACTCTGCAGAGATCTGTGTGCCCACACAGACTGTGTATGCATACAATGGGTGCACATGTGTGTGTTTATGTTGTGCACATATGGTGGGTGCTGTACATTATACAGAGAGCCTATTTATGGTCACTCCCATTCAGGTAGGGATTAGTAGTGTTACCTGATAACATAAAAACACAGACAATAAAAACCCGTTTAAATTAAGGCCAGCAGGGAAGAGTAATTAGGGAAAGGAAAGAAACATGGATCACTGACACAGCTGACAAAGCAGAAGCAGCAATTTCCCAAGTCAATAAACCAGCACAGCACCATGGAAGCACTGTTATGGGGAAGTGGTTGGAACTTTCAGCTTCTGGACAACAGGGTGGAAGGAATATCAGTTTTTTCCACCACTGAGAGTTACTTCCAGATCAGAAGAGAGCCAGCACTAATCCTCTGTTTTTCCAAACACACCAAAAGCTAGTTGATTATAAAAAGCCTCCCCTCCCATTTTAATATACCGTATTATATACAAGTCTTATACAGTCTTAATATTTACTGCATTAGTGAATGCTGAATTAGGAGTAATCTTTCAGCTGTTTCTGTGATATACATTCCCTGATGTAACTGATACTTACCTACAGCCTTGACTAGCTATTGCTTGCTACATCATAGAGAGGTCTACAGAACAGTCACTATACACAGAAGATCACACCAGGAAAAAGACACAAGCAAACCACCAAAAACCAAATAATGAGTCTCTCTGAATCTTTAGAGGTTTTTAATTTGTTGGGAAATTATAGGAAATTTGTCAGTTAGAATTGGTCTCTCTACCCACTTCAGTAGAAGTCAGATCAGATCTATTCTAGCATTGCAGAAACACCTGGTTAGATAGTTATTAAAAGCAAGTCTCCACTGAAGTTCATTAGTTTTAGTAGGCCAAAATACGAATTATGCTTATGGTCAGTGGCATATAAAATAAACAGAGACAGTACGTTTGACACACACCACAGTGTTCTTAAAGTATGTAGCAAACAACTGTATGTTTGGATCTTGGTATTCAGACATTAATTTGGACACAAGGATTAAAAACAGGACTAGTCAGAAGCTTGTGTTGCTCTATTACAAGTAATTTTCTACTCTGGACTATATTATTTTATAGATAGTCTGAACTAGTCCCAAAACACTGCTTTACTTGAAATATTTTTCAGTATGCAAATTACTAAAATACTGCATTTGCCAGTTTCTCTGGTGATACTAGCAGATACATTAAGAAGCCTGCAAGCTCCCAGACCAGCTAGAATGGCCCCAGCTACCAAGATGAGTGCTGCACAGTCAGGGATCCCACACATTAGGGCATCCCTTGCTGCCAGGGCAAGTGGAAAAGCAGACTGGGCAACCCCCCCCTTAAGCAGTATCACAAGACTCCTGATAAACCCAGCAGGTACCACTGAAAATGCTGCCTTAATTTCAGCAAAAGCTCTCCAGGCTACTGGATTTCCAACAAAGCAGTCAGGCTCCATGAACCAGATTTTTTTCCAATCAGTTCTACTTACAGATGAGTTCCCCAAAGGCGGGAAAGTCACCCTTTCACTCTCCTGCTGTTGAGGTTTTTTCTTCCTTTTCTTTTCAAATCTGGTTGTTTACAGCCCATTTACACCATTTTGTACTAAGCCGGGCCATTCTGAGTCAGCTCTAGGCAAGAGACAATCAATCAGTGCTGCCCTAGACCTGCAGCAGAATGAAAGCAGCACTCCTTCCCAGAGGGAGTAAGAGCCTGCAGCTACTTCTTTGCATCTGAGCTGAATGGAAGTCTTGTTTTGCCGTGCAGAGTCACAAAATCCAGAGGCAAATCTGACCCTAGTGACTAGCCAGCAAGAAAACATTGACTTGCACAACATTCTCTTCAAGCAATCCTGACTAACAACCAAATAGTAAAAGAGCCTCAGCTTCCCTTTGTTAATTCTCCAGTGAAGGCATAGCTAGCTCTCCTCAGACAAATTCTTGTAAAAACTTATTCAAGCATCTTTAATTAGCTTTTTTGGGCAAAGTTTTTAAAGAAATCTAGATATAGCAAAATATAATCATAATGAGTCATTAAATGTCTCTTAATTTGAAGAGACACTCAATTTGGCATTCAGGAACAATATCCTGAGTCTGTATTTTCTTTTTAGAGAGATGTGAAATATGTTTTGACTCCATGCATACAGAAAATCCCACAGCAGCTCCTGTACAAATAGAATTACGTCCAAATGCTTGGTGTTAAAACTTACCAGGATTTTAAAAAGTCATAGAATTGCTTTAAGAATCACAGTGTTTCCAAAAACATTAACTTAAGTCTTTTTATATTCTCTTCTTTATTTTCCCACATTCAGGTTTTTTCCAACCATGTTTTTTTGCCTTAGCAAGCTGAGATTGTTGCAAGATCCCATTATGCAAGGATATTCAGCTTTAAGAACAGCAACAAATACTGTGAGACTCACCATGAAATAGCAAGAGTTGGCAGCACCACAGTAAGGATATTAACTTCCCTCACAAACTGCAGTTTCTATAAATAGCATGTCTGTTTTTACTCCTGCAGTTAACTACATAGGTTTCCCTGCATTTCCTCTACTGCAGTGTCCCTGTGTACGAGTATGTTAGTTGATGGATTGAAGCAATGCCTATGGATTTCCCCCTGTAAGTGCCTTGGACACTAAAAAAAAAAAAAAAGCGCATTTCTGCGAGTGGGGAGGTTAAATAGGTAAAGAGCCATCTCTGATTTCCCACTGCTTAAGGGGACAACTAGCCACTGTGTATTATAATTTTTGACTGGTGTGCCAGGCACGGCTGAGTGGCCACAGGATTCTTACTTGGCTGGGGTTTCTCCTGCACTTATCTTGTATTGTGAGTGCCCTATCCAATTCAACCTTGTCTTTTACAGTGGAGCGTTGGTTGTTCTGCTGTGGACTGGCTTGGGCAAGATGCTAAGGAGCAAGTTTACTTTGCTCAGCTTTAGATACCACCAAGGTATCCACCTTCTTCTGCACTACTCACTTATGACTTCTACAGTCAGTGGAAACTGAAGTGCTTTTTTGACCATGGGCTTCACTGATCCTGACACTGATTCACTGATTCACTGACACATTGTGGGATGTTCTCAGGTGCCCTAGAAGTGGCAGTCTTTCCCCACCAACTGTAGCAGCACTTTTTCAGTTATTTGAGATTACTAGAGGAAAATTCCAGATCTGAAAGCTCTAAATGCTGATCAACGGCTCTGTAAGGCTATTCCTTACATCTCAAATATTACTAGTTATTAAGCATTTGCAAACTGTTATTTTTCACTAGTACCATGCCTACAAGCTAACTACAGATACCTGAATGCTTTATGTCTTTCATTTACAGCTGTCCTACACCCTGACTAGTTTTTTATCCAGTTTATTATACAGTACTTCCAATTTCCAAATTTGGCATTCCTGAGGCTTAACAGGCCAGCTGGCTCATTTGCCAGGAGTCTGCATGTGAACAGGGTCATAGTATGGACATGCCTGTTCAGATGGTGGAGGAAAGGACATGGCAGCCCTCTACTCTCTGAACAGGCTTCTTTCCACACCAATCAAAGGTATGCATTCCACAGTGATGTAGCCTCCTTCCCCCTCCAGCCCCTTACACACCAGACAGCCTCTATAAATCCCTCATCAGACTGAACAGCTGGGTGTGGTGGAGCAGATCCTGCAACACGTACCTGGCAGGATGTGAGATGCAGGTGCCCTCAGGGCATAGTAGATGGGAAAAACATTTCAGTGAAATGTATGCAGAATGTGAGAGGCTGGCTAGTTAGCACTGCTCTCTCTTCCAAAAGGTAGAAGCTGTTCCTCAATAATGTCTTACCATTGCACTGAAAAGGGCTGCCCAGGCCCTGAACAAGATCAACTTCCCTTTGTGTTGCAACACTGAACATGCCTCTTTGTCACATGGCTCCCGCTCACCTTGGGACACAAATCTTCTCTGTCTGTCTGTTGAGAAACAAAGAAGTGGGATTTCTCTGGATGTAGACAGAGTTGTGCTCAATAGCTCTATGTCCAGTGGTCACTGATGGGTGGTGTCCCCCAGGGCTCTGTCTTGGGACCAGCATTCCTCAATATCTTCACCAATTACATGGAGAGTGAGATTGAGTCATCAAGGTGACATGAAGCTGACATGACTGAGGAGGGGATGCCATCCTGAGAGACCCGGAAAACCTTGAGAAGGGGCCCACAAGAACCTCATGAGGTTCAACAAGACCAAGTGAAAGGTGCTGCATCACGGTCAGAGCAATCCCAGAGATGAGTACACACTGGCAAAACTTATTGAAAGCAGCCCTGCAGAGAATGACTTGGGGGTTCTGGTGAAGGAAAAACTGCACATGACTTGTCAATATGCACCTGCAGCCCAGAAAGTCAACCACATTCTGGGCTGAACCAAAGGAGATGTGGCTAGCAGGTCAAGGGAGGTGATTCTGCCCCTCTACTCCCTCTTGTAAGACCCCACCTGGAGGACTGTGTCCAGCTCTGGAGTGAGTCCTCAGCACAAGAAAGACAGGGACCTGTTTGAACAGGACCAGAGGAGGGACATGAAGATGATCAGAGGGCTGGAACACTTCTTCTAAAAAGTCAGGATGAGACAGTTGGGCTTGATCAGTCTGGAGAAGAGAATGCTCTGGGGAGATCTCATTGGATTCTTCCTGTGCTTAAAAGGGGTTTATAAAAAAGAGGGGCAGTAACTTTTTACACGGGCAGATATTGAAAGAACATGGGGTAATAGTTCTAAACTAAAAAGCAAGAGATTAGGAGTTAGGAAGAAATTCTTTACTCAGAGGCACTGGGACAGGTTGCCCAGAGAAGCTGTGGATGCCCCATCCCTGGCATCACTTTGGACTGGGCCCTGAGCAACCTCTTCTTGTGGGTGGCATCCCTGCCCGTGAGGGTGAGATTAGAACTAGATGATCTTTAAGGTCTCTTCCAACCCAAGCCATCCTATGATTCTATGAGACTGCTTGTGGTGTATATAAACACACATATATGATTCTGTGAGACTGCTTGTGGGGTATATAAACACACATATATGATTCTGTGAGACTCCTTGTGGTGTATATAAACACACGTACACACACGTAGCTTCTGTATGTGCATATGCATGTCTGTGTATATCTACGTATCTCCTGCAGACTAGAAGGAAAGGAGGAATAATGCCATTTTGGCTGCTGCCTTGCCTCATCAAATTCTGGCATTTTCAGCAGGCTGTTCACACTGAAAACCTCTCGCCTTCTTTCTTCTTGTTCAAAACATGTATGCCTGTCCCCTTTACAGGAAGCCAGATGGGATACGTCTCATCTGCAAAGGGCAGAACAGATTTTGTCTGATTTGTGGTACCATGTCTTACAGTTATTTTTATACTTCTTAAAGTCCTAGATTCCAACTAAGGCCTCTGGGTGGTTCCATAATATTAAGCATGTTAATATTAAAATAACTTCTCTGGACCAAAGGAGAATCACGAGTAATTTGACAGATGTTTCTGGCAATATCCAACATGGGAAATCTTTATTTTAGGAACATACAAATATTACAAAAATGGCCTAGTATATTAGACTATGTTAAAATTAGGTTTGCTTCACTTTCTTATGATAGGAAGAAGCTAATTGTTAAAATGGAATAATGGTAACTCCAAGCTTTCAAAAACCATGACAAGTCAAATCAGGAGTTATATCAGTAATGTATATGTGATCCTACCTCTATGTCTATGGTGTTTTCACCCTTAGCATTCAGGTGGATGCCAATTTCCAACTGTTCCACACAACCATCAGGCTAAAGGCATTTTTTTGTTGATGTTATGATTCTTGCATACTGACAAAAACCCCAGGCCATAAAAAATAGCTCAAAGGTAATCAGGCTGAGAACCCTAAGAGGAATAAAACTGGTTGTCTGATCTCTAAGCAACCAGCCTGTTCACATAACAGTTCAATAATGATTTCAAGCTCTAGCACGTGTGGCATCTAAAAGGCCAAGTTAATGCAGTACCTTGGGCCAGAAAATCCTGTAGTTCTTTCACTGCCTTAAAGGCAGTGCCATACCTTAAGGCTCAGCTTTTAGTGGCCCAGGCTATCAAAGAGCTCACTAGGTATATTATCAGTATAAGTGATGCTTAGAACATCTCTCCTTTTTTAAGTTTAGTCTTTGATCTGAAGAAAAAAAGAGTCAGGCACTGGGAAAGGCTCTGGAGAGCACTTGAAATTCAAGAGATATTGGGCATCAGAGGCTGGATTCAGGTTAATGGCAGGAGAAATAAGAGAGCAGATACCAAGCAAAATGCAGTGAGATGAAGGACACAGAAAAAGCCGTGTGGCAATAAAGGAAGAGCTCTGGACAGGAAGGAGACATCAATGGGTGCAGGGAGCAATTAGAGCACAGAGCAATCTGCAGATATCACCTGGGTTTAGTGCTTCACTCCAATGACCTTGAAAAACAGTAAGGAATCCACATTTTAATTTAGTACAGTCCATATTTGAGTTCAGGTTATCCAGTAAATCTAGTCTTTGGCTCTTGGCTCCTCTGGTTTGTCAAAACAGTTTGCTTTTCTTTCTTGAGGGTGATACTTTGTAGGATCCATGCATCATCCAGAATGATTTAAAACCAATTTCTTTTCATCTTCTTTCCTCCAGAAGACTCCATAAAAAGGAGATGCGGGTGTACTGCAGTTGACAACAAAAGCAACACACTTGTCCTTTTGTACTCAAAAGCTAAAGCCAGACTTGTGTCTGTGTATTTTGTACCAGTTGAAAGCTGAATTTGCTGCCTGCCTGCCTCTTATTTCCAACATCACATACTTGGACTGTGTGGGCAGGGAGAGGTCAGATATGAGTTTAGATACAAATATTCATGCTTTCTCAAACCCCTTCTGCACAGTTTTATTTGCAAATGGAAAGGAAGGACTAAATTCTTGGGAGTGTCTACATAGACAAAATTTTTGGCTAGAAAAGCCTAACAACATTAGATTACAAAGGCTTTTTAAAGTAAGGTTAACTCTTGGTTTTATTTATCATGGATTACATTTTGTTGGGTTTTAGTATAAATATCCAGAATTTTGGGTTCCTCATGTGACTGCACAGAAAGCAGAGGGGTGCCACATCCTTTCCTCATGGCACTGCCTTGCAATACTTTAGCTCGCCTGTATCAGTTAAAAAGCAGTTTACCAGCAGCACAGAAAGTCACAGTCAATGAGCTTTTTAGCTCTTGACCAGTGGGGTGTGGCATACTTTCTACTTTTTTTTTTTAAATAGTGAAACTTTCCAAGGGTGGCACTTAACTCTGCCAATACATATTCAAATACAAAGGCTTTAAATTGCTTTTAAATAAACAATTTAGCAAACAAATGCTTAATTCTTCAGAGGCTCCCACCCAGCTGTTTGTAAAACTCAGCTCATGGGAATGACATAAAAACTTTCAGCTTCTCTTCAATATCTTTAAGTCTCTCTCCTGTTACTCCGTTCCAGAAGAAATCTTGTTAATGTGAATCCTGAGCACTCCAAAACTATGCATGTAAAACAGGTTTTAAAGTCTAGCCCACTAACTTATAGACTATTTCTTATAATTGTGGGATTGTAATCGACAATTTTGTGATATCTTGTGTCACATGTTTGGCCAATACCACTAGGTGTAAACACAACTCATCACAGGTTAGGCTCTCCAACCTTGCACAGGTGTTTTCCTTAAACAAGTAGCTTAATGGGAATGTGAGGATTGTCTTTTCTTATCTTACCTTGAGCACTCTGTTTCAAAGTTTAATGTTATTACATATTTAAGCCTTAATTTACTTTCAGTTGCTGAAAGTTTGCTGAATATGCAGTGCTACACCTGATTTAGACACTATTTTTTGATGATTTACATATCATTTTTATGTGGTGGACTCAGTGACTGAGCAACTGGCTTACTTCTCCTCCCAGCACAGGCTCTCACTACTCCAGAACACTTGTGTGTGCACCATCTTTCCACTCAGATGTGCTATACTCAAGCCATTTGTGAGTCACCTGGCATTGATAAACATATGAACAGTTTATACTTAGAGGCGATGTGCTTTGGCAAGAGAAAGGAACAAATATTACTGTTGCCTTTCCTCTAATCTGTGTAAACAAGTTGGAGGGCCGTCTAGAGGGAAAAATGAGCCTGAACAGTGCTTCAGCTCCTGAAGGCCTGGGATGAACCAGAGCCCTACAAAAAATAGTGGGTTGCAGCAGCTGGCAGGCCAGTGGCAGAAATTCCAGCAATTCACTTTTTGGAGTATCCACTGCTGCCTGCAAAGAGGCCTTGGATGGGTGAAGCTCAGTTTATGGGAATATTGCACAATGATACCATGTCCTCCTCATCCCATTTCACCATTTCCAATGCACAGAAAAAGGATGTTTGTTCATTCCAGCTTCCCCTTTAAGTTAACCCCAAGTGTAAGCAAACAAAGAAACCAAAAAACCAAAAAAAAAAAAGACACACAGAAAATTGAAATTAGGAGGGATTTTTAAATTTGCCTTTGTTTTTTTTCTCTTAACATTTTGTACTTTTCCCTTATCAACAAAGGAGCAGACTTTGCAAAAAAAATCAAAACCAAAACATGCCAATTTTCCCTTTTCCTTTGCACTAACTAAAACCTTGTTGTGTCTATATTCCAAGAGCTGAGAAACCCAGGAAATCTCTACTAAATTTGAAGTAGCATCAGAAAAGTACAGGATTGATAAAGGGTTTGTGGCATCACACAGTGCCAGTATCAGGTCATCTGCTGAATTAGCACTCACATAGTGCCTCAGGGCTTGAAAAGGGCTCCTAATTAACCGGACACTTCAAAGAGCAATTACAAACATACTGCAAATGGGAGAAGGAGGGATGAAAACACAGCACTACATACAATCTGTGAGGTTCGGGTAATGGCTTTCACTTCTTAGTCTTCATGGAATTTGCTATGGCAGCATCTGAGTTGTGGGACTAGGTATTTTCCCAGAAAATGCTCCAGTATTGTCCTGACCTCACCTCATATCAAGACTGGACGTTTATACTCTATGCCTAGTTTCTGTGACAACAAGAAACATGCCGACAGGTATGAAGGGCTTGCTTTTGTACTCAGTATTATACATATATATATATATCACTCAGTATAATCCCACCATATAGACTTACACTCAGTATAATCCTACCTTGGGATATCACAGGATCAGGACCAAGGGTCCCACCATAAAATGCATCTGTGGTACAGGTAGCCTGGAGTGACCTGTGGCAGCCTTTCATGATGCCTGTGGAAACCCATATCCAAAGGATCTGCTCTTAAATCCCAACCTAAAGCGATGCAGTAAAGATTCATGTCACACCTAGTAGCAACAATTTAATTATTCTCTTATTATTTGTTTTTTAAATCTCTGTATTTATTTGCTACATTTCTTTACTTGTAATTTTAGACTAAATCTTTCAATCTAAATGATCTTCTCTTCTGTATTTCTTGTCTACCCATCATGATCCATAACTGTATCTTTCTCCAGGAAGTGCAGAGCGTAAACCACAGAGCAAGAGACTGGCATTTTCCAATCCTTGCTGGTAAGACCTACCCTACCACAAGGGAATAGAAAAATCCACAGAGGCGAACGTGCGTTACAGCACACCACTGCCAGGGCGTGTGCGGAGGTGGCAGTGCCTAATGCTTTCCATCGGAAATCTCATTTTTCTGGTTCCCACCTTTGGGGCTGTCCCAGGCACCATGGCCGCCACCAACAGAGGCGGCGTACCAGACAGACGTGAGGAGCCGGGAGATCTTGTGCTCTAACTCCCAGGCTAAGCACGGGGATGGGCATAAACGTGGCACACGGATTCAGGCAGAAAGAGGAGTGTTTCGCCGTGACTCAGCTGGTAAAATCTCCCACCAGCTGCTGCTGGGGCACGGTGGATAAAGGCCAGCGCGCAGCACCGACGCTTCAGTGGGAATTTTCTCTCTCCCCGCTCGAACCTCTTTCCCCGTCCCAGACGTAACTCAAAAGTCAAAAGCCGCCGCTAAAGTGTCCTGCCGGGTCTGTGCGCCGGGACGGGACGGCGCTCGGGGCAGGCTGTGCGCGGAAGGGCCGCTCCCGTTTCCCGCTCCCCCGGCCCTGCCCGCGCCCGGCCGCGGGACGGCGGCCCCCGCATCCCCCGCGGCACGGACGGGGAGAGGCCCGCGGGAGGAGGGCTCGGCTCCCCGCCTGCCCACGTCCCCTCCCCGGCCAGGAGGAGGAGGAGAAAGCGAGAGAGGTCCCGGCAGAGCGGCTAGGAGCGGGTTCGAGAGAGCCCTCCTCCCCCCGCCCGCCCCCGGAGGGGAAGAGGAAAGGAGAGCCGTGGCGGGCGGCGGAGAATGATAACTTAGGGCCGTGCCTGCCCGTGGGAGCTGCCCGCACTGCCCGGGCGAGGACACCGGGGCGGCAGCGATGTCCCAGGGCATGGCAGGAGGAGAGGGAGCGCCCCAAGTGCTGCCGGAGGGGAAGGAGAGGCAGAGGAAGAGGAGGCGGAGGAAGAAGAAGGAGAGTAAGACGCGGCTGGTGCGCTCCAGCCTGCTGTTACCTGAGGCCGAGCCGGAGAAGTCCAAGAGGACGGTCCTGGCCTGCAACCGGCTCAAGACCACCAAGTACACGGCATTGTCCTTCCTGCCCAAGAACCTCTTCGAGCAGTTCCACCGCCTGGCCAACGTCTACTTTGTGTTCATCGCCCTCCTCAACTTCGTGCCAGCCGTCAATGCCTTCCAGCCGGAGCTGGCCTTGGCCCCCGTGCTCTTCATCTTGGCGGTCACCGCCATCAAGGACCTCTGGGAGGATTACAGCCGCTACCGCTCCGACAAGGAGATCAACCACATGGAGTGCCTGGTGTACAGCAGGTGAGGCAGGGCGGGTGAGGGCAGGGGACGGCAGCGCCGGTGGCAGACACCACTGGCGTCCCGCCTGGCACCTGGACTCAGGCGAGCCGAGGTGAGGACGCGGGGCACTGAACAGGTCCATTGTGGAGGGCTTTCGTTTCCACTTCAAGTGCGAAGAAACTTCCAGTTCTCGTGGAAATGGTGTCTCCCAACTCTTAAGTCAGAACTGCGGGAGTTCATACAGTCCTGTACCTACAGGTGAAAGTGAATCTGCTCTGACCGGTGGCGTCCCGTAGTAAAGCACTTTATGCAAACACTTCCCAGTGTGTGCCGTAAGTTACACTCGTATATAGTTTCAGGCATTAATTTCATTATAATAATATGAGAACTCACATAATCTACTATTAAATCTTCAGTAAGTGAAGGAAGGATAGAGGCCAGAGGCTTCTGAATTTCAGTTAGATGTGTGAGATTTCATGACATGAAATTAGTGAACCCAAATTTTGTCTTTCTAAAGAATGAGCCAGTCTTTCCATTGAACATTTACTTTTAAGCGAATGTTTTTTATATATCATCTCAAGTGTCATCATTCCTTGTGACTTTGCTATTTCCCAGTGCTTATGATGGAGCATTAGGTCATTTATGTCTCTCAGAATTAGTTTTTTTAATGATCTGGGCAATACATTTAGAGCACTGCCTTGGTATTTGTAAATCAGATTGAAATGACTTTTGCGTCAACATTTATGTGCCTAGAAGCCAGCTTTACAAAATTTTTGTTTTGCTTTCTTCCAAGTGCCAGTTATCTCTTAGTAGTCTAAGGCTAAGGTTTCCTGGGGAATGAGAGAAGAATATAGTTTCTGAGAGAACAGATTCAGTTTCATTTCTGATGCTTCTAAGTCTAAAAGAAATTAAACACGTGCCAAGAAACTTACTCTGATTTCACAGACTGTCTGGGAGGCTCTTCTGGGCTGACGTAAGCATGAGACAGAGAGCAACTCTCCTATTGCAAGAAAGGCATGAGAAAAAAAATACACTGAAAAAGGACTCGGAAAAGGCTGCATTTCCAACCTCAGCAGACTCAGCTTGTTATTTCACAAGCTAGTATCACATAAGAAGTCTCACCCAGGGATATTCCTCTACCAGTAGATAAGCATACATGAAAACATAAGTAAAATCAGCTTTATTTCTGTAAACTAAATGAAAAACGACCTAGTCAAGTCACGCATGTAGTTACTGCTAACCTGTGCCTGTGCCTAATGCCTTGCTTGCCTGTGGAACTCTGAACACTTCTGGTGTTGAGGAAGATGGATCGCAGGAGGTCTTGTAAGGGGCTATTCATGCAGAAAGTAAAACAGTGATAATAAGGATGGTTAGTCTAATCTTTTCCAAACAAAATCAGTTTAGAAATAAGCTCTTGTGTCTCCTAGGTTGAAAAGCACTAAGTGCCTGGTGCAGAACATGTTCAAAATACCACTACTGGGATATTAATTCTGGAATGTTTTTCCTGCAGCAATTTTCCGTATCCCTCTCTGCTGCCAAAAAAGTAGACGCGACTATGAGAAGAGGTGTACCCTTGATATTAACATCACTTGTGGTCTTTTATGAGTCCCAGCTATGTGCACTACCCTTTGTCATGCTTGCGTTTTTGTCAACTAAGTCAGAATTGTTCCTTTTACTGTAGAGTTTAGATTGCTGCTGAGTGACACTTACACAGATTAATTTGGGAGTGGTTTTCCTTTGCACTGGCATCAAAGGCACAAGTCGGCCAAATCCCTGTGGGGCAGCAAACATGGAAGTGTGAGAGCTCTGTCACCTATTCAGACACAGCTTTCTGGCTGGCTGCAGAGCTGAACGATGTGTGCTTACAGCCTGCAACAGAAGTGTGCTCAACAGAAGCCCAGCAGCAGCTCACCTATTTTCACCTTCCTGCAGTCCCTAGGGAAAGCTTCCGTCCCACAATTAAAAAATACAATCAAAACGTGCGGTTAAAGTAATTTGCTCACATGTTTTTAATCTGCCCACTTTTTCCTCTTTGGTAGCTTTTTATAAACTTCACCAAGTCACCTTTTTAAACACCCTCCAGCTCCAGTGAGCGAGATGGGACTAGAAACTTGCTACTTCTGCAGATAAGAGCTAAGATTCTTGCTAACTCTTGTGACGGGGTACCAAGATGGAGAGATTTGTATCAAGGTCATTGAAGTTGCTGGGCGTGAGTTCAGAAAAGCTGTTTTCTTAGAGAGGTGTCATGCCAGGAGAAACACAAGGGATTGATCCTGACTTTTACTTTGTTTCCTTAGTTTCTTTGTTTCTGAAAAAATGTTGAAGCATGTCACATAAGGAAGTAATAAATGACAGCTTTCTCCTCACATGGGTTTAATGCTGATCCCTTATCAGTTTTACTACCTTTTGAGCAAACCAGACTGTCTTTCCCTCCCCCTATTTGTCGCTTTCTTGTGGTAGGAGCAGACTTTGATGCAAATGCTGTCCTCGATAGAAATGCTGCTGTAGGTTAATGAACATTGCTGCTGTCCTGTGTTCCCCTAGGACTGTCAGGGAGCAGTAACTCTTGCTGGTCAGTTGTTCATAGCTTGGAAAGAGGCCTTCTGCAAGATAGGATGTATCTGAGTTCCAGGACTCTGCTCCCTTTCCTGCCAGCCTTCCATACAGCTGCTAGAGCCGCCTCAAATACAGACTACAGCTTTCAAACACATTGCAGCAAAATAACATTGAATTATAAGTCAGCAAATGGAGACAGAGACTTTTGCTTCAGTAGTAGAGAAAAGCCCTCTGTTTCACATTTGGTGTTGTTTAGTCACCAAGTAAAGATTCAAGTTGAATACTGTGTGTTCTGCCATGTATCCTTTTTATGTATAATCCATACATGCTTTCCTGGCTGCTGAAGTACCTGTCCTCTGTTAGATACAAGCAGCACGTAGTGATGCAAAAGCTACAGGACAGAGAGAATGCAGGGATAGGTAGAGCCTAGGGCAGCTCATCAGGAGGAATTTCTACACGACTCCAGCAATGTCCACTGCCTGGTGCTCTGGCACAGCCTACACAGGCAGATCATGTCAAGAACTGGTCTGGGGGAAAGTACTGTTCTCTACTCTGCTGACTGCGTGACAGCTGGCCTTGTTCCTCCTGCCTGCCCAGTGGACTCAGATGACCCATTCTCATACAGCCACTGCAGAATCAATGACTCTGTGGCTCAGAGTTGGCAACTCTTATGAGACAACAAAACAGCAAAGGATGATGCAACCTAAAGTAAGAAGTTGAAGAGCGATGCAGCTTGTTTTGACAGAAAGAAGACAGTTTTCATTTAGGAATCCTGGACGTTGTGAAGAGTGGAAAATACCTCAGAAGATTATTGCTTTCTAGAGTCAGATGGAAAGGGAAAAGA
Organism: Irena cyanogastra; assembly: GCA_013397155.1. Taxonomy (NCBI): domain Eukaryota; kingdom Metazoa; phylum Chordata; class Aves; order Passeriformes; family Irenidae; genus Irena; species Irena cyanogastra. The sequence goes on along the minus strand of VWZV01004876.1, from coordinate 300,826 downwards.
CCTGATTCTTTGAATAAATTGAAAGAAGCTATTGAGTTTGAATTGGCAGCTTATGTCGAGGAGTGAAACACACAGGAGAATTGCACGCCTGTATAGCTCTGTGATGGACTTTGCAGGTCTGTCTGTAAGAGTAGGCAGGGTTTTGAGGAGGATTTCTTAGCCAAGAGGAGCTAATAGAGCCTCTCTCCAGAGGCCTTTAGGGCACCTCTCTCATTTGGCAATACAGAGGAAATGAGGCACTTACTTTAGGAGGATGGCTTCACAGGTCACCTAGAATTTCAGTTCTGTACAGGTGCTTAAGCTAGGAATGCTGGATGACAGCCAAAACTCTTAGTTGATTTAAATGGAGGGAAGTTACAAAGGCATTAGAGCCTAGCCTGCAGAAAATTGTTTTTGCAAACCTGTGCTTACCTTAGTCTCCTCTCTTTGTTCCTCTTCCTCATTTCTATCACCCAGGGATTGAGGTTCAAGACTGGAGATTACAAATTTGCAATCCTAACAGTGAAATCTGTGTTACTATCTTGGACTTGGGAGGATGGAAGGGTGACTTTTTTCTTTGCAGTTACTGTCCTCTAGTGCTCATTGGCTCTCATTTGAGTTTTGAATGGCACATGTAAATGTCTGCTGTTCAATATTTGATAGAACTAAATTTGTCACTGGGGCAGAAGCTTTGATTTCAGTGTGCTGTTACAAAATATGGTATATGCTTACATGACATGTAAATAGAAGATGAATGGTGATAACTACAATCACGACAAATAATGGCACTTGTCCATCAGGGAATTACATTTTATTGCTGTCTCAAGGCTGTGCTGGTGAAATAATCTCTGCTAACATTTTTCTAGGAGCCATATGTTCAAAACCAAAGGGCTTTGCTTTTTAAATCTATTCTCTAACTCTTGCTATGTCCATTGAAGAGTACTGCTAAAGAGTATAATGCCTCTGCATACTCATCAGAGAATGATAACTGCTTCTTGTGTCAATCTGTGACTTAGAAAATGCATGAAGAATTGCAATTTATGACCAGGTACTTGTCACCCCTGAGTTGTGGAAAATGTTTAATGGGGCATTCAGACAGCTATCAAAGCGGGCTGTTTTACATTAAATGTTAATTTCTTTCTGCGAAACTGAAGGGGCAGAGAGAAGAGAGTTTGATGTGGGCGGTATTTCCTACAATTTCAAAAATACACTCCCTTCTTCCCTTTGTCAACCCACCTGTGAACGCAATTTCAGCCTTGGAGTAAAAAGATACAGCAGTATTACCAAATCCTCACAAAGGCACAGTAGATGCCACTCATGGCCTCAGAAATAGCCAGATGATGACTTGCTTGCAACCACTTCACTTCTTAGGTGCCTTATTTTGTTGGCAACACCAATCTCTGAGAAATTCGGTTTTATCTCCCACTACTACCATAGTCAAGAGCAGCTTCTTGTCCCAAAACATGCTGGCAGGTAAGACATTTCTCACTAGAAGAAACAAGTTTGTCCCCTTTCCAGAACACAGATGTCTCTAGATGTGATTCAAAAGGAAACTACCTGGGATTACTCAGTTTCCTCTGTGAGTGAATTTGGTGCACAAAAAGCTGCAAGCAGGAAGCAGTGGCATGAATCTGTTGGTGAAGTCAGTGTTCCTTCCTTGAGTTTCAGAAAGATGCATCTCTGTTCATCTTACTGTGTCTTTGTGCTTCACTTCAGTTTGAGTCAGGATGGCAGTGAGCGATGTAGTAGAGGCTCCTCTATTAGACTGATAGGGAGCAGTTTTACTCTGCAGTAGAGTTTATCCAAGTAGCAAGGGATGTCTGTGCTAATCTTCTGAGATGTAGCCAGCTGGAATGCACAGGAGAACCTATCTCTCTGTCTAACTGTATGTATGCAGTTTATTTGCTATTCAGTGTAGGGTAAATTTTCTGAGTGCCTGAGCTTCTTTATTGGAAAAGAAAAATGCTTGACTCTTGTTACTAAGCTGTTTCATTTGTATTGGATGTCATGAGAGCCGTTGTAGACTGTTTCACATACCTCTGGCTGACTGCCAAAGAAGATGCTGTTAATCTCCACTGAAAGACCTGGTGATGTCCCCAAATAAATTTTTGCTGTTACACGCTGCCCTTCCAGAGAGACACCATAATCTCTTGTGCTAAGCAGACCACAGCCTAGAATTATAGGTGGCCACCTTGTGTGCAGATGTCCTTGCTGTTGTGTATCTTTATTAACTTGAGACCATGATTATTGTTAGAGGTGGCCAGAAGAATAATAGCTCTATTTAATTCTGTCAGAGTGCATTTCCAAAGAAAATACACAAGAGAAAAGAATTGCATGTACTGTTAAACTCTGCTTGGTCTTGTGATTCTACCTTCTATGTGTCACGTAGTCAGCAGAACTGAAAACCAGAATTGAAACCCATGACAGCCATGCAAAAATCAATATTTATGGAACTGCTTACTAGCTAGCATGGCATAACTTAGCCAGGACATTCCTCTCACAAGCAGATCAGTATTCCAGAAGGTCCCTGTCACTGGGCAGGATTTTTACAGGTACCTGCTCCAGGCTTACACAACCCTCACAGATGAGCAGGTTGCTTACCTTGACTCAGCACCAGGAGAAGTCCAAGTGCCACATCTCCCTGCTGTGTAATCCAGCATGCTTCCAATCTGTGGGGTAGTTACTGTATGCAAGAGCAGTCTCAGGGGTACCTCTCCTCCTTCCCTGCAGCACCAGGCCTTTTGGGAATGTGCTTTTGTGTGTGGATGCAGTAAGGTCAATGCAACTGGGAAGCCAAATGCACGGTTTCAGATCCAGTTGGCAGGATTTATGCTGTGCAGGCTTGGTTTTAGCAATTGCATATATTGAAAGCAATTAAGTTCATGAAAAGCAGAACAACTTCTTTCACTTCACATAGTTGTGGAGGTGAACCAGTTTCCATGGCTTACCTTCAGCCTTAGTGTTCTTACTTTGGGAGTTGTCACTAATGTGGCTGTGGTAGCAGCTGGTCATGTTTGTACTCAGAAGAGATTCACAGCAGGAACTTGATTTGTGTCCACCAGCACTGCCTCACTTTGTCTCACCAGAATGCAGAAGCAAGACAGATTCTCCATTAACTATGGACCAGGGAGAGTGCATTTCAGTGAATGGCATAAAGTGAGGAGCCTGGTAAAAACCAGGACAGTTGCCTCTCGTGGGTAAATTTGTGTAGGTGTGGGAAGCAACTTCCTCTGTTTCACATCCAAGCCCAAAAGTTGACTCGCTGCCAAAATTCAGCCACAATGCATACTTGTGAAATATGCTAGTTTATAGCTTCTCCTAAGCAGGTGCTAGTGGTGGTGTGCAGGGGAGAAGAAATGCAAAGGAAGAGCTTGAATAGTCCTAATATTGAGATCAACTAAGAAAATGTACTTTTCCAAATGTATCTTTGATTATGAAAAATTAGATAAAGCAAACCTCAGATTTAGTTGGAGATGACCTGCATGTTTCTGAGCAAATTGGTTTAATCTTTGCTGTGTGTACAGGAAGTGGGAGTGAGGGGGCTTCAAAGTAAGAGCTTATAGTGCCTGTCAGATGTGAGCTGAGAGGAACATCTTTCTCTTTTTTACTCTTTCAAGGATACAGATACACAGCCTGTCTGTAACAGGTTAGCCGCCCAGCTAATAGGGTGTTCTGTTCTGTGGGCTGCTGGGGATAATCTAACCCTTTGGAGCTATCAAAATACCGTCTAGTTCTTTGCTCCAAAAGGAGCATTATTTTAACTCTGTTTCAGAACAGTTGCAGGTGAACATCTCTGCCACGGTTAACCCACATCCTTCAGGCCACTCTGGTTAAAAGACAATCCTGAGCTGGCAATGCATGCATTTTCAAGGGTGGGAAACATCTTCCATCTCCAGTGCTATTTTCTTACAATTTTATTCTTGTCTGACCACAATTACTCAAGAGTGACAAGTAGGCCACTGTCTTCAGTTCAGTGGCCAACATTTGCATCATGCCCAGTCATTTTATAAACTCAGACTCTGCTGGAGATTTATTTTAACAGGCATGGAGGTGACTTGTTTTGTTTTTGTGTTCTGATTGTCTGGAAATACTGACCTACTTCAAGGAAGAGTTTAACTCCTTGACTGACAACTGACTTCAGTTCTTATATGTCTGTGCTGCTGTATCAACACTGTGTGTGTGAACACCATATTTGGTATTTTCCATGGAGGTTTTAGTTTTAACTTTTTGAATCAGAAGAGAAAGTCCACTATGAAGTGACAGCTTTTGTGAGCAGAGGTCTTTTATCTTCGTGTATTACCTTACGCTTCCTGGGCTTTTTCTGGGCCTCACAGCCATATACCTATATCCTCAGCTCCTGTCTGTTCACCTTCCCGCCTTCCAGTAGCAACCTGTGTATGCCTGGTTTGGCCATGTTAGCTGATTTTGTGTGTTCCCTAGCAAGTCACTGGGAAAGTTGTTGTTGAACAAAGTTGTTGAAATCTCCGAAGATATTGACACCAACACAGGAAGGTAGAACAGCAGGCACCTTAATACATCTGTGAGTATGTTCTCAATATCTAGATGTGGAATAAGATGCCTCAGAAAATTTTCCAGTGAACAAATTTTGAAATTTTAGCAGGCAGATTAGCAGCCAAACCCTTAGATATGCAGGAAGTTCATTAACTATGTTAGAAAGATGTAACCTATTTTGGGCAAAAGTAGATTATAAGATATCGAGTATAATCCACCTAAGTTTGATCCCACAGTTGTAGTGCATTATTTTTGCCTTGGCCTACACTTACATTTGGAGGTTTGGATGGTTCTTGTATTTTCTTTTTCTCCCTTTTTAGGATTCCCATGTTCTCATTGTCTGCTTTTCCTTGCTATACTTCCCTCTGCTGTGTAACTGCAGAGCTGCGAAGCTAAAGCTTGATCTTACACCATTTACCAGAAAAGACATATATTGGTTTTATCTGCATGTTTGAGAACATGTAGATCTTCCTTCCTTCACAGTCCTAGGTTCCAGTTTTATCAGAGAAGCATGGACTGGCATACCTATCTCCCAACAGAGCCACTGATTTGCATCTTGACTCTTCTGCAAATGCCAGTAGTTGCTTCCCCAGTAAACAGTAGCGAGGCAATGATTGAGGAAGCTCCCTTGCAAGAAGCCCTCTTAAGTGCTAATTAGGCTCTTTCTGAGCTGACAAGGGTCTTTCCTAAAGGAATTTGTAATATTCTTTCTGGAACATGAGGTGAGATTAATATCACAGGTCTTTTAGCTAAATGATACATGTCCAGTCTGACCAAATCATCTACACTTGAGCCAAAATCAGTGGAGAGCATTGAATGGTTTGGGGGAAGAAGGGAAAATCTTTCCAGCTTATTTGAGACACTTACCTTAGGTAAGTTTTAATCAAGAGGTCCTTACCTCTCTCCAGTGATGATACAGGTGAAGCTGAGCTAGGTGGTCTCTTAAACAGATAAAAACAGGTGAGATGAATCCCATTAGTAAACTTAGAGGGCATAGATTTTACTTCCTGTCAATGTTTTTTTTCCATATTTCCTTCCATATGATTTTTTGATTGTGGAAAAGTAGCTTATCCTGCTCAATATACTTAATGATTTATTTAGGAACTATTATTTGAGAGTCACATATATGAGTATGTTCACCTGTCAGGTGAAGGGGCTAACCAAATACCCACTGTTTCATCTCCTGCTATGTTTGGCCTTTACCAACAGCCATTAACTTAGTGTTCATACTCATAAAATGCATTTATATCATCTATCACAGTGTTGTGAAGCAATATACAAGATTAGTTGTTGTCAATAAATAATTTTCTTCTTTGAATGACTGATTACATTTCCATTTCTGCAGTGTTTGGAGTTTTCCAGACTGTCCTCATAATGTAGGGAATCTTGGTATTTTGGGGATCTTATTTAACTTCAGATGCAGCTTTTGGAGATGGGTGTTGAAACATAAGGTAGGAGGTTCCTTGTTCTTTCTTCTGTTTGCCTGGATGTACCTAAATATTAGGTCAACTAAAACCACTTTTCAAGCTGTGTGTCTAAAATGCAGAGGGCGTTTGTGTGTTTGACATAATCCTGGATGTTACAAGAATGGAAGTGGGGCTTCACTCTCAGGTGTCTCATAAATATCAGAGAGGGCTTCTGGGTTCTGTCAGATGTTCAGACTTGCAGGTGATATTGCTAGGTATCAGGGATTGAATCAGAGGAATCAATGGCAAAATTATCCTGCTAATTTTGAGTACTGCTGATTTACCTGTGGTTACTGAGTTCTGTGCTGGAATTTCAGTGTCCATCCTTATGGGAGCTTAGGCTCTTGCAGATATACCACGTAGCCATATAAGAGGTGCAGTGGCATAAGACACCATGTCACTGTTTGCTGTCTTCAGAGTCCTGAAGTCTGTTCATCTAATTGCAGCATTTGACACTCTGCTCTTCCTGATCCTTTTAGGCTTAAATGTACTGAATCATATCAGATTTTTCTTACATATATCTCTCATTTATTTTCAGTGTAGTTCCCTGCATGTCTGCTTTTTGTGGATCCTGGCTGTGTGGAAGCTCCTCTTGCTGTCAGATCCTGTGGGAGCTTTCTTAAATTAAGTTACCCAACAGAAAAGGCGTACCACAGCTGAGCCAACCAGCAGTCTAGTAGTGCTGATGTTTAATCTGCTACACCCAGGTTCCAAGAGTCCAGTTTAAAGTCTGTAATAGTCTTTCATGGACTGAACAATCCATGATATATCTTCAATTTGAGGAAAACCACAGTGGACTGATATCTGCCGGCTCATGCCACAAAAATGTGTGTGAGACCAGTAAGAGCTATCTGCAAAGAATATTGCAGTATAGGACCCCCCAGACTGACAGTGTATCTCTGCATGTAGAGCTAATGAAGCTAGCACTTAAATGTAGTCTAGGTGGGAACCCAACAACCAGTGGGGTTTTTTTGTATTTGCAAAGTGTTTGGTTGTTAATGAGGTTTTTATTTTGTTGGTTTTGTGTGTGTATTTGTTTTTTCTTTCAGTTAATAAAAAGGCAGAAGTTATCATTTAATACCCCAGTTTCAAAACTGTTGAAGAATCAACCTGATATTTACCAATTTCACTAAAGATAAAACTAATGAGAAAACTTATGTCCAAAATACTTATTTCCTTTTAAACAGCAGTACTGAAGAGGAATCTAGAATGATTAACAGTGGTTTTGAAGCACACACAGTTGCTAACTTTTAAAGCCTTTGCTCTGCATTTAAGTGTAAGATTTCTCTAAAATTCCCTATGGTTATTCTAAATTCAACCCTCCTTGGAATGCAGGGAGCAGAAAAGGGGGAGAGTTCCTGAGTTTATTTTCAATGGCATTTGGTTTGGCTCAGAGGATTTTTATAATGCTAATTTGGTCCTTCCATATTAATTCATGTTCTTCCTCTGCTGCTCCTAAATTGGAAACTTTCCATTTTACATCTGGCAGTCTTCTCCTCAGTTGTTTAACCTTTATGCTTTATCACTAGAAATAGCTGTTTTGTGCATGGAATCCAGCCTCTTAGTCATAATAATATTCCCTTCAGCTGTCCTTTCTGCCAACTTCTAGAAAGGTTTTCAAGTTTGGGTGGGCGTTTTTTTGTTTTGTTTTTTTAACCACTATTTGCATTTGCAGAATGCATGCCTCAGCTGACGGTGCTGCACCCTAGCAAAAGGTTTTAAGCGAGAAAACCACACAGCATACTTTTTACCACTGGTAGGAAGTATAGAAAGACAACCAAAGGTAGACACAGAAGTGGTTAGGACCTGTGATCCATCGTCCTTGCTGGTTGAGCAGTATTCAAAGTAGATGCAAACCTGATTGCTGAGCATTTGGGAGCACAGTTTTTATTTTTCCAGTTACTGAACATGCATCCCCTATGCCCAAGATATCTTTGGGATGTGTCCTCACTGATATCTACTCCTTTGTGACCTGTTTTTGTGACTCGGGGGCTCTGGTTGGATTCCACAGCAGTTCATTCCTCCAAGAGCATAGACAATATGAAATATGAAAACACAGTCTGTGAAGGAGAGGTTCCCAGTCAGTGTTTTCTGTAACTTTTACTACTGTGCTACACACTGGTACATGGTTAATGTGGTAATACTCTAAGGTGGTATGCAATATGCAGCAGGTATTTAGAAAGCTTAGTCTTTGCATCTCTTAGCCCAAGTCTAACTCAAATAAGAGGCAAAACCCAGAAAAAGAGGTATTTAGTTTTTTTTAAAAGTGTGACTTCTTATGTACTTGGCTAGATGAATGCCAGTTCTTAAAACTGTCAGCTGTGAAAGGTGTGTTTATGCAGCACACATTCAGCACGAATCACAGCTGTCCCAGCTGCTGTCTCTCAACACCTCAGAGCCCCGTGGAGCAGTGCTTGCTGCTCTGGAAGCAGTTTGGGTCATTACTGCTGTCCTGTCTCTTAGCAGGGTTTGTCAGCTCAAACACAGCCAAGTTCACATGACTAACATTTTCTGTGTGTGGATGGGGCACAGCTGGTGGGGACAACCTTGCACTCTCCTCTAATTTATTGTCCTTAGACTGATAAAACCCAGTAAGAAAAAAATGTTCAGTAAATGCATATACAAATTACATGACTGTGCTTAATTTGGGGAGGTTATTTCAGTTTAACTGTGACCAAATGGATAGTAAACCATGGATCTGACAGTTAATGCAGCACTGTTTCCTTAATAACTTTTGATCAGAAAGTAAATTTTATGAAATAAAATCCTGTCAAAACACTCCTTTCCTTTTTTAAGACATACACAGATAATAAGTGTGATTTGCTACATCAGCACGTATCAAATTACCAGGAGACTGATGATTAAGGGCTGAAAAGCAAATGAAACAAGCTGGCTATAAGCTTAAGATATTCAAGTGAAGCAGATGTAAGCAAGTGCTACTGCAAGTTGTTATCTTTATATCATATTTCTGCCATCTTAATTCATTTTTACTAAGAACTTAAGTGGAAAAGCTGTGTTAAATTCTTAGGAAGGCAGCACAACATTCTTAGGAGTTTTATGGAGCTTCAAAAAAGTAGCCTGTTCGTGTCACGGCAGCGTAGGCAGCTCATGTTCCAGAGTAATGTTTACCCTGCAAGAAGTCTGCAGGAGAGCTCTATTTGAGCCATGAGTTGTCACCTGGCTGTCAGAAATAAGTCCCTTTTTGCGAGTCAGACCTTCCTTATGATTTATGGGATCACCTCCCATGGCCTTAAACATCACTGGCTTTCACACTTCACATCTGTGTGCATCTGTCTGTATTGTAAGGGCAGTCCTTGGTGATTTGTGTGAGGAACTGGGAGGCACATTCATTCCACCCTGCAGGGTCTGCATGGGCCCTGCAGCAGGCTGCTGTGTTGGTGTGGGCACAACCTTGCACAGAATGCCTCTGATGAGCATCTCTGAGCTGCTCAGTAAGCACTGACAGCCAGTGTGCGGCACAGAACGCCTTGGCACAGTCACGCTGCTTGGAGAGGAAAGCTTGCTGTACAGCCCATGGTTCAAAAGTCTCCAGCTGGAGTTTCAAGATTATTATGCACCTCAAAAGACTCTCTGAGTCTAGTTTACATACACCAATCAAGCAGAAATACTGAGGTTACAATGTCTACATCTGTATATGGCACTGTGAAATTAACAGTCTTTGGACTGAGAAAGTAGTAAAAATATGATTGGGAGTTTAATAAGTCTTTAAATGGATATAAGTGGAGTCAAAGCTGTTTCTCTGTAAGAAAACAGAGGGTGTCTTTTAAACATCAGTCAGTTGCTTTACAACAGGGTAGGTACAAGAGAAAATGGCCAGGGTGACAGTTTTGCTGTCTTGTCAAAAGAAAGTGTGGCTTTACACGTAGCAAGTTAGCAGTTTGTATGCTGGGACAGCTGTCTTTTTGCATAGCTGTGCTGTATCAAGACATCTCTGAGCAGTAGATAACAAACAGCCACTTTTGGGGAGCAGTGATAAAATAGCTGAGGTAGGTTTTTTCCCCACAGGCTTTCAAGAGTCCAGAAACTGATGGCCAAAATAACCAGTGTTTTCATGGTATTGAAAATAGGCAACACACAACAGCCAAGAAATTGGAAATCCAGTATTTTTGTCATGTCCTGGGATTATTCTTTGGCCAGCTCAAACTTTTGGTCCTGGTTTTACATTTCCAAGAGAGGCACTTTATTTCTGAAGTTGTGTTTTGAACTCTTGGCACAGAGAGGGCTAATGGTTAACAAAGAGATCAGTCTGCAAAGGTGGTATGGGCTAGGAGAGGGGAGAACACAGCCAAGCTTCACACATCAGCAGCACTGACTCTCTCCTGCTTCAAGTTGTTAAAATAACACTTCAGTGGTTTTTTAAAAGGCATTTTCCTAAATGCTCTCTAATGCCCATAACAACTTTAGATGCTGGGAAGTATTTTTTCGCTACCGGTAGGTTTGGTTTGTTTTGTTTTTCCACCACTTGGCAATCACTGGTATTTGGGGGGTTTTGTATTTTGTTTTGGTTATTCTTCTACAATATTTTGGATGAACTAGGAATTAGCTTTGCTACCAACACCTTGCAGATACACACGCACAAAATATTTTAACTTGCCAAAACAAGTTATTTTTTGCATCAGAATGCTTGAGTTTATTTTCTGCTTGCATGTTTTCACAAACAGAATGCTTCTTCCCAGCTGCTGTGGGAAGAACAAAACATTTTATCTGCAAGATGGAAAAAGCAATGGCTTTTTAGCTAGTACTGTAGAGATCAGCTATGGAAGTTGAAGAAAAATGTGCAAAATTTGATTATTACAAGGCCACTTAAGACCAATGTTAAGATAAGCTAAACACTCAAGAAAAGACAAATGTGGTTCCAGCCTCTAATATCAGTAAAATTAATTCTTAATGCTTTATAACTGGGTCTTGAAATGAGCCCTGGGAGTAAAGTAGGCCTCTGGGGTTTTGATTTACATCCAACTCTTGATTTCTTTTTTGATGGGCCCTTTTCTATATCATGACAAATTAATTTCACCTCACAAGCACCTGAGCTCTCCTTGCAGCAAGGGGGGAACATCACCTGCAGTCTCAAGGCAATCTATATCCTCCCCCAAAGCCAGAGCTTCAAAGGCATCAATGAATGAAGACGTGCTTACTGTTTCCTTCCTGTTCACCCAGAACACTTTTAAGTAACCCATTTGTGCAAGAGAAGTGTTCCCTCCTGCCCCTTTCTTCCTTTTCTTGCTTGGTCTACTGTCTTGCTGAATTGCTGAAGGGAATTGGCAATCATTTTGGGAAAGAAGACGGTGTTGAATCTTAAAGACATTTACAGGGAGTCACCAGGTCTCCACTCAGATCTTCAAAAGGCAAAGACCTTTCTGTGTGTTAAAGTCATAGTCCTCAAAATGGGAAAACTAATTTATTTCATAGAGTTTTTGCAGTTTGAGCCATGACTTTTAAAAAAGGTCTTTGTTGTTATTTGATTCCCCTTAAAGCTGAATGGGAGTTCAGTGTCTTGATTTTCTCATTTCAGCAATACTCAAATCAGCTATCTTATGCAAAAATGTAAGTTTTTTTCTTGGATTTTTGGGTTGTGATCTGATTTCACAACCTTTTCAAATGGAGCAGCAAATAGGTTGTGGGAAAATTACAGTTTCAGTTATAAAGAAATCTATATCTACCATCTGTAAGGGCCAGATGAGTCCCAACACTACTCTGGTAAATGGATTATCATTATTGTACTTCTCCCACAATCCTCAGAGAAACTCTGTAATAAAAAAAAATTAAAACGGCATTGTCAGACACCCCAGAAAAAAAAATGGGCATTTAGTTAAGACAAAGCAAAATATTTGGAGGTGCCATGTGCAGAAATAACCACTTCAGAAATGCCTCTTTACTGAAGAAATGCTACTGCACAATAACAGTTGCCAGCTGGTAGAGATGGAACACTTTGGAAGGAGAGGTGCAATTCAGAATAAAAATGTATGTACAGTAACAAATTACAGGCAGAAGGAATATTTCAATTTCTCCATCATGTTCCTTAGCTACAAATAATCCTGTGAAATATTTGTTCCAAAGGTCAAATAAAAAAAAGACTTCAAAGCAAAAAGGGTAATACTGAAACTGTCTCTAGAATGTTTATTCTGAAAATATGTCAGGAGTTGAGAACCTTTTCTCACGCAATAGTCTTACAGGTTTTAACTCTAGGTAATGAGGAGTTTCACAGACACCTGGGCATGAAGATCACTTATGCCATCAGACTGAAAACAAGGGGGAATGGTTTTGGAAAACTCATTTGAAGAAGGTGCTGATAAGTGAGGGAAACATTAAGCCAAATTCAGTGTTCGCTTACCTTCCCTAGGGTTGGACTTTGCAACAGTTTTAAACTCAAAGATTAGATTGGACATTAAGAAGAGATTCTTTAATGGTGGTGAGGCACTGGAACAGGTTGCCCAGAGAGGCTGTGGGTGCCCCATCCTTGGAAGTATTCAAGGACAGGTTGGATGGGGCTTTGAGCAACCTGGTTCAGTTAAAAGCATCGCTGCCCACAGCTGAAAGATTGGACTAGATCATCTTTGAAGATCCCTTCCAGTGTGAACCATTCTCTAATTATGTGCAGCAAAATAAACAACTTGCACATGAATATCTACTCAGAGGGAAAGCTGGGATTCTCAGAAGGGGTGAGATTAAGGCATAAATTAGCCTCTGTATCCACCACCCAAATTTTGTTTATACTGTTGAAGTTGCTTAGTGTTCTCTGAAACCATCTAAATCAACATGAGATTTCTCTTGCGAGTCTTAAGGCGTTTGGATATTAGGCATCCAGTCCCACTAAACCTGTAGTCCTCAACACTGTCCTGGGTAAAAAGATGGGCATCTCCAGAGAGCTGTTGGTCCTAGCCGTCTTCTACTAAGAAGAATCACCCACCAAAGGTATTCTCTCCTCTTTTGCCATCGGCTGTGGAGGCATCTAAGCAAGTAGGACAGATGAGCTCCCTCACATCTGGTCAGCTTGAATAAGGTGGAATGAAAACCTTGTGTCACCGGGGGGGTAGATGTGGATGTGCATAAAGGTGGTCTTAACAGGTTAGTATTTTACCTTTATACAGATGATTAGAATATTCAATCATACTAATAGATCCATGCCCTGTTTGTCACCAGTTTCAACCTAAATATTAGCAAGTTTTAGGCCTAATTATTGCTGTTCTATTGCTTTATACAAGCTGGGATGTACAGGTCTTCTCAAGTAGCTGCAAGTATCACTAAGATGCTTTTTAGTACTAAATCCTGTGCGCCATTATAGGCCAAATTTTGTCAAAACTCCTGTAGTTTTGTTAGTGCACCTGTTGTTTTTCTAGCAGTTTTCTTGCTTCATTTTTCATGGAGAGACCTTACTTTTCCTATCAAGTGTGATTGATACTAGCAAACTGAGCAGCAAGTCCAGATCCAGCTTGCATCAGCATGGCGCCAAAGGAGCCCTCCAATGACAACGTTGTGTATTGCAGCATACACCACAGCATAGGTCACAGTTGAGATGGCCATGATATACAGGATATCATCATATGATTTCGGAGAGCTTTAAGCATTCACACAAACAGAGCAACACCTTACCACATCAGGAGGCTTCAGGTGTCTGCCCATACAGAGTAACAGCATTCCACTTCAGAAGGCTGCAAGCGTCTGCTTTTCTTCCTCTTTAGCCCAATCACTTATACCCCTCATGGTTCATACATTGCACCTGTGTGCCCTCTGTTCCCTTTAGTGTTTGGTCAGTACACCTCAATACTCCTTGTCTCATTGCTTTCAATTGTTGTTCGCTTGCTTCTCAAAGCTGTAACCCATTGGGGATGAGGCTTGGCCGCAGCCCCACTCCCCATTACCACAAACCAGGTACCTACACTCGTGTTATTAGTGGATGGAGCCTTTCTTCCTGTGTACCTCTGCCACCATTCTCATTGAAGAAACACAGGCTTTGAAAAGCTGTGAGCATATCTGAGTCCTACCACACCTATAGAAGGGCTTTGGACTATAGCAGTGCAGGTATAGAAGTACTCGAATGCTGGAACTCAGCAGTGTTAGAGGAGTCTCTTCCTTTTCCCAGCTCTGACAGTCAGCCTGTGTGCTCCTAGACATTTCCTGAAATGCACCCAGCAGTAATTTTCCACCTGCATCTTCACAAATCCCAAGAGATGCGGGAGGCATTACGCATAGGTTCCGTGAAAGATAAAAACAAGCTTATTATCAGTAGGCTTAAAGTGCTGGATCCGTACTTCACGAGAAAAATGCTTGCACATAAAAAATAAGAGAGATCACAAAAACCTCTGCTATCACTTATGCCAAGTAAGAGAGTAAATTTCCTGCTGTCTTGTGTTTGGGACTGCAACTGCTTCCAGTTTGGAGGTGGAATGCTGCAAAGACTAAGAGACAGTCGCCTTATTTGATCCTATCCAGTTCAGCTATTTTGATTGATCTCTGCTAAGTTGCTGCCCCAACACCCTTCTGCGCAATTTTGGAACATTGCAAATATAACAAGTGGATAGAATCTAATTTAGTGCATTCTACTGGAGAAAAAACACCTGTACTCAATCATTTCTGTTATCACACCTACTGCTGTCATGCCGTTGTTTATTTCCAGATAGGGCAGTTTTGAACAGAAGAGGTTTTTTTTGGTGTTTCTTCAGGGTGAAAAGTTGTAAGTTTATTCTGTAAATACAACCTAAGCTGATTTGCACATTTTCTTTAAGGAGGACTGTGTGGCATGCCTCAAATACAGAGCTCTTTACTCAACAGGTAAGGGTGATGACGTAAGCCTCTTTACTCCAGAGAGTACTTAATTGCTCTCTCTTGGGGGAAAAAAATTGCCAAACAAATAAACAGAAAATGGAAGTGCTCCAGCTACCTGTAAAAGTTTTGTTTTCACACTGTGCTTCAATCTCATTACAGTTTTTGAGGAGTAGTATTGCTAGTCAGACATTCCTCGTATGGGAAGTGATTAGAGTTTGAATTGCTATAGAAAAGCACTATTTCCAGTAATAACACAGCAGGTGTTTTGAAAGAAAGCTGCTTTAACCTTTCAGATTGCAGAGACATCCCAGTAATTCTAAGAATCACAATCAACAAATGCCCAATTTCACTACTGTTTTCCTAATTAAGAGGGAAAATGGTGTAAGGAACCTGAATTTTTAAAGACATTCTTCTACAAATTAGCAGTTTCCTATTTCTGATCTGTCACTAGAAATAAAGTCATTTACATGTAGTTTCAAGACCTCCATGCTGAAGGATAGCATGTTGCTAGCATTGATGGGCACACCAGGTATAAAAACCTATGTTTTGATCAGAGCCCAAAGAATATAGAGGCACAGCACCATGGAAAACAGATTACAGTTAGTGATATCAAGATAATTGTTGTCTGATAATTATGTTGTCTTCAAGACATGGGATGCAATTTTTAAGATTTCTGCATCATTTGCTGTTTAATGCGGAAATTTTTGTCTTAAAGATTACAACTGAATGCAAATCCTTTTGAAATCATCCTGATGGTACAATGAAAATCTTGCACGTTGTTTTCTGTCTGACCTTTGTTTGTATTTAGGTCTTAACCAGTGTACCTTGTTCTTTCCTTGCCTCATCACTTTCCCTCAGAAAGCCCTGCGCTGAGTAGCTCTTAACTAGTTTTGATCAGGTCAATTCTCGTCCTTAATTAATTAATTGAATTGATCCATGGTATAGAAACTTGGCATTATCCCCATTATACGCAAGGTCAGGGTGTAGTTAGATCTTCCTCCAACATAGCTGCATATTATCTGTTGAGATTAAAAAGCAAAGTTCTTCACTTAACTGTTAATCTATTCTTGACAACCCAATTTGTGAATAGTACCAAAAGAATCTAGAGGCTTGTCCTGTTTGGACTGAATAGCACCAGTCTCAGTATTCCTAATGGATGCAGGATTAGTTTCCTCTTTTTGCATTGTAAAATCATAAGCATCAGCAGTAATGCAAACAGTTAAAGTAAATTAATCTATTTGTCGTGTTTTTAAGATCGTAGATTACACATTACTTTGCACATGTTCTGTTTTTCACTACTATATTTTGCCTAATAGCCAGTCATCTATTAATGTAGGGGGAAATTTGCAGTGTCATATATTCTGCAAGATATTCTGAGCACATTCCCACTCATCCTACCATAGGGGTTAGTTCACAGATTTTGCCTGACAGAAGTCTGAATGCAGCAGAGATCTGCTCCAAAGCACACAGTGAAAAACCTCAGCGACATCAGTGAGTTTCGTATAAAGCACTGGAATTTCCTGAAAGGAAAATAAATGGCAAATATTCCTAATTGTAAGTAATTTTAAAGCAGACCACTTTGTTCTCCAAAATCACTTTTAAGGAGCTGCTAGAGACCAAGAACATGTATAATTTGATTAGTTTGATCTCTAGGATATTTTTTTCCTGCTTACTCTTTTTAGTTGATGGAAAAAAAAATTCTCTTACAAGCTTACTCCTGATTGATCACAGATAAATTAAAGAGCTTTGATGTGGCCAGCAAAGCATACTTACTGAGCTAATAACAAATACAAATGTTTTTGGAAAAAAAGCTCTTGGGCGTATACTGAAATTACATGTTTGTTTTTCTCCCCTCTTTTGAATAATAAAAAAATTAGACCTTTTCTTTTTCAGGAATGTTTCCTCAAGCTGATTGTTCTGCTTCAGCTATGCACACACTCTATAGCAGAAGGGATAAACAAGTTCAGCTTTGTACTTGTTCCAGAACAAGAAAATCTACATTCAAAACTGTTTTCATAAAAACCACTGAGAACTTAACCTGTCTTAGGTTACTCTTGCGTGGCTTTTCTTGCATGTAAGGCTTTCTGATACCAGGCCTATTTGCTCTTACAGTTCTCAGTTTAAAGGAACTGGGAATTAAATTTTAATATTTTAATGTTTATATTTAATTTTAGGACTGTTTGTCCTAAAATTCAAGGGTAAGTGATCAAATTTACATTCCTCAGGTTTTTGTTAGGTTTTATTCTGTAGAGGGAGGAGCTGTGAATTGCAGCAATGTCTGATGATAAGCTCCTGTGTGCTCTTTTAGCTGAGCATTTTAAAATTGCTGGTGCTCAGCATATCGGAAAATAAGGTACTGGAAAGATTTAGCTGTCAATGCCTTACTGAGCTCAGTAAGGACAGAAACTTGCCTGCCAGTAGAAGCCCAGGGCTGTCTAGGGTTCCCTGTAATGTCAGGGTCTTCATTTTCAGGAACTGTTACTGTGTGGCTGAGATGACATGTCATGTCATGTGGCTCATGGCACCCTGTCCATGCTACCCATCAAATCGCCTCCTTCATGAGTGCACCAGACTCTGCCTTGAAGTGCCTGTGCACCCACTGCTATGAGAAGGGTGCCCTCCTGTACAATCCCTCAGTCCTCAGAAATCCCATTCTTTCCAGCCTTTCCAGCCAGTTTTTTCATGGACACTTCTATACTTGGTCTTATCCAAGGATTTACCCCCTTGTGGTTAAACTCCCATTAGCTTCCTCTCAAATTTACTCTGATGGGAGTAACTGAGCAACTCACTTGGCTTTGTTTTGTTCCCCAAGAAAACTAAACATACTTAGTGGAAAAGAAGTGTTTCTTTAGCTTACTTTTAGATAATTTTAAAAGGTCAAAATGAAACTTGAAGCTTTCTAATGAATACAAAATGATCACTAAAAAACTTGAAGTTGTTCTTCATTCCGAGTGAAGGCCAGGTTCATTCAAGGACAGGTTGGATGGGGCCCTGAGCAACCTGGTTTAATGGATGGCATCCCTGCCCATCACAAGGGGCTTGGAATGAGAGGATATTTAAGATCCCTTCCAACCCCAATCATTCTGTGATTCTATGAGGAGCTAAAATCATTAGGGAACAACAATTTGAAACAAAAATTACTGTAAACCAGAAAAGCATCCAACTTGTGAAAATGACGATTTGTCTGCCATCAGGCATCTTTATGACTCACAGTGTACTGTGAAATCACCTTCTCTTGAATTTTTTGTCCTAAGGTAATCACTGTTTTTCTTCTCTAATAATTTCATGCCTGTCCTCTGGACTCTCTAATGCTAATTTTTTGCTGAGCTCCTTTCTCCCCCTACCCCCTGGCCCCTGTGTATATGCAGCAGGGCCTTGGACCCTCAAAATATTGCTTCTCTACCTGTCTTTGACACAGCAGCTTTTGGAGCATTGGGCTTTGGAAGGATAAGGCCTCTCTAATATTCAATTTGTAGTAAATTATCAGCTGGTTTTGAAAATGCAGACTCCTGCCTTCCAGTGTTTAAGTTCCATTTGGAGAATTTTGGGTTTAATTTGATCCAGTTGTCATTTTTGTTGAGGAAATAACTTATCTGTTTGCTGAATGAACAGTGGCTGGTTTTATTGAAAACTAGAAGCCCAAGTGGGTTTTTTTGTTATTTTGGTGTTCCTTTTTTTTTTAATCCCCTGAAGCTATCTAGTTAATTTCTGTTGTGGCTGACTCCAGAACTCCTAATGAAAACCAGAAAAGAAAGAAGCTTTTGGGAGACACATAAACCTAATATTAGTTTGGAAGGAATAAATATTTATCCAGGCAGAAGGAGATGACTTATTTAAAGACTGACCTAATTTATTATTTAGGAAAACCACCTTTCTGTATCCACCCTGCAGCCAAGAATTGTCCTCTTTTTTTTTCTTTTTCTTTTTTTCTTTTTTCCCCCTAGGGAATATTTTAGTCGAAGAAATGAACCACACAACCCAGAATATACTGGCAGGGGCAGTCTCCCAGAATGGAACTACTCATTAAACTCATTTATCCTCCTAACAGAGCATTCTGAGTGTGTTGTCGTGCATTAGGGACAAAGCTGGATCACTGAAAGGTCACAGCTCTCAAAGCCAGTAGCTGGAAGTCCCTCTGGTCAGGGTTGGGTTTGTACTAACAGTTTCAGAGATGCTTGTCCATGATAGACATCTTCTTTTAGCAGTTCTGTTCAACACCTCATTTTTGAGCTACGTGCCAAGTAAATCTCCAGAAAAATAAGTCTTGGAGAATGTGGAGGGGTCAGGGAAGTTGTTCTTGTTTTCCTCATGTCATACTCAGTTAAGGTAAAATAATAGATGAGGCAGGGTATCATAAACATGGTAGAGTTTCTTATTTGAGGCGGACTGCTTGGTTTTGGTTTTAGGTTTTTTTTTAATCCTGTGCAGACTAGTAACAATAAGGAGCATTCCTTATTTGCTGGTAGTAATTGAGATGTTGGATAGTTTGTGGTCCTAGCTTAGTGAGCAGTGGACAGGCCACCACAATTACTGGAAACTGTGATGCTTTCTCAGCCGAAAGGGTTTGCACAGGCTGGAAGAAAGAATTGCTTGCCTCCGACAGAAACATCCTCTGTGACATAAAGCAGGGGACAGCAATGTGGTTACACATCCTGTTCTAGTTGCAGTTGAGTGTTGCAGATCTGGTTGCCCCCAGCACCCCCTTCCACTCCCTCAGCTGCTCCATTTAGCTGCTCTTAATGTTTCTTCCTAGCATAGTTCAGTCAAAATTATCCAGAAGAACTCTAGCACTTCTAATAGTGGGATTACTTTGTGTTTCTAACTGACCTGACCTAAGAAGCAGCAGTTGTTCCAGCAATTGCAGTGATGATCAGTCACATCTTACAGGAAGGCAGTGGTGAGGTGTCTGTGGTGAGCTGCCTGTGGTGAGCTGCAGAGGGTAACCATTCAACTTGCCCCAGCTGTACTCAGAGCAGGCAAAGCCCTATATTTCTAAAGCAGCACAAGACAAAAATGAACTAACATAAAGTAAATTTCTATCAGCATGTGTGGGTGTTGTGCTGCTTGGGCCTAATAGCAGTCCTGGTCTTGCAGCCCTGGTATAATGGTTTATATTTGTGTATTTGCTGCCCAGATGCAGCAGATGGTTGTCTGAATGGATTTTCATTCTTTTAGTCTGTCTGTGCCTCTTTGTACCACACTTAAAATGCCTTCCCTCTTTCACTTAACAGCTCCCAGTATTTGTAAGTTTATCACAGCTCTGCAAATGATTTGAATGCGCTGTGCAACATACTTATTTATTTTTATATTTCCTAATAAAGATCTTGCCATGTTTGTATTCTTTGAACTCTGCCCAGATTCTCATCCCTTTCATTCCAGGGACTGCTGAGGTTCCTGGCAATATTTCAAACTGCAGAGCAGTCAGAAGAATAGAAATCCTTGCTATGATGGAATAATCTCTGTGTTTAGCTACAAACTGTGCTGACCTTCAACTGCTGTGTTTAAAGGTAGCATTGTCATCCATACCCTCATCTTGTGTGAGCGCAACTCGTGCTTTGGTGTGTTCTCATATCCTAATCCCTGTGTCATCTGCACCTGTGACATAGCCAGCAGATATCACAGCCCTCTTCCCCACACAGTCTGCAAGTCCATGCTTATGTGTTGTATTTAGGAGCTCATTTAACTTCTTCTTCATATGCATAATTTTCAGAGGAGGAATTGCATCTTTCTGCAAGCAGTGAATTAAGAACCCCTTTCTGAAATGAGAGAGCTGAAATGAGGGAGCTGTCTTAAAAGCGGACTCAATACAGCCTAGTGCTAATAAAACCATCAGTTCAATTTAACATGGCTATGCCTGTGTAATAAAGCAGATAGAAGATAACTTACCTCAGTAGGTCCTGTACTTTGTATTTGATGGGTCTAGTTTACCATGATGCATGCACTGCCTACAGATCATTAGCTTTAATGGTGACTAAAACTGGAGTTAGCAAGCATTCCTCTGTGACTCTGTCTTTCTACTGCATATACTGTAGTTTATTATTAACCTGTGTCAACAGCCCTTCCAGTAATTTATAAGCCATATTACACTGCTCTTTACACCTGATGCTATTAAAAGTAACATTTTCAGAATGCTTTTGCAAAATACTTTATTGATAACAGCACTTAGTCAGACTTCTATGTGCTGTCTTTTCTTTTTGTACTTTAAAGCTTTTGGAAATGCAATCACATTTAGAATTACGTCCTTGTAGGTGTTTTTCTGAAGTTGTTTAATGCCAGAAAGGTCAGCCAAAAATCTGCAGTTGTCATCAGTAAGAATTTTGACATGAAATCCTTTGAGAAGTTTGTGATTCTTCTGATGTTGTTACTCATTTTGACATTTAATGTATTTCATGTGTTATACCATCACCCTAAAAATATGATTGCAAGTTTTGAAACTCATAGTACCAAAGTCTTTTTTAAAACTTAAAAAACCCCAACCAAACCCAAAATGAAAAAAGTGAAGATTTTGAGTATATCTGTATATTCTGTTACTGATAATAAAATCTAGACTCATATCTCTCATCATGTCACTTCAGTTAACATATGTCACTTAGACCACAATAATAGTTCACATCTTTACATAAACTCCAATTTCTCAGAGACTACAACGAAATTTTTTTTTAGTTGAAAACTGGCCAGACACTACCAAATAATAATCAGTACAATACAATCAGTAGTTTTATTCACAGGGATTTATTAGTCTAGCCAAAGACATACATGGTAATTTTGCTAAGTCATCTACTATAGGAACAGGGTTGAATGAGACATGTTAACAGTTAAAATAGTCTGTAAATAGTATGTAGACAATTATATATTGTCTCATTTTTCCACTAATCTGTTTTTAAAAAAATAGCATATAATTCTGCTTGAAGAAAGGATTGAATATCTTTGTATAAAAAGGAGCCATAGGTTTTTAGTGTAAAGAAATCAGAGAATTTATATTTACCTCGATAGATTGTAGACATTATTACTGAGCTTTGGCTAATTGCTTAGATGTGGTGAAAGTAATTAATTAACTTCAGAGGAGCACCTTTTTGTATTTTCTGAGCTATATGCAATAGGTTTTGTTAGACTAGGAATAATAGGTCTAGTGATACTTACAGATGTCTGTTGAGATACAGACATTCTATCAGGAAGCCTTTAAGACAAATTTCCATCAAAAGTGAAATGACAGCAAGATCATTAAATATCCTAGGCTTTTTTGGACAGGGAAATCTGCCGCCTGAGGAGAATATGCAAACCTACTTAGGCAGATTTGTTTCAAGTGAGATTACATGATTTTAAAATACTTTGTTCCAGCGTTTTATGATCTGGCAACTTTCATTGTTTTACATATTTCATACGTTTCTTGTTTTTAGAAAATAAGGTGTCATCTTTGATCATTTCTCTGGATTTCAGATGATGATGCTTTTAGCCTTGTGCCAAACATAATTTGTTTTGGTTTAGGCTAACCAGTCAGTTCTAACCACAGTCTGCCACTATTTTGATGCTTCTGTAGCTGGTAGATGCTGGAATTTGGCTAAGGCTCTCTCAGTTTTAGTGCTTTGCTGGACAGATTCACAGTGTATGATAAACATAAGACTGCCAGAGTCCCACACCCATATTTAAAACCTTTCATTTTTAAGCAGTTAAAGTGCATGCTAGCTCAAATAAATTACCATGATACAAACAGGTTTTGCTGTCCAGTCTGGGCTTTGTGTGGCTTGAAATGTCTTGTAATGCTTTGCTGGGGAGTTACTGAGTCCAGCCTGAGTGCCAAGTACCCGAGTCCAGCTAAATACTGGGTAACTTTCTGGGTCAGCTGATAGAACTCTGCTGAGCTCAGCGCTGAAGTTTGAGGTGGTTAAGCTGAGTACAGAACATTCACTCCACTGCAAGGTTAAATCATTTGAGGCTTTCTAACTCAAATATAGCTATCAGTATGCATGTGTGAAAAGACAAAATATTTTCACAGAAAAATGGGATCCTGCTGGATTCCTGCTTTCCTATGTGCTGCCATGATTTACTTACGTCTCCATTAAGGATTGAAGGAGACACAGAGACTACTGTATCTGAGCTGACCAGATAGAATGATACAGCCTCATCTAGGTTTTGATTGCTGGATTTCTTTACATAAAATTCACTCTAATAAGAAATAGTCTACTGATAAACCAAATTAATTTTAAAATCCCAATCTATGGATTATATCATTTTACCTCTATCCTTTGGTAAGACTTGTTAGTCATATCATCCTCAGTTTCCAGATAGATTGATTAAAAATACATTCAAATTCATTCTAAATCAAAGCAGGAGAAATGGATCTATACATTTTCTGTAATGTTTCCCAATTGAAGTGTTGTGGAAGTAAAGTGTGATTGATAACAAAGTGTAATAGGGCATACACAATTATTCCTGTTTCCTTTACTTATATATATGATTAAATGTACAGAACTAAAGATGCTTTACAAAGTGAACTATGGCTGGCTGTGAAAGACACAAATGGAGAACTCTCTTTTACCTTCTTATGTTTCTTGGGAGTAACTGCAGAAGTCTCTCTACTCCAAGGTGGATCTTTGCAACATTGACAGCAAAGTACATTTTGCTTTAGTCTTTCACTGAAAACTAGTATACCCTGTATATGAAACTGAATGTGAATAATCCATTGAGATTGTCTTTAATGTCTCCTGTCAGCTTGGATGAAAGTCACTTCAAAAGTGCAGCCCTCAACATACATTCGGCATGTAAATTTATTTCACAGTCTACATCTCCAAAGACCATTGTGGCCCACAAACTGGTAGGGTCTCAAAAACTAACAGATCCAGCAGACAGAGCTGCACAGTACTGCCCTGGTTTTAGGCTTAGCAATAAAGCTCAGAAGTCCCCAGCAAAGGTAGAGTCACAGCGATAATCTTCTATTAGTAATCAGCCTAATTTTCTCCCCACTTTCAAACTGGACTGAATTTTTCCTAAACCAAAACTCCTGTGATCTTCTTTAAGTTAAATTACTTCCTTAATAACCCTTCCTCTATATTTTCAAATGGCCAGTAGTTCCCTTTCTCTGCTTTTAACCTTCTTTATACTTCTGTCCAGTTATACCTCACATTTTTCTCTTCTGTGTATATCTCATGTACTTCTTCTCAATTCTCATACACTTCTCATTTCTCTGTTCCCATCTAGCAGACTCTTCTGCTGTCTGTGTCTTCATCGGTGTCTGAGACATATGTGTAAAATCAGAGTTCTCCTAGAAAGATATCAATCTGTCCTGAAAGGGATCTGCTTATTGATGCAAAGATAGTAAGAAAGGAGAGAAATTCTTCATTCTTCCTAGTCAAGGGCCAAGGATTAGAAGGATTAGAACCTCCCTTTTAATCTGAATTGAGAAGTAGTTGCATTTTAACTGCTGGTTTGGTTCCACAGGTACCTTCCCCAAACGTGGCTTCCTTGCACAAAGTATCAAATGGAGTTTCTTGCAGGACTCCATTTGGTGCTGCCTCAGACTGACCCTGCATTACCAGCAATGGTCTGGTCTTCTCCAGTGGGTTGCCAGCTGCAGTGGAGGAGCTTATGAGCAGTAGCACAGGCTGTAAAACCTGTTTGCTAGAGAATGCCTCCCTTTCTAGTGGTCCATTTGCTAGTCTCCAGAGTCTAAATATGCCTGTCATTAATATGCTCTAACAAACTGTATGTTAGAAGTTAATATATATGCAACAAGCCCTTTAATCCTTTCAGAACTCAGTGGTTTGGTTTTGTTTATAGAATTTATCAGGTTGGATTTTTTTAAGGCATTCTCTGTAGTCACAGGAGGAATTTGGAGCTGCCTGCAGCATTTTCCACCAGGATTAAGATCATGTCACTGTTTCTGCTGTGTCTTGTTTGAAAAGATGAAGGAAAATGATGCTCTGTATGTAGAGTTCTCAAACAAGGTTTTGAGCCAACAGCAATTTTTTTTATTTGTCTTAAACAAAACATGACTAAAGATTCTTTTGAGTGCTTTATAAAACATTCTACTTATTTTTATGCAGAATAAATGAATATAAGTCTAAAGATGTCAAGGAAACATGCTTGTTTCAATTACATTTAAAAAATTTAGATAGCTTATCCCTGAAGAATTTATACATCTTTCTCATACCACACTCTTGCTCAGCTTACATGTGAGTCGGGTTTCTGAAAGTGCCAGTGGTGTATGGCTTTTGTCTCCATAGACAGACCAAGCTGTAGGCAGCACACAAGCCAGTAGCATGCTGACAGAGTGACCTGATGTATTTTGGAACCTGTCTAGACTGGATTTCTGCCCTGGTGGCAGAAAGTAACTCTTGACATATGTTTACACTAGAAATGGATTGTGTTGAGGGTAGTCAGGAAAGCATTCTCAAGATTTGTGCTGTGCATTTGCAAAGCAGCTTGGTCTGAATTAGTGCCTGCAGATGAAAAATTATTTTCCTCTGATGAGTGAGATCCACATCACAAGGGGATTGTAACCATGACTTTCAGTTTTAGGAATTTTGCTGGCTGGGATGTCTTCCTTACAAAGGCTTCTCCTCAGTTAACCTCACAGATATGAAGCTAAATGCAATCCACTTAATGTCTGGAAAAGTGTATTATCCACCAGAGGAGTCCTAAAAAAAGATATATAATCCATCATGAGGTGCTAACAAGAAAGATCACTGTCTACAGAGATACAACAAACACTAGATAAGGAGGAGGAAGGTGTTTTGGAGAGGATTTAGCACTCAACTGGATGTAGCAATGAGGAGCCATTGCATTCAAAGCCATTAATTGCTGCAGATAAAGAAGGAACACGTAGCAAAACGATTATGGGAAAAGGATGGAGAAAAGACTGGAAGTGAATGTCTTGATAAGAGTTTGCTTTAGGGAGAAAAAGGAAGGCACACATTTAAGGTGTAGTTTTCTTAGGATGATGTTAGGAGTGAAAAATAGCCCTTAGTTACAGCTTTGAGTAACAGAGATGAAAATGGTCATGTGCCAGCTCTAAAAAGCTGAGATTCAAATATTTTAATTTCTTTTGAATTTCTTTCAGACTTGTGGGGTAGGGTTTTGGGTAAAAGTTGCTTTCATTCTGTCCACAACTTTTATCTGCAGGACTAGACTGGTTTAATTTGGAATACCATATTGTGAGATCAGATTGAAGTTCAGTTTTAAAAGTAATACTCTCTTCTTTAAATTAGCTTCTGCTTAGAGATTGTGCCACAAACGTTTTGGTCTGTGTCTGCCAGGCTGCTGAATACGGGTTTTTTTCTGTCTATGAACAGGGTGGCTGCCACTTGCTGAGGTGCTTCAGATCTCTGGTGCTCTTTTACCACCCCTTTTAGGCTGCTTGTTCCCCTTCCATGATTCAAACCCTTTCAATGAACATTCTCTTTGAAATTGCTTGCTCTAAGCTCAGTTTCGGGGTGTTTCAAAAAACAGTCACTTTCTTCTTCTGGCTGCAAAAAAGACCTTGATTATTTTTTTTCCCCTAGGATATTGAATTTCAGTGTTTTATCATTTTTCCCGCAAGGAAGGTATGAATGTGACCTACAGAGAAGTTGTCATTATGGAGTTTGGCCAGAAAGAATGCCTTTCTGCCTGAGTTTAGACATCTGTTTAGATACGTTTCTGAATTTGGGCCAAGATTTGTAGCCTGGTTTTGGAATTCAGTGAACAAGAAGTGAAAATCATGCATGGAGATTGTTTTTTAAAATGTTTTTCTAAATGTGAGAACAATATTTGCCAACAAATTATTCAGTCATTTCCAAGAAAGACTGAGCTTGATGAGGTAACCTTTCGTGTAAAAAGAAACAAAGGACAATATCCATTCCTATTAGTTGGCCTGCTTAGATTTTAAAGTCTTCCAAATTAATTAAAAAAGAGTTCCTGTGAAACTGTTCACAGATTATACTATTTCTTTGTAATAGGACAATAGCGAAGAAGAGTTTATAAGCTTTTTGTTTAAATATGTACAAATATGTACACATCTGTCAACTAACAAGCTCTTGAAAATATGTGGGTTATAGCTGACAATGATTTTTTAGAAATGTGGATTACTGTGGGAATTGTTATGGTAACATATATTTATTATGGTAACATACATTTTCAATACATTTTGAAAATGTATTGTCTGGTAAAGTGATGGAACCAGGCTAAGATTTGTACTGATGGTGTGTTGTTCTTTATAAATTACCCTTTTTATTGATGGTAGTTCAGTAGTTGTGGACAAGTGGCAAAGATGATGTGATTCCCTGCAGAACTCTATAATTACAAGGTCTCTGAAGAACTATGTTAACAGGTTGAGATGTATTGTCTGTGTGAGCTGACTGTATCTCATAATGCCATTGGAATTATGGGGTACATAATTCATAGTAATTTTGATTGTAAATCAGTGGGACAGGAAAGGGCTGCATTTCTCTCTGTGAAAACATTATTGTGAAAACTATTATTCTAGCTTAGTATTTCATATTCAACTACACTCATTGAGAGGCTACAGTAAGTTTGGAATATTAAGGAGATGAAGACCATCATCTTTAATTCAGAGGAAGCAGCAGGTAGTGTGAAAGCAGTCAAGTTGACATTAAAAGCTTTAAATGAATTTTTATCCTGATTTTTTAATGTAGATACCTGCAGTATCAGTCTAGTTTTGAATCTGAACTACTCAAATGTTACTAAAGGCAACCTACATTTCCTTTAAATAGTAGTATTTTACATTTCCTGGTTCCTGGTTCTCACTTCTTCAGTATCTCTATTATTTACTTTCACCAAGAATTTCGAATATAAAATTTGCATCTCTAGGCATACTTGTTTTGACTCAAACCTTCAAAGATTCATATCACTGCATATGATTTGCATGGAGTTTGGTCCTCTAATTCTTCTTTGATGGAAGTGAGGAACATTTTTATATTCTGTGAATTTCTGTAATAATTCTGGCCTTATATAAGGCTGAATTCAAATTGCATTAGGACTTAGAGCATAGCATATCGAGGCTTACACACACCCAGATTTCAATCTGATGTGGGATCCAGCCCGGTCTGTGTACTCAGGTAAGACTGTGGGGAAATGCTCCCAGGACCCAGTTTAGATGGGATTTCAGTGATCATCTTTAAGAAAGCATTTTTGGGAAATACGTTGTTATTATTTCATACCAGAATTTTAGAGATTTTCAGATTTTTAAATTTTGTTTTGAGAACAATATGCTAATTCAAACATGTCTTAGTACTAAGATAGAGCCTGAGGCTGTTTGCTTTTCCTTGCATTTGTATTCTTGTCTTGTTGGGGCAAGCAGTGATCCAGAAATGTAAAGACAGGCTGTGTAACCTATGAGAGCAGCTGAACACAGAAAAATTGGCCAGATACAGCCTAAGTTGCTACATTTAAAACTTCAACTGTGCTTCTCAGATCAGCCTGAAGTACAAGTTAAGGCTTATTCTCTGCCAGCTACATGGACAAATTAGGATTTTTCTGAGTGGTAGTGCCTTTTACTGCTCTTTCCCTCTTGCCAATGTACTGATGATGGAGATGTTTCTTCTTCAGATCAGGGGGTCACAGTGTTTATGCATCAGATCAGGGATTCATCATAGAATCATTGAGGTTGGAAAAGACCTCTAAGATTGTTGAGTCCAACTCTAGCACTGCCAAGTCCATCACTAAACCATGTCCCTGAGTGCCACATCTGCATGTCTGAAATACCTCCAGGGATGGTGACTCCACACTTCCCTAAGCAGCCTGTTCCAATGCCTACCACCCTTTCAGTGAGCCAATCTTATTTAACAGCTAACATAAGACTTCCCTGGCACAGCTTGAGGCCATTTCCTCTTGTCCTGTCTCTGGCTGCCTGGGAGAAGAGAACAACCCTTACCTGGCTACAGCCTTCTTCCAGGGGGTTGTAGAGAGCAATTAGTTCCCCCTGAGCCTTTTTTTCTTAAGACTAAACAACCCCAGCTCTCTCAGCCTCCTCTTATGCTACCTGTGCTCCAGAACCCTCACCAGCTCCATTGCCCTTCTCTGGACGCACTCCAGCACCTCAGTGTCTTTCTTCTCACACAGTGACTTTATAGAGCTGAATGTAAAAAGGCAGGCAGCTCTCTGGCTACCAGTGCAAGCACTAGTGAGAGCACTGCAGGAACCTGCTGCTCTTGCATGTTTGGTTCAGTCAGTGTGATAGAGATGTCTCTTCTGAGAAGTCTCATAGCTCTTGTGTGTAAGAAACTGCATAGAAAAGTAGCAGCAAAGAAGAAATAGTAATAGTAAATAATAATAATAATAAAAGCTTTAAAAGAAAGGTCTTTGTGTTCATATTTCAGGTCCTTAGCCATCTGTTCTGTTCCTCCACATTAGGAAGAGACCTCTGAGAACTCAGTTACCACGGACTTGTTGCCCTCCTTTCTGCTGAGACGTAGCCAGTTAGGAGGACATTAGTATGATGAGGCAAGAGCAGTGGCTCACAAGTGAAGTTTTATCTCACCCCACTGGGAATTTGTCTCAGGGCATAGGACAGCCAGTCATATCAGTGGCAGAGCTCTAAAAGCAGAGTGCAGCATCTGACCAACAAAAGCTTGCCAGATGCTATTGTGATACATATTTTGACTGACTTCTGACTATTCTGAGGCCTCTTCCATTTGCAAGTTGGCATTCAAGGTAAGGTCAATGTTTACCTACAAATCCTGCCAAACTTTTCCTCTATCACCATTAGAAGCACACAGAAGTGTCCTAGTTTGCTTTGCCTGATAGCCAGTAGTGATCCACAACAGCCAAGTTTAACTGCCCCCTTTGTTGTACCTGCCTGGAGGTGTTTGGTGCAGGCCTCTAACAGAATGGATGTGGAGATAGACCACAATTTTATCCAAGATAGCACCTTAACACCTTTGTATACCTTTGTACACTTTGGTGCCAACAGAAGTGTGCCTGAGTGTGCCTGAGTTCAAGATTTTCCTGTTTATTCAGTCTCAATTGCATGCACATCCTTGTTGGACAGATGAAAGGATTTCATTAGTAACTCTGCAGTTAAATAGAATTCAGATGAATTGAGAAGTAAGTGCACCAGTACATGCTTCCAATATCCTTGAAAATCAGTAACCTACATATTACACCTTTCTGCTATGAGTCTCACCTCATAGCAGAAAAAACTGTTCTGCAAGTATGTGGTAGCATCCAGATGTTTTTTGGCAGGATTCTTCCAATAATATTACACCTAAGAGTTAGCTTGCTTGCTTGCTTGCTTGCTTTCTCTTTCTTTCTTTCTTTTTCTTTTCTTTCTTTCTTTTCCTTCCTTCCTTCCTTCCTTCCTTCCTTCCTCTCACTCTCTTGTTTTTTTTGGTTTTTTTAATCAATACCAGTTCTTTAAGCAGTTTAATTTTGTATGGCACTGTACTAGCAAAGTCTGGTGTATAGGCTAAAGCTAATTTCTGGAATTACTGCCAGAAGAAACTCTGAGGCAACAACATAATGTCAGCTGTTCTGAATGTAAGCATTGCACCCTGGAACCCACTGAGATCTCAGCTGGTACTCAGTATTTTTCCTGCCCTCAACCTCTACTTTAGATTGTACAGATGAGAACATCCAAATGAGATGGATGTCATGGGTGGATGTTGCCCAGACAAGAACAGAAGTGGAAGGAAAATGTAGAACTTAACAGTTTCAGGAGGACCTGGAGAAGGTTGAACACTTGTGTTTGGTCTAAGATGTTGGTTTGCCTGTTAAATGTGAAAATGGTGAATTATAAATGTTCTGGTTAACATTGAGTAGCCAAACTGTATTAACTTGTACAGTACTTTACTGCCGTTATTAGGTAAAATGTGGCCTTCAGAGTTTTAAAGGAGATGTATAGGGCAGTTATATACAGAAAAATAGTCTCCCAAGCTGAGTATCACTGAACCACTCCATCAGGAATGTGAATGTAATTAGCAGTGAATACCTCTTCTGATAAAAATTCTTTCAGTTTTTACATGTTTACTTAAAAGAACTGGAATATTTTTTTCAAATAAAACCAGTTGCACTTCTTAACAAATGCTTGTCTTTAGAAGCTCTTTATAAATGGCTTTTTGTGTGTACCTAGTGAATATATTAATGCTTTTTTTATGTCCCAGGTCAAGCTGTCCTGAGATCAAATGAGGCAGATGTGCAGAACAAGAGGAATGATAAGGAATAAAATTTCCACTGAAGTGTCTGAAACTCTTAAAGAATGGGATTTTCCTCAGTAACTGTACAGAGCCATGCTTAATTTACCTTTTAAAATGTAGCTTCAAGATATGAAGAGCTCCCTTGGAATGGTCATCTGATTGCACTGCCTTAAATGTAGTGGGGGAGTGCCAAAAGGCGGATTTAGTTTGCCAGATTTGTTCATCTATCTCAAACCTGAATTTTAGGCACTCAGACAGCATTCCTCTAAGTCTCCTCAAGTCATTAATTATTCATTTAGAGAACAAGGACCCTGGAAAGCTCCAAGAGAGAGCTCATGTCTTACCAAAATTTGGCACCTAAGTTCTCCCTAGGAGGAGTTCCTGCTTTGTCTTTAATTGTTTAGGCAGCAGGCACAGATTCAGGAGGTTTGTGCCATTAGGTATCTACTATTGCAGTGTGTTCTCTTCAGCAGGGCATTATTTCTTCTTCTGTGTTTGCAGAACACTGAGCTCTGCTGAATCTTTTTGCAGTGGCTTGAAGCAGCACTTTAATGGAAATATTCAATGTTAATGTCTGTGACAGCTCTGAAAATCAGGATGAGACTCTTACCTGGCTGTGAGCCAGGTTGCATCCAGTCTGTTCTTCCGCCTGCTTGTGTGATACTGTTTAAAAAGCCTCAATACTACGTATGATTTATCTGTCCTGCTATATATAAAGCAACTGATATTCTTGTGTCCCAATATATGTGTTTACTGGAAGAGTGTTAGGACTTTTTTAGCATTTTTGGCAGCAAACATAAGAGGTTGAGAATCATACCACTTACAGAAACTCTAATACTAGATGCCTCTCTGGAACAGTCTTGTTTTCAAATCAAGTTCTAGAAGACAGCTTTGCTTTCTTCAGTTTGTGTAAAGTTTCATTACGTTTTCTGCTTTTATGTTTCATGTTGTTATCACAGCCAGTTTCTTGGCTGAAAAATCATTTATTCCGGGTAGTAAGTGTTTCATTATAGTTAACAATAGTGAGGTTTCTTTTAACATGAGGTATAATGGAGATAACACTGCCAAGAGAAGTTATTATAAGCCTGGATCGTTGAGGTTTCCTGGGTACCTTTTATTAGCAAGTTTCACTAGTAGCAGAAAAATTAACAGTTTCCAGAAAGTATGAATTTGCTAAAAGGCACCTTTATACTTCATCATCACTATATACACAGATTTCCTTCTAGCAACTGTAACATACATTTGCACATGCTCATCCTCCTAAAAAGAAAAAAAGGATATTTGAAGTGCATGAAAATAATGCCCCTAAAATAACATAAAGATTATGAAGTCTATTTTGAAACTTCAATTATGGAGAGATTTCATTCTCTTCAGTGTTTCTCAAAAACACACTCTACTAATCTGTTTTGTCTGATTAGTATCAGATCCATAGTCTCTTTGTGATTTATTTTCATAGAAACAGATGTTATCATTTGTGGTGGAAGAGAGACATATTCTGGGCATTATGTAACCTCCTTTGGCATTAACTTATGCTACATGTTTTTCCTTCATTTTGCCATAACATTGTAATTATACCCAAATGGTTCTCAACGTGTTTCCATAGATACTTGACATGTTCAGACTTTGTGCAGTGTATGCCTTGGTCTCACAGATAACACTTGTTTTTAAACTCTGAGATCTGCTCCACCCGTAATTTTCAACTCTAAATCGATACTGGTTATAACACAGCAGTTTTGTTCACGTATTTCAGTGCTGCCCACCAGCTCTTAGTTTTTAGCTTGTGATGAATTTTGCAACATCTCTGCTTGCCACTGAAGTGTTCATACAGTGCTATGGGCTCCCTTAGTGGGAACCCTCTCCACACCAGCAGGTCCAGGGAGGAGAGGTGAGGGACTGAAGGTGAAGGCTCCAGAATAGGCAAGAGAAAGAAGAGATGATTTGGGAAAACTGTATGAGCATAAAGGACCTGTGGAGAAACAGCTAGATGCTGGAGGCTCCCTAAGGACAGTCTGGCCTGATGTGACACTTCTGTATTTGCATTAGTTTGAGGTTCTTCAGAAGTTGCTGCTCTCTTCGGGCTCTGCTAATTAGCTCCCAAGTTTTTTTAGTTAGCTCGTACCTAACCAGAAGATTTGTCACAGAACTTGTAGGCAATTGATTGGAACATATTTTAAATCACTGGGAGCAGAGATGTACCTGGATCATTCTTTTGTGCTAACCCAATCTATTTCTACCTCCTGAGATGAAAAGGAAGGACCTGGCTGACATCAAGAACAGATACAAAGTATGTTTTGTACATGCACAACACCTCTTTGACTGTCTTTTGTGGAGGGCTTTTCGTCTTCCACAGACTTAATTTCTTGCTGTTCCTTTAAAATCCTACTGGCCAACCTCAGCTGGCAGGGAAGGCAAAGAGTCAGATTTCTTTTGAAGTAAAGACGATTGTTACTTCAAAAGCAGGTCAGCGGATGGGCTTGGACTGGGAAACAACATTTTATCTGGCTGTTTTGAGAGGCTTGAAAACCTCTGGGTTGCAGCTGGAATGTATGCAGGAAGGGGTATGCTCTATAAGCCAGGTCAAACAGGCTCAACACCTCAAAAAGTACAAGAGAGCATCTTCCAATCTTCTGGTACGTGTGTTTCACAAGCCCTGCTGAGGTGAATGTAGGAGCCTGTGCTGGGACTCAGCTAGGGCAGCATCACATAGAAGCGTGGGTGCCCCAGCCACTGGATCTGATAAAGAAAATTTGCATCAGCCATTTCCACTCATTAACTGTAATTTTTGTCAGTGGAGAAGTACATGAAGTAAGAAATGATTACCTGGTAGTCCTCATCCTCCCAATTTAAAGTATGAAATTTCTAGCATGCAGAGCTTACACAAATGGAACAGATTACAGCTGCATGGCCTTCATATTTCTTTGCCAAGTATTGCTTATGATAATTTTCCCAAACTTAAAAACGAAATTCTAGAGAAAAGGCAAGACATATTTTATCTTAAGTTATTATTATATACAAATATATGTTATCTTAAGTAATTTTTAATAATTCCTGATTATGCCAAAAAAGTTAAATTACATTCAAAAGAAGTAAATAATTATTCTTTGTAATTTCTGAATGGAGACAGTTGGAAAATATTCAGCCTTTTACAGATATCAATTGGTGTCTACATGTCCATCTTTATCAGCTCTTGTTGCAAAGGAGACCAGAAGAAGAAAAAGTATAACTAATATGAAAAGAAAATGTCATTTATGAGTTTCTGTGTTTCTAAATTAGAAACTGTCATTTTTTTAAAAAATCATCAGTGGTTTTGGTTTGTTCAGTTTTTGCTGAATAAAGTAGCAGTTTTGCTGCTAACCATGGTCAGTCTCAAATTTGGCACTGACCTGCAGACTGTACTGCCTCAAAAACAGAGCATTGGCCAGATATATGCAAGAGACTAATAGTAGACTAATACAAACTTTTAATAGCAAAGAATTTTTCCTTGTATTCATACACTTGAAAGGATGTTTTAGACTATTTGTGTGTATATTCAAGAGGAGATATGCTAGGATAATGGGACTTTATCATTACAATTTGACTCCTGTCAGGACTACATTTTCTGTTGGCTAAACAAAAGTGTTGATGTCAGTGCAGCTATATCAGCTGACTTTTCAGCTATTCATCTTTAGATTTCTGACAATGTTTACCTGTAAAAATATGCTCGGAAAAGTGAAAGCACTGGAAAGTTCTCCTTCTAATTGTGGCACAGATGAGCATAAAGATTTACGTGACCGTGGGTTTAAACCACAGCTGACAGATACAGTCTTTGTGTGCAAGTGTATTAATAAAGATTAGGTTGTGTGCAGGATGATGCACATTTTTAATATTTGAGCTCAACAGAACATGTTACAGTAGCTGGACATAGCTGTCTGAAATAAATAGTTCATCATAGCGATTTAACTAGAGAATAACAATAACTGTTCCTTCTGCAGAATGGTATTAGTTCATGGCAGCATGAGTAAGATTTTTATCTAACTCTCCAAGCTTGAAAGATTTAGGATATCTGATCTCTTCCTGTGGTTCATCATGGTTTGCAGCATTCATCTCTTGTAGCATCAGCCTTAGGTATATTGTGAGTAATAAAATGTATCTTCAGGCTTGTCATAAATGAGGGCAGGTGGAACTAGAGTTGTGAGGTGTCAGCTGCTGGGCTAGATACCCATGTCACAGTTTCCTGTGACCCTTGTAGGGGACTGGACTCACTGAGATGCTGCCTCCCATTCCTATGTTCCTACCAGAATTCTTTGAGCTTTTCAGCAGAATATTCCTGGAGGTTGGATGATGTTGCAGTAAACTTGCTGAAAGCTTTTGTTAACAAGTCCCTGCAAACAGTGCCTGCAGCTGCCACAAATGAGTGGTTTAGGCCACTTCAGGAGTAACAGTCAGAGGTATTACCAAAAGCAGGTTTTAATATAAATTTGTGAAAGTGTGACTTAAAAGAGTTTGATGACAAGGTTCACTCTGTTACTACAGAGATGAAGCATACAGGGAAACTAGAATTATAATGAATTTTGCATGATTCACATAAGGGCCAGGATAAGGGTGCATGGGATAAGGGAGATTCCCTCATTGAGTCATGGGTTACAGAGTGCTTGCTTTATAAACTTCTGAGGACCCTAAGTTCAACTCAATCCAAACTTCATCTCAGTCTTCATCCGTGGGATATCTAAAGGATTTAATGGGAAATTGGGCTGTTGGGTCACAAGATTCAGAATGGACTCCCTTGCTTTCTAAACTTCAGACGCAGCCTAGGTGTGGCTGAGTCCAGTGTTAGCCTCAGACGTGGAAAATGGCTTATTTAGGATTTAGCAGCACTCAGTAATTGACTAAT
This sequence comes from Irena cyanogastra, assembly GCA_013397155.1. Taxonomy (NCBI): domain Eukaryota; kingdom Metazoa; phylum Chordata; class Aves; order Passeriformes; family Irenidae; genus Irena; species Irena cyanogastra. Next base: position 265,088 of record VWZV01004876.1, on the reverse strand, counting down.
TTAATATTTACAAAGTGATTAAATAGGATTAACTTTAATCAAAGTAGTAACTCAGTTATCTGTAGGGTGTTAAAATCAATTCATTCATGCATGCACACAGACACAAAGGTGTGTGTGTGTATTTATATATATGCACAAAGGTACTTGTTTAAAGTTCCAGTTTGTTTCACTGGAGTGTCAGTGAATTACTCACATGGAATGTCTTAGCATTTCTCAATGGGAGAGGCTTGAGTGTAAAGGACTGGGGGTGCCAACCCAGGCCAATTCATCAGCTTTTGGTGACAGTCGTCTGAGTACTGCAACTTGATAGTTTGCAAGCTCTGAGTGGCATCCCACTCTGAGGGACATGCTGGTACAGCCTACTGTGGTCTGGTAGAACTTAAAGGGTCAGTGGTCATAGGACCACCGTTTATAGGGTCCCAAGATGACTGGCATTTTTTCATTAGTCCATTTCGATCCTGACTGTAACCCAAGTTGATAATTACTGAAATTATTCAAAAGCCCAGTTTCGCTGGGGTTGTGATTCAGGTGGGTAATGTTCCAAGGGTGTTAGGGGATGACTGATTATTTCTCATTGTCCTCCTTGGTCAGACAGCATGTGTCCCTGATAGGAACAGTTCCACTCTACCTTAGCCATGCAAGGGTTCCTGGTATGGTCAAGGGACATTTCACTGCCCAACTCATTACACAAAAGCCAAGGCCTAATGAGAATTACTGAAATTGTAGAACAGCCTTGAGGAGGTAGAGCAGACACAAGGAGGGGTAGGGAATGCACCACCACAGAAGCCCTGTACTGAGACTGCAGAGGACTGCCATCCTTTTCGGGCTCCTTCCCTTGTAGAAAGTCTGACTTTTCTAACTCTCTATATTATATAATTTTGCTGGCACAATATAACAGCAAGAATAAACATTTAGTAGGTAATATAAAACTTGGACAACAAAGTCCTATCTCTGCAGAATCAATGGAAAAATCTTAACCTTATCAATGGGGTCACTTGGTGTGTTTGTACTGGCTGCAGAATATGATGGCTGTCTCAAGGTGAGCTAACCTGCATGTTCAGAGGACTAGGCTGAGCATGTTAAAGGAAAGCTTCATAGGACCTGATGTAGTCATGGTCCACATATTTTCTGAACCACCCCATGTGAAGACAAAATCATGCCATACTCTGCACAGAAGGCTTGCAGTGACCCCTCACTGGCTGCAGTGAGACAAGTCTCAGTTCAGAGCTCTGCTAGAGGACATAGAGCAACCCAGTCTAAAGAGGATTAGGAAGTAATTTTCCATGAAGACAGTAATTTTCCATCCACTATTGACCCTTGTTAGCACAGCGCTGATCAAGTGGAATATGGGGCCAAATTGTTCCCATGTGCCTAATGAAGGGGGCTGTGCCCTGGGGCCCTGGTGCATATCTAAGAGGTCTTACATTCATAGATTTATTGAATCATAGAATGGTTTGGCTTAGTAAGGACCTTTAAAGATTGCTTAGTCCAATATTCCTGCCAGGAGCAGGGACACTCTTCAATATATCAGGTTGCTCAAAGCCCCATTTTGAGCATTTGCAGGGATGGGGCGTCCACAGCTTCACTGGGCAACCTGTTCCAGTGTCCCAGCAGCCTCACCATAAGAAATTTCTCCCTTACGTTTCATCTAAACCTATCTTTTATCAGTTTAAAACCGTTACCCCTTGTCCTGTGGCTATCAGCACTGGTAATAATTGTCTATTTTACAAGTCCCCTTTCTATATTGAAAGACCACAATAAGGTCTCCCTGCAGTCTTCTCTTTTCCAGGCTGAACAACTTCATTTATTCCAGCAGAGCCATTTGGCCTTGTATTGCTTGATATCCACCCTTCCTGCCACTGTGTATATAGTTATGGCAGTTGCTAAGCCTGTGAGGGATTAGGAAATGCTAAAATAGCAAGGCTATTTCAAACAATAGAAATTAAATAAAAAATAGTAGTGCTTATAGCATAGTATGGGACTACTTGCTATTTTTATCGTGATCGTGCTTTTGTGCTGGTGCTCCTTGTACATGCATTTGTACATCACCCAGTTTCACAGTTAAATTAAAAAGGATGAAGAACAGCAGACACATTTAAAGGGATTTGGAGTTACAGATTGCAGAGCTAACAAACCCCTCAGATCTGCAGTGCGGTAATTTGTACTGTATATGGCACACTGGGTTTCAAAGCAATTCACACTCATTAGCGGAGAAAGTTAAATGTTTGTTTCAGCCTGATTATGAAGAAAATGTGTAATTTCAGCAATAGTAGGTATATTACCTGCCTTTTTTAGATTATCATGTTTTACATTTGGTTGGTACTAATCTTTTTCAGGTTTTATCAAAATAGAAATCACAGCCATAATTTTTATTCTTCCCCTTATAAACTGGATGTTATGAAAAGACAGTGAAGAAATTCTGGGTGATAAAACCCGATCTGATATCTGACCCTTTATTGTTGAGGATTTTGGCTAAATACATGAATAAATGCCAATTAAGTTACTAATTCCTCTAACACCAGGGAAGGCATAACTATCAGTAACTCCAAAGTAACAATATTGTCAGGATTTCCCTGTTTCCGCTTTGTTACAAATCTATTCACATTACTGCTGAAAGTGATGTTTTTTAAAATAATATACTTTAAACAACATAAAACAGTCACTGCCACCTCTCCCGACCCCTCATCAGACTCCTATTCTGCCAGTTGAAGTGCTGTCCCAGGAGACAGTCTCTGGTGACAGTGCCAGCACTGACGATTGTCCTGGTCCTCGCATAGCAGAAGGCCTTCTAATGGCTTAGAAAAATGTCAGTATATTAGCTTCCCATTTTCAGGAGGTATTTTAACAAGTCAGTATTGGGGCTGTTTTGAAATTGATTTCTTTCAAAATCACAACAGAATAAATCACTTTCCACAAATGCCAAGAAAGCATGTGAGTCTGTGCCTGCTGTAAAACTAAAATCTGAAATTTTAGCTAAAATTAATTAAGCAGTCACCTATTCCTTTTTCCTCTTGCTCTCAAGAAAATGTTAAAAACTAAAAAAGTAGCAAACTACCATGACCTTTAAAACTAGAGAGGTTTAGCGCTTGTACTCCAAAATGAAAGTTCAGGGTAACTAAGCAGGAATCAGCTATGTAACAGACAGTGCTCTGGCCAGAATGGGAATAGTGTAGAAATACTTAAATTAGAGTGTCTTTTCCCAGTAGAATAGTTAGGATTGCATTTTACCACACAACATGTCCTTGTAGTTCTAGGTTTAGTGATGAAATTCCTCTCAGTTAGGGATCTTTGTCCAGCTATGATGTGCAGCAGAATACAGGGTTTGTCCCTGTTGGAAAAAGAGAAGAAGGGGAAACTGTGTGAGGGTGCATCAGAGAGTGGCACATGAAGGGAGAGCACTCAGGAGCCATTCCAAGCAGGTGTCTTGGGCACAGACCTGTTCTCATTTTTTTTCTTGCCCTAGAAGTGGCTTCTTTTTACACAATATGAGCATGCCTCTCCTTCTTGGGGTCATATGGGTGACTCAGCATACAGAGAGAGAAAGGAGAATCTGTGAAGGTCCTGTTTACTCTGCTTAGTCAAGTCTGACATCAACATGTTTTCCTCTGGATCTCAAAAGAGGGTCTTGGTAACTCAGACGTGTTTCTGAGTCACTGGGAAGTGGCTTCTTGACACTGTGCATTGCCTATTCCCAGAGTAACTTGACAGTTCCTGAGGACCTTCCAAAGGCACTCCTGTAACAGGTACTCCTGTTACAAATCAAACCAGATTTATCAGAAGCATCTCAGTCTGTGCAATTTTTTTCATTAAAAGGCTTGTATGTTTTTTTTTTTTTTCAGAACTGAGAAGAAATATATTAGCAGATACTGGAAAGACGTGAAAGTTGGAGACTTTGTGCAGCTTCGCTGTAATGAAATTATACCTGCTGACATATTGCTGCTCTCCTCAAGTGATCCCGATGGGCTGTGCCACATAGAAACAGCCAACCTGGATGGTGAAACTAACTTAAAACAAAGACAGGTGGTGAGGAGGTTCTTAGAGCTGGTAAGTCTCCATTCCTAACTCAACATTTAAGATAAGAATTTCTTTCAAGAAAGTAACTGGTTACCAATGCACTCCAAACCAGCTAAATCTGCTTGATCTAATAGTGCTAATGAACTACTGTTATGGTTGTCATTAAAATGCTAGCACTTGCCAACAACTGACCTCATCGTAGTATCAGAAGTTTTACCATCATTTTTCCCTGAATCTGAATAGGAATTATTTGGTGCAATTGTGTGTGGTTGGAAAATGTTGGATGATTTTAATGGCTTCTATTGTAGCTTGATTCTTGAAAACACATTTTAACTGCCCAAGGAGAAGATACTGAAATATAAACATGTACTTTTCCTGCCTGCAAACCAGATCAGTTTCAATTAGGAACCTGCCTCAAACTCTGTGTTGGAGAATATCCCTCCAGCACTTGCAGCATTAAAGCTTGTAAGATTTAAAGGGACAGCAAGCATTTGTTCTGGAGGTTTCTGTGCTCAAAAACTGTTTTACTGCTCTCTCACTGTGCTTATCTCTCCCCAACAGCACTATTTTGAAACAAACATAATCCAGATCAGTTACTGTCAGCAGAATTAGAGGAAATTACCTGAAGTTTTACTTGCTTTAATGATCTTATTGAAAGCTCTTATTTATTTGTATGCTCTCCTCTCCCCTCCCTCTTGCCAACTAACTCCAGCTTCCTGTATTTGTCATGAAAAAAAAATTATTTTTTAGAACTCAGCTACATTGGTTCTCCTAGTAGCACTTCTAATTTGAGGGATTTTACAAACAATGAGAGCTATTGCCCTTACTACTGTCATCAAAGGTAACTACAGAAGCCTGTGGTTGTACTGAGAAAGATCAGCATTAATGAAGTTATTATCCAACCAATAGGATAAAAATCAATGTGCCTTCCAAATAATTGTTTATGGTAGGTAGACCTTTTCTCTAAATAGCTTGTAAAAATGTGAAATAAGGAATTGTTTAAAGATCAGCGATTTCCACACAGAATTTAGACATGACATGGCACCTACCACCATGGCAACAAGCTCAATCAGCTACAGGCCAAATGTTTCAAAAACTCTTATTGTTTCAAAGTTAATTGCATTGCAGCTCAAGCCTCCCATCCTGCTCTGCTGAGAGGAAATCTCTCCCAGTGGATAGAGCTTCAGGGAGGTGCTCAGATGATGTATCACAGTTTCCTGCCAACACAGACTTCTTATGTGACTTCAGGTACATTATGTAGGACAAAAACTGTATATTTCATTTAGGTGACTGAACACAAGTGTGTTTCTGCACTGATTGTGGGTGCAGTTATAAGTTAAGGGCACATTCCAGCTCTATCTCAAAGTGAAGGCACCAGGTCCTCCACTCATCCACAGCAGATGGTTGGATTTCTGTGATCTGAGACCACCAGACACACATTCTTAGGAGTTGTAAACATGGTGAAATGAATTGATATGTCCAACTACAAATTATCAGAAAACTGGCTTTCAAGACCCTTGCTTCCCAAAGGAGTCCCTTATACTGTCTTGGGATCTCCAGCTCCCTGGCAGCAGAGTAGTGATTCAGCATTCCTGGAAGCTGTCAGGCTGAGCTGCCAGCCCTACAGACTGCCCTGCTCCTGTGAGCTGTGGCACCTAGATGTGAGCCTGAGCCCATCAGTTGTGGAGTCACTTCTGTGTCTTCAACCAGCCATCCCATGCATGCATTAACACAGCAGGAAAACCAGGAGGGAATACCCTGGCAACATTATGTTTGGCGTACTCAGTGAGGTTTAAATTGCTGGTCCAAACCAGGCAGCTAAAGACTTCAGCTCTGGAGTTCATACAGTTTAACAAGGCCTGCAACCTTGTGTGACTGTTGTGTGAAAGTGAGTGGCCATTTCCTCCTCAAACAGGTTAAAGACTGAATTGGGCCTCCTTGAGGAAGAAGGCTGAGGAAACAGTTCCTGCCTAGGGAAGCATAGCTAGCTTTGTGTGCCAAGCACATCACACTATATGTGGCATGGCTAGCTCAGCATACCCTGCTTTACTGAGGAAATTAGTTGTCATGTAGATACTTGCAGTCAGCTTTGTAGACACCTAGCACACTTTGGATTTCCAGCCAATCCTCCTTCCATACCTTAGTTCTCTTTATCATAGGATGATTATGGAACTTTTCTATCTCAGAAGTGTGCTCAGAAAAATGTGAATAAATATTTTTTAAAAATAAATTTCAGATCACAAGGTGCCAAGCTACAGTAGCTGTGAGGTCCATAGTAAATTGTCAGGGGTTAAACTGAGGTCAGTGACAAAAAGCTCTTTCATTCCAATGAAAACAGGACTGGTCCTCAAGGAGTCAAGTATTGAAAGAGAACTTGTAAGAAAACCACATGTGATTACCTCCCCTCTCTTAAAATAGCTGAGAAAGCAGGAAATATCCAAGCCTGGGTTCCTACCTCAACTAAGTTATAGGCATGCTTGCAAGTAAGAAATCTTCAGCAGCTGCAGCATCACAGAACCTCTCTGTAACAGCACCCCATACGTTATCCAGCAGAATACTTGCCATCCTCATTAAAATCCTGGCCAAAACCTCTCTAAGCGTACTGTTAATTTAATTCATGCAGCAGCATTAGCTTTCACACTCCATACTACTAGGGATAGGCTCTTATTGATTCTTGAAGGTATTGCTTTGCTGAGAGACACTCAGCAGTGGGATAGAGGGAGGTGCTTGGAAAATGTTGGATGAATAGTAGGACGATAGCCAAGTAGCATGGAATAAGAAGGTGATGCCTGTCTGTTGGACTGAAGTTCCGTTCCTATCTGGATATGTCTTAAGTTGTCACAACTGGAGAGAACTTGTTGTTAGATGTCATAAAATATTTCGAATAACCAAAATTTTCTTGCACCTAGTGCTAACCCTCCTTTTGCCAAGCCTCAGAGAAGCTTATTCCCAGGTCTCTTATAAGACCTACATCCCAACTTGTTTGTGCATTGGCTGAGAATGCTTTTACATTTTTGTATTAACTCTCTGCTCAGGAGAACAGCTCTCAGTTATGTTTATAGCTGTTTGGGTCTGTGTCATTCTGCGGCCCTGTTGTTCAAGCAGGAAAACAAACGAATAAATTATGTAGTCCTGACCCTCTCTTTCCCACACTACTAAACACTTTCCCCACCTCCCATACAGAGTGACGTGCCTTGTCATGTGGCTTATCACAGGATAAAAACCAGATTTTTTGGAAGCTTCTTTTCAGAGTATTATTGTTAATAGCTGTCTTTGAATAATGTCTCTGTATCAGTATCTCAAGTTTTTAAAAGAAACTTTTACAAAGGTTGGCTTGTCTGTGCTTCATGTATGAGCTAACTGATAACTTTGGAGCACATGCCTGTGAAGCAGGTCAATGAAGGATAGCTATTTCTATACCTGTCACTCAGCTGGGCATGGGAATGGAGTGGGGGTGGCAGGAGGAACTGTTGTTTTAAGCTAATGCTGTGCTTTCTTGATTCTGTTCCTTCCCTGCCCACACAATTTACAGCCCTGCAGGTCTGTGCTGAGCTCTCAGACAGCCTGGTTGCCAGTTTGGGGTCACTGAGGTGCCTGCGTGCTGGGCAGTCCTCCTGCAGCCACTACGTTTTCTCCAAAGGCCAGCAAGGCCAGCACTGTTACGTTGGGTACAACTGTCCTCTGGAAAGACCACTGTTCCTCCAGCATCCTCTGAAGGATCTTTGTGTGCTTCTTTTCAGCAGTAAGAGCATGTAAGATCTGCAGTCTCAGAGAGGAAAAGGCCTTACAGTATCCCTCTTCCAAACCTTGGTTCAGAAACATAGCATAACCTGTTTTGCCTGACTCTTGCAGAAGCAATAAGAAATTATAGAAGCTTTTATCTATCCTTGTTTCCAGTGCTTTGCAAGGCATTATTTCACTCTGAACATATGGTCAGAAGATCCAGCATTTGTGGGCTTGGATTGCATCTCCCCACTTTTGAATTCCAGGAAACTATTTTCCCTTATACTGCAAGTGACCATAAATACTGCTTATTTTAGTGCTGCTTTGAATTGCCTGAGTAATTTGTAGTAGACTGGGAACATACTGCTTGTTAGCTTTGCATGTTTGTTAATGAATGCAGTCTGTCAGACATAAACCTGTACTTTGTGTACGTGATTCTACACCTTGTTGATGCACAAGCTGTGAGAAGAGTCACTGATACATTCCTCTGGCTTCCATGTCTGAAGACACTAGTTTGAATTATACCTTGTTGTTGACTCAAAATAGTCAAGAAAAAAGAAAATGACTCAGTGAGTAGATTAAAAAAAGAAAAAAGAAAACAGGAGATTTTACAAAGGCCTTGACATTTTTTCCTTCAAGACTTTAAATACTGTGTTCTTGTTATTCTGCTACTACAGCAACAGGATGTGTTAGAAATGTTTAAAATAGCCATAAACATACTTGTGCGTGCTATGTCTTTAAAACGAACAGGATAGTGGACTGTCTTCACCCTGAAATACAGATCAGGTTCATGTGTGCAGTATGACTCACTGGCAAGTGCAGCTAGGAGAAACCACTGTGTTAACCCTATTGTTTGTGGTCTAACACTGTTAGCCATGACCAGTAAACATCTCTTGGGGAAAAAAAAAAAAGCCAAACCAACTCTTTGTAGGTATTCTGTCCATTTCCTTCTAATTTCAAACCCACTCTCACTGCTGCCAAGTCACAGCAGCCATTTTCTGGTGCACGGGATCTAACAGGAGACACAGTAGGCAAGAGGAGTCAATGTGTTTTCTGTGCTACTCTGCAAGCTGCCGTGCCACCACACCCTCTGCAGTTGCTTATGGAATGTTTTCCGTCCATCTGAGACGTCATGTCAGCCGCTCTTCAGAGAGTGGATAAGCAGATACAGCTCAGGCTGCGAGAGCTCAAAACTCCCTTTCAGATTTCATAAACTTGATTTAGGATATTTTGATAGTATGAATCTAGACTCATGAAAAACATTTACATTTCCGTGCTCTACTGTTTTTACTCAGTATGCCTTTTAACAAAATCCACAAAGACTCACTGTGGATTCTGGAGCAGCTTATGGTTTGTTAACCACTGCCCCTGTCCTGGATGTTTATGTGGAAAGCTTCAGTTCAGCTGCGAGCTAAGCTAAATGTAGCGGCTGCCATCCCCTGTGAGAAGGTGCGTGTATCCCTGTGGGGGCTGGTGGGGGTAGGAGATGCATTTTTTTCCTTCTCATTTTCTCCTAAGAGTAGAACTTCGTTCAAAACAAACTTATTACTAGCATGATTAAACAGGTTTAGATAAGCCATGCAAATTACTTTGTGACTGCTTATTTACTTTGTCTGAAAAGCGCATCTGAATTCGGTGTCTGCCTGTTTGGGAGGTTCATTTGCATGCAGACTAGCACCAAAATAACTGATGAATCTGATTTCCTCACAAGTCAGTTTGTGAACACTTCTGGAATATGTATAAATGCAGAACCTATGCTTACTGCAAGCATGTTTTTTCATCAGTCCCAGGCTGGAAGTTGGGCTAAATTGATCCAGCTTTCATTCCAGCCCTTCCTGGTCCTGCACTGTGCGGGAAATACATTGGGTACAGCTGGACTTAAAGAACAGCTCCCTGTTCCAAGCATTAAGCCATTCATACAGTTTTTTTTTCCTGTGAGTCCCAGGCAAAGCTGGCCCAGAAGAGAAGACTGGTTTCTAGAAGGGCTGCTCTGTAAGTCTGACTTGGTGGCTCCAGGCTGCTCTGTGTATGAGGTACTTTGACAAGGGCAATTCCTGCTGATTGTGTGTAAACAACTCACAGGGCAGCCTTGGTGTCTCAGTGTAGATGTTGCTTTTGCATTCAGTTTTTTACTCACTCAAAGAAAAACATTAAAAAAGAGAAAATAAAGCAATTTTCAAATGTTAGTTTAGCCTAAACTGAGCTAAGACTTCTTGTGCAGCAATCTGCATTGTCTAAACTAGCCCAGTTTGAGAGAACAGTTGAAGTTAAACCAGCTCAAGCTTCTAGGCAGACTAGTTTTCAACTTACCTGTTGATATGAGTTTCTTATCTCATAGAGTCTGAATGAGTCTTCTAAAGCAAGACAAGAGAGGTATAGCTATATTCTCCCTGTTACTTCTTGTCTGACTAGTACCCTCAGGCAATCATCCATCTGCAATTAGTTATAATTGTTATAATCTAGTAGATGGGAATTAATCAGCATACTCACTGTTGTTTGACTCCGTGTTGTTTTGACTGTGAGTATTTTAATAAGGTAGAATCAGGCCACAGTAACAGCAACTGCCTCTCTAGCATCTTTTGGGAGTTATCCCTTGTGCAGTTCTTTTTTGCAGTATTTTGAGAAGGTTTAGAAGGTGATGAAAGTTGGCTTGAAAAATTCCAGACATGCACATGTTAAAACATCACATTAGTGCTCCATGTGTTGCCAAAATTAATTTTCCCAAGGGAAAAGAAAGTTTAAAAAAAACGAACCAAACAAGCAAAAGTAAAAAATAGTTTTGCTATACACTACCAGAATATTAAATTAAAACCTATTGTTTTTTAGTTTTACAGTATAGATAAAGATTTTAGAGAAAAAAAACTTGTAAAAAGACTTGAGGTTGTCACTGCAAAATGCAAGCATGTCACACTCTGAGAAGAATTTTTGTCTGAGGTAATGCGTTGAACATTCAGTAGGTTTCTTTGATAGGGGTAATTGTTATGAAGATCTCTACACCTAAATTGTTGTATCTTTTTTTGGATAGTATCTTGTTCAGAGATGACTTGTGTGGAAACTGTGGACGTGTCTAGTTGAAGAGGAAGCAACTGCTGTCTCTCTAACAGAGAAACAAACACACAGCAGATGCATGCAGAACAACTTGGTGCAGATAATGACCCAAGTCGGTGCCATGGCAAACTCTGTGTGAGCTAAACGTGCTAAAGGAAGGCTGAGAACAATTTTTCACTCCATACCTAGCCATGGCACTTAGTCAGCAGTCCCACACTGGGAGGCATGGGGAAATAAAAAAAACTCAAGAATGATGGTTCACTTCCTCCTTAGTCAGCTTTGGGCATGGTTATCATCTCTTTCTAGTTTCCGTTGCACAGGTGTCCAGGCCACAAGTTTGCATTTTGAGAGAGCTTCATTAGAGAGACAAAGAATTTGAATAACTGTAACAGAAAAATTTTGGCTATAGTAATCTAAATAATAGCAAGGAGGGGGACTCCTGAGAGTTTGAAGAGTGCTGAGTAGTTGACTTTTGCCAATGGCATTAGTTGTTTGGTTTTGTTTTTAAATGTATGTTAAAGGGGCTAAATTGATGAATCTCAGTTTGAGTGTCATGGCTGTGAAGGACCTCTCATCCCTAGGGTAATCCTTCCGGCATTGGTGGAACAGTGGTGAATCTGTGTAAGGAAATGTATTATGCTAGTGCTTGTGCTGCATTAAAGCTCTGTAGAGGCAGGAAATTTCATTCTCTGTATCAATAACCCAGGATTTCTCCATTTTGCTGTTTCACTGAAAAAGTATTAGAGAACGAAAGAGCATTTCAATCTGTAGAGAAAATAAAATGCCATACTGCTTTCCTGTTACAGAAAAGTAAACATTTACATTTAAAGCAAGTTAGGAAGACATTTTCCTTTTTTTTTTTCTGATTTCACTTTTCTGATATAGCCTAATTCAATTTTACTGAATAAATGTTTATTTCTAGAACTGTTTATTCCTTAGCCATTCATTAGCCTGAGAACAGGAAGTACCTAGAATATATGTTCTTGGAAATGAGTTTTTGTAATGTAGCACTGAGAACTCATGATTTTAGAGCCAGGATTTTCGAGCTGGAAACACGTCATATTAAACTGGTCTCTGAAACCACAACCCCAGATGGCAGTATCAGTGGTTAGGAAAGGATGGGAAAACCTTCTTTTCCAGAGCATAAGTGTTCACAGTATTGAGCCATGAGCTATAATCCCAGTTACATTGGTATGGTCTCACTTTCCTTTGGAAGTACTGAGTTGGAGAAGGGGCCTGCTTTTCTGCCAGAAAAGGCAGAGGGAGAGTATGAGGAACTCCTGTATTTATTTCAGCCTCAAGGAGGTGAACTCTCATCCCACTTCTCTTTTCTCCACCTGTTGCTGCCCTCCAAGTCTTTTACACAGTTTAGTGGTGATAAGCCATGGTGGTCATTAGAAATTTGCATTGAAATGTTACTTACATGGGAAGTGGCTGGCTGTACATCTCAAAACTGATATTTCAATGAAACCATGAACATTTCTGTTCATTGGTTATACTTGGGCTCATACTTTCAAGCTCTGCTATGACTCTCTGATGGTCAGATACTTTCCACATTACATGTGTATGCTTATGAGAGAGAGAGCTGTGGTTGTCCTGCAGGTAGGTGACTGGATGAGATCTTGTTCTCCCCATAGCATTATAATGCTTTCACTTCTTTTTGGTGTTGAATTAAAAATATCAGTAGTGCATGGAGATTTATAGACAGCTAATACTCTAATTCAGCTTTCTTAATGGCACAGAAAATAGACTGGTTTACATCAAAGCAGGGAACACAGCCTTTTGGCTTCCAAGACAAAGAGAATTTTATTAACATGCAACATGGTTCAAAAATACCTATTAGTTGTCTTAAGCATTTTCCCTTCCTCTCATTAACTTTTCCAAGCTTCTCTACATACTGTATTTTTGGTATGACTTGATTTAATACCAGATTGAAAACTATACCCCAAATGACCTCATATACCTGTACAGCAATGTGGCCTGTATGGCTGAGATCATGGGGACCTGACTTACAGCCTGCTGCAGTGTAATAGGAAGGGATAAAAATGACTTTGTCCTGCTATTAGCTGCATGGAGGTGGGCCATGTCAGCTACTAAGAAAACAAAAGCAATGGACTGTCTCCTGGTAATTCATAGGAGGTTTGTGATCTTGAGGTTTGATAACTGATAATGACATGGAAGAAAAATGAAACAAACTATTTCATCAATTGATGTTCTCCCTGTTGACACTTTCAAAGACCATTTAATCCAACACTGCTGCCAAATGCAGGGAAGTCTTTTGTTAGATCAGTGTTCTCAAAGCCCTCTTTAACTTGAATCTTAAACCTCAGTGATGGGATATCCACAGCTTCTCTAGGCAACCTGTTCCAGTATCTTACCATCCTATTAGTAAATTGTGTATATTTTTGTCTAACCTAAATCTACTCTCAGTTTAAAAATGTTGCCCCTTGTCCTGTCACTGCAAGCCTTGGTAAAAGTCTCTCTTGGTCTTTCTTATAAGCTGCTTTTATATATTGAAACGTCTCAATGAGGTCTCTCTGGAGCTTTCTCCAGGCTCAACCACAACTCTCTCAACCTTCTTCATGAGAGAAGTGTTCCAGCCCTTGGATCCTTCTTGTGGCTCTCCTCTGAAACCAGTCTTACCTGTTAAATGTCTTATTTAGAGCTGGACACAGCACTCGAGATGGGGTCTCATGAGAGTGGAGTAGAAGGGAAGAATCACCTCTCTCAACTTGCTGGCCACACTTTTTTTGATGCAACCCAGGATACAGCTGGCTTTCTAGGTTGCCAGCACACAATTCCAGCTGATGTCCAATTTTTCATCCATTGATATCTTTAGCGCTACTCCCCAGGGCTGCTGTCAATCCATTAATCCCCCAGTCTGTATTGGTATTGGTAATTGCCCCAGCCCACATGCACATGGCCTTGTTCATGAGGTTTGTACAGACCCCTCCCTCCCACATGTCAAATGCACCACACAGCTTGGTGCCGTCTGCAAACTTCTGAGAGTGCATTCAGTCACACTGTCTGTGTCACTGATGAATAGTACTGGTCCCCAGTACAAACCCTTGAGTGTCACCATTCATTACTGATTTCTATCTGGATACCAAACTGTTGACTGTAAGTCTTTGGATGTGGCCATCCAGCCAATTCCTTACCCATCTAAGAGGCCAAATCAAGGCAGAAGACCATATCAAAGCAGAAGTCCCGGTAGTTGACTTCTGCACAGAGGGTAAGACAGGTGGTGGGGAAAGCCTGTACAAGACTAATAGACTCTGCTGTGCTGCTGTGATCTCATTCAACAGGTCATATACATATACATATACATGTATGTTTGATTTCCACACTTATCTGAACAAAGCATTCTTGCTGAAGCCAGGACTATGCAGGAACTTTGTAGCCATTGTGCTTGCCTGAAGTATGAGGCTGTTTAGAGAGCTAAAAGGGAAAGCAAACCTCAGCCTCTGCCACAACCATACGTTTTTGTTCCCCTCACATCATTTGCCAGTTTTGGCACTGACAATGCCATTGTGAGTTTCCTTTCATAAGATTCATGCAATCAGCTGGTGTCTGAAAAATAAAACACCGTTGAATTCCTTGAGAAGGTGTTCTTCATTTTGCTAGTGGTAGCTTTAACATATTGATTGCAGAGGAGCTTGTTCTGTAGAATAGATAGCAGATGAAAATAGACCAGAGGGGAAGCTGCTAACCAAAGTGTTCTGCAGCCATCCCAACTTCCCCCTTGTTCTGTGTATACCAACCACAGCCTGCTGGCCTCAGACTGACTGTTAATCTTCACAGCTGCACCTCCGCCCTCTCCACAGAGCTAAGAGGCAAGAACAGAAACAGCTGGGATTAAGCGGAGGACGTTCACTCTGAATGCCATATTTGTAGTAGGACAGGCGTGTGATGCCTCAGTTCCTTAGGCAGTTGCTATATGTTACAGGTTTACCTCACATCGTAGACACATTTCTTAAACATGATACTTTGTAAGGTAGAGCTGCTTTTATCCAGATTCCCTGTCTTCTGGCTGAGGTAGGGTCATCAAGCTTTGGTGTGTGTAACTGCATCCTGACACTACAGCTGCTACTGTTAGGTTTTACTTATCAGAAGCAAACACTTGCATTACTAACCACTCTCTTTCCTGTCAGGACTCTGATGTTTTGGGTTTCATTTGTGGAATAATGTAAGAGCAGTGCTTGGCATTTCTCTCTTCTGGGTGAAGGATCTTAGTCCTTCCCATCGCCATTTCTTCTGGCAGAACTTCATCCCAGAAGTCAGAAGAGAACTTCATCACAAGAAGTCAGATTGTCCAGATGTCACCTTTGTCTCAGAGGATGAAGAGATAGACTCCAAAGTTTTGTGAATTTTCTTTATTGTAACATGGGACCCTTTTATAGGGTCTTTCACTAACAGTTATTTGATTGGCTAAATGACACACCGCCTCTCTACCATCATTGGATGAGATAGGGAGAGCATGTTTTGAGAACACACACAAGGGAAAGCTAAAGTGAAAAACAGCACCTGTTATTTTGAGAATACGAGATGCTTACAAAACCCCTATCAGTCCTTCTCTGAGAACATAAAATTGTTCACAGAGCCGTCCTTAGAAAGGAAAGCTTCTTTCCCTTGGGAAAGCCAGGGCCTGCTGCTGAGTTTTTCTAAGTCCCACTGAAAGTCAGCCCCACATCCAGCAGTCTGGACTAGAGCAGGAGCAGGACAAGGTATGTTCAGAAGCTAACCTGAGCTGTTGTGCTACTGCTTTAAAATGACTGTGCAATGTTTTCTTCCAGCACATAAGAAATGGAGCAGAAAGACTGCTGAAAATCTTTCCAGAAAGGAGAAAGCACTGGAGAGTGGGGAGAGTTACATCTGTCTGTGAGTGTGAAGTGAGAAGCCTCTGCAGTAGCAGCGTGGGTTGTACACAGAGTTTTGAGAGTCCTTAGGAGGCTTGGTTTGTGGTTTAGTTGAAGCACTGAGCTAATACTGAGGTTTGCTCTTACAGACTATGCACCCATTCATTTATTTCAGTGACTGGCTTTTGGAACAGGCAGATACCACTTTCTTAACTGTCCAGATTGAGGTCTGTATTTCAGCCTTGACATACACTGTTCCCTTACCACTCTCCAGCACTGCTATAGTCCATAAATGAATTTATTCACACCACCATAATTTTCAGTGCATTGCTAAGGATGGCCATCATCCTGAGGGACATTAAAACTTGCATGTGTGTATTTTCAGTGTTGTTGACATATTTTTTGGTACTTCCGTTCCATGATAACTAACAGCAGTTTCTTCATCTGGCTGTTATAGAATTATTGAGATCTTGCAAGCAATACATTTTCTTATATTGAGGCCTTGCAAGCAATACATTGCACTGTTCCCTCATTTTCTACAAAGAGGAAAACTTTGGTCAGCCAGAGGAAGATCAGCCTGAGGTATTTTTTTTTCAACAATACTGAAAAAAAATCCGACTATAGTAGTAATTTTAAGTGTGAAAAACAGAATAGTTAAATTCTGATGTACAGCTGGATCTTCTTAGTTCCTAAACAGCATAGATCCAACTGTTTCTTCCTTTTCTTGTGAATTAGTGGCACAGCTAAATTGTGCCATAGAGACTAATGCAGTTTAGACATGAAAACATTTCACTCTTTCAGTATATAAACAGTTCATATGCTTTGGATACATAACATCAGTGTGTAATTCCAGTTGCACACAAATAAAAGGTTAGATTAGTTTTATATGGTAAAGGCAGGGTACTGCTATATAACAGTAACAGGATGGACCAATGCATTAACAGGATGAGTTCTTAGTGCACTTAAAAGCTTTTAAACTGGAAAAGCTATTTTTCAGTCTGTGGCAGATTTCTGTCTATTAAATATTTTCTTTGAGTTGTCCCCACGACTCCATTTCTCTTTTTTTTGTTTCCTCCAGACATACAAGCCAAAACAGATCCCAGAGCCCTCATCAGCCCTGCACTGCAGGGAGGAGTCTGGATAAGATCCCCAGCATAGCCAGTAAACACAATGTGATAAGCGGGTGGCTGTCACTGTCACCCAAGGGCATCCTGGGTACCCATTGCTGTCCTGTTGGAAGGAAGGACTGAACATCAAAGTCAGGTTTCTGCAGCAGTAAAGTAGGGCAGATGAATAAAGGAAAACATTTTAATAACGATGCATTATTAATATCACTAGCAGGCTATTAAATCACCCATACAACAGGCATTTAATGAAGGGAAATATGTTGTTTGAACATTGTGTAATTGTCAAACTGACTCATCTGGCATGCTTTGCTTCTAGAGCTGTGACAGTTTCGTGAGGTTGCCAGCAGAACTGAAAAGGTTGGCATTTCACTGTGGAGATTCAGAATCATCTTACAGCTGAAGCTACAAAGTCATGTTTGAGACAGATAAATTCAGTCTGCTTTTTTGTGACAAATCTTTATACTGTCTTCATCCGTCCACCTGTTGGTTTCCCACTCTATAAAGGCATTGTAACATTTCCTTCCCCTCAACACTTCGTCTTTTTAGGGTATAAGACACAGCCCAATTATTGCAGAACTAAGATATTGTTTTAAATTGAACCTTTTGTCAGATTTAACAGCTAGTGCATTGTTAAAAGGCTAGTCACAAAACCCTTTGCATCTGCAATTTAACTTTAATTTGAAATGCAACTTTGAAGGAAGCAATATTTACCAGGATTTTGCAGTTTGACTAGGTCTGCTTATGTAAGGAAAACAAGCTTTTCTATTGCTGCATTTAGACTAAGAATGAATTTCCTGGGGTTTTAAGAAAGTGGAAGAAATGGGATAGATGTATAGGATGTTAAACATTTTCTTAGCAAGAGGAGTCCTGAAGAAATGAAATACATTCCATGGAATCCTTGAGTATATAAAATACCCAATGTCAGTATCACCATGTGTTCTCTTGACGAGTTTCAAACTTTCACAAATACCTATGAAGGTATTCTGACTTCCTAAGAAGTCAGCAGTTTTTTTCCAAGAAAAGCAGTGGACTAAAGCTATCTTGGCAAAATCAAGAAGTGAAGTCAGGGATTTGATGGAAGTCAGTTTCTTATTGAATCAAAACCCTTCCTTTTTTTTTTTTTTTTT
>VWZV01004876.1:95233-247182 GCA_013397155.1 Irena cyanogastra | reverse complement strand
ACCCCTTCCTTTTTTTTTTTTTTTTTTTTTCTTTTCCTGTTTTTTTTTTTTTATTTTGATATGACATAATATGGCAGAAGAGTTGAGCAAGAAGTGGATTTTACTTCTCCAATGCATCTCAAGCATAATTTAGTACTCTTCTGAAGCATAGTGAATTATTAGAGCATGGGTCTGGGCTCCAGGTTAAGCACTACCTGGTAGAAAGACATCTACCTTGAGTGAAAGCAGTAAGTTTTGCTTTACTTTATTTTAGAGGGGCTTATGCTTAGAAATAGTCATAGTAAGTAAAATGTACATTGTAGTAAAACTGGAGCTGGTTGTTCAACAGAAATAATGTGATTGGCATGAACAGAATTCAGCCCTGGCCTTTGATACCCAACAGTTTTGTAAAATACTCTGAGGAACTTATATGCAATCAGTGAATCTCTCCCCAGTTTTTATCAGCCAGAGTCAGTTGTTCAGGTCAGTGGTGCACAAGGCAGAAGTCTGGGACACCTGACAAGGTACCAGATAAAAAATGATACATGCCTTCAGAAAATAAAAATGCCTCCAGCTGCTTTTTGTATATGACCCAGCCTTGTTGATGTGCACAGAGGGATGATGAGAACACCACAGAAGTCAAGATATCAGGCACTGGAAAGCCTCATTGAGATTACAGTTTGTCTAGGCATGGAGCTTTTCATCCCTCTTGGTACTGGGACAGCTTTAATGCCCAGCAGTTCTCTAAGTGGGAAGACATACAAAATCAGGCACATCAGGCAACTATTGCACAAAGGTCTGGGCCAGTTCATTGTTTGACCATATTTTGGTGTTGTTTCTTGTGTCTTAACAGTGATGCAGAAATTCAGTGTAAGAGAAAAATTAAAGGTAGGGGTGGAGAATTTTTTTCATGGACTTTTACCAAGAAAAAAGAGTAAATCTGTGCACTGTAAAAACAACACTTTTGGCTTTAACTTCTGTCGAACTGCAGCTTCTCCTAGCTGCTAATACATGAGAACATCATCACAGTTTGTGTTTCAGTTGCTGCCAAAGTGTGAGTATCAGCATTAGAAAGAGCAAAACTTTGATCATCTTGAAATCTTACATTAAATTTGTGCTTCTTTGTAACCACTGAAAGCAGTCACACACACGCTGTGTTTAACATATTTGTTCTTTCATTTACCAAAAGGTAATCAGCTGTAATGTACAGTGTATATTTGCCCTTCCATTTCACAGGGAAGAGATGGAGCAGTTTGATTTATTAATAAACCAAAGAGCTTTTGTCGTAAATCAGAATTCATCAGCTTTTTTTCCTTATGTAAACTACTATTCTAATTGGATTTTCATTCCCAGATATTATCTGGGTAAAGACCATAATCACATATTTCAAGTTAATTGTAAGAGAACACAAATATACAGACAGATTTAATGATAAAGGACTTTTAGTTCCAAAACTGAGTCATAAATGAAAAGAAATCAACAAACAAAGGAGGGAGAAAGGCAATATTGCATGATACTGATAGGGAGGTTGGGTACATTTAGTCTTGCCTGATCTTGACAAGATCTACCTTTTTTTGTGAAGACTTTAGGAGGCTCTAGATTTAAGTACCTTTTTTTAATCTTTATTTGTGAAATATAAACCTTAGTGGCAGGTTTTCTTAACAGAAAGGGAATTCAGCTGTCCAACTGTTGTAGAAGGTGATGTGTCCAACCACACTCTCTGTGCTGAGTTCAGCAACCATGCAAAACCTGCATTTGATTACACTGGGTTTTATTATTAGTTGTCTCTAGAATTCCCTCACAGACATTCATCAAAGATGTTGGGATTAATTTCTTGTTGCATTTAGATTACCCTAAGACTCCCACAATTTCTTTTATTTTTTAAGACCACTGAATGAAAATTTGTGCTAAATTAAATGTATTATATATATTTTGTTATAATAATAAGGAGGAAATAAATATTTCCCATTCCATGCAATTTATAAATGCAGTTTAAGCTACAGCGATGAATATTTGTAGATTATTTTTCCTATACCTTTTATTTTTTTTCCTTCTGCCAAGGAACATACTGGGGCAAGGAATGAAAAGATCATCTGGGACAACAGGCAGGTGTTATTTCTTGCTAAGGGTCAGGTTCTTGACTGCCAGCCTTGTTGTAATTTGGGGAGTCTGATTCTCAGCAAAGCAGTTTCAACTCAGAGCTATCCTTTTTTTTTAGGATCTTTTTTCCCCCCTTATTTACAAGCTGAATTGTGTACATCAAAATTTTTCATTCCTCCAGTGGGCTGTAGCTGTCTCTAAGTGACAGCCCATTTTCACAGTTCTCTCTGTCATCTCATGTTTCTTGAAAATACAGAAAAGATTTTCACAAGTCTCAGGTGTGGGTGGTTTGAATTGTCACATACATAGTGTAAGTCTGTCTTTCTTCCAGGTGTAACCACTAGAAAAATGGAGGGTGATGGTTTTGATCCTGACATATCCTCTCGTTTCTTTTATCGCTTACTCAAAATGTGGTTTCTTTCACTTGAGTAGAGTCAACATCAGAAAATCCCAGAGACACCTGTGTGTTTCAGAGAAATTGGCAATAAGATTGTGTCTTATTGGGTCTTAATAAGATTGTGATTACTGGTTTTCCATCAACCATTCTCACAAGTTTACTCTACAAAGTAGTGGTTGGGGTCTCCATCAGCTCAGCAAAACCATTATAAAACATAGCATATGAAATGCTGTCACTATTGAAAGCTTAATAATATGGTAATTCACGATTAGTTCTTTGCTTCAAATGCTATGCAAAGCAGTTTTATAGAAGTCATCCTCACTGATGGAGACAAACAGCCTTCTCTGCAGCACCAGGATCAGATATGTCTGCTTTCAACCTAGTTGATCTAGCTAGTTTGCTAGTTTGCTAGCTAGTTCTGTAGTTTTCTTTTTTTTGCTAGTTTGATCTAGCAAAAAAAAAAAAGAGAACCTTGATTTTTATTTAACAAAGTTAATTCTGCTGTGATATGATGTTTTTTCCTCAAACACAACAAGGTGCTAACTACAGGTAAACTTAAATAGTCAGCAACAATACCAGTTTCAGAGTAATGAGCTAGACAATCAAGAAGGTTTTTAAGTGATAATTAAGAAAAAGTTATTCTGCTATATGTGTAATTTACTATGGTAGATTAATTTATCTCTGTTGGCATAAAACAATTAAGAAGTCTTGCTAATATTTCAAAAGCTCATATTAGCTTTTGGATAATTGGCAGTGTATTGACTTATATTGTCCTAAATTTTCACTGGCTTCACTGAACATGAAGGATAATGATAATATTTAAGATTTTGAGGTGTTCCAGGTGAATTTTATTTTTCCACTGCAGACCAAATTTATTTGGCATCTTCCAGTTGCAGAACAGAAGTGATCCTTGTAAGGGAGATTTTGGGAGGCATCTTTGGAATTTTTTTCCCCAGGTCCCTTTGATTTTCAGTGCCAGTGGTCTGCATCTTTGCTTTCATTGCCTTTGGGAAAAAAAATGGACTTTATTATATTACAAAAACTAGAAAAGAAAGTGCTTTATAATTTGTTTATAATTTTAAGTCTTTGCTCTAAATAATGAATACTCTTATTATTCCAGGACTCAGAATTTGACCCGTTGAAGTTCACCAGTGTGATTGAATGTGAGAAGCCAAACAATGACTTAAGTAGGTTTCGAGGTTACATGTGAGTATTTCATATAGATTCCTTCAGTATACACTCCTTTTCTCTAATATGGAATGAAGGAAATGCTTGTTTGCTTTGTGCTGTCTCCTGTAAGTTGCATCATCATCACATCTAAATAGGGCTGCATATTTAAGGCTCTTGTAGAGGAGCCTCACTTCAAGGTGAGATGGGAACCTCATGTTTCCATTCCTTGGCATGGATTTATTTGCTACCTTCAATCAGCTTACACTATAGAAATGAATGTCTGAAGCACTGCATTTACAGGCACTCTTCTTGTTTTCCTCCATGGATCAAAAAAGCCCATCTGGAAATGGGAAAAAATAGAAAACAAGTCCAAGAGAGGCAACAAACAAGCACAGTGTGCTGTAGACTTTCATGAAGACGGATCTATTGGATGTTTCTTTTGATTTATGTGTCATTGAGGAAAATCAGAAGGCAAAACTGATATTTCTCCAGCTATGGCACTGTTCCTTTCTTCTCATTCAGATAAAATGAAATGATTGGCTCACACAGTGGGTATGCTTTTGCATTACCACATCACCTATGCTCACTTGACTTAATGCTAAACAAACAGAACTACATTAACAGGGTGCTCATCTCTGGCCGGTCAGTCCTGCTCAATGTTTTAGGGTTTAGAAACAAATGTTTTAGGATATGCAAAGCACTTTGCTTCTTATGTAGCCTGGTCTGTAGTGTACAGGTATGTCGATTGTGGTGGCTTAGGAGATGCAGTCTTGGCTGACTTATTTTTCTACAGTCTGTTAACCATGTGGAGAGTGAGAGCCCAGGATGCATATTTTTTGCCCAAATTTTAATGATGAGAGTTAAATTGACACTAATTCCATTTCAAATACAATGATTTATCACCCAGGTTGATTAGGAGTGATTAGCAGTATTAAATTGTGTAAATGTCACAAGGTAAATTGCTAGTGCTCGGGGAGTTTTTTTATAGTCATGCCATTTACCACCATAGTTACTACTCTCAGATGTCACAGATTGTGTAGGACGTACTGTCAACTGGTGTAAATCAGGACAGTTTCTTTAAACTACATCAAGTTGTAGTGTGGGAAAATGTGTTCCTTTATTTAGCAGCACAAAGCTCTACAGTTCATGTGAAGAAAAAAGTTTAGTATTAGACATGACTGCATGAGGGTGTGTAATAGAGAGCCTGCTCTACTGCAGACATGCCATTTCCAGATATGGAAATGGAAAGTTTGGCAGCTTTTCTAGTGCACTTTATGTGTCAATATCAGTCCCCAAAATACTGAGCAGAATACTGTAGAAAATATGTATAAATTTTTCTTCCATTATATATTTACTTATTTACTCCATGTGGAAAAGGCCTATGGCATGTAAGTTACAGAACCATTTGAATTACTTAGCAGAAAACATGATAATATCTTTTTGATTACTATTGTTTAGTATTGATTATGTTTAATCATCTTTGTGTTTTATAGTTTTACAAATTATGTGAATAGGTTTTGACACAAATTTTGAATCTGGCAGTAAGCATCAGGTGATTTCGAGCTCTCATCAACTATGTTCCAAGAGATTTACAGCTAAAGGACCATGGGCCATTAGAAATAGAGAGTGGGGAGCAACTCCTCAACAAATAAATTCTCAGTCCCCTAATTTATCACAGAAGAAGGCTTTCCCCCCCAGTTTTTAGAGTTCCTTCGTTAGTATAATGGAATCAGGAGTCTATTTCAATTCATACATTAACAAGATGAATAGCAATTAACATATCTAAATTGAAACATGCCATTGTCATGTCAAACTCAGATCTTAATTCTTGTTCAAAATTTTACCAGTAGTTGCTGCTTGAAATAATGGATCAGATATCCACCAGCCAGTAACAGTTCGACTGAAAAGAAATGATACCAAAATATTTAAAAAGGAATCTCATGAAATAATAGACTTTCAACAGATCCATATGTAAAAGCTCTGCTGGAACATTACTACCAAAGGTTGCAAGACATTTTGACCACTTAGTAGGTTTTAGTTTTGATTCCGATTTTTTTTCCTGTATGAAATGTGGTCTTCAGTGTCTCTGCTGACAAACCTTTGTGTATGTATGCTGTAAACATGTAAAAAATTCTGTTCCCCACAGTTTTCCTGAAACAAAATCGCTATAGGTAGCCCATGTAGCACAGGTGGGCCAGGACAAAAGGAGACATGATATGAAAAAAAAAGATACTGCAAAATGCATTGAGATTGGCCTAGCCCTTTCCTATATCTGAAAACGTGTACATGCACATTACTGCATCTGAATTCTTCAGCTATGTTGCCACAATCTGCCTTGAGCACACTCAGGGTGTGCAGATGCACAGGCAGACTACTAGTTCTATTCAGTGCTTGCTTTAATTCTCTTTTGCAGTTTCTGCACCCCTAAACAACTCAAGCACATTCCCTCACTTTTATTTCCCCTATAAACATATTCTGTGTAAGAAGAATAGAACAAAACCTAACATGCCACCTACCCATATGTTTCTAGCCAGATTATGTACAGTATGCATGGCAAACATTGAAAAATCTAATTCCAGGTTCCAAAAACAGCAATGTTTTCTTTAAAATCTTGTTTCTACCATTTTCTGTGTATATGGGCAAGGGAAAAAGAAAAGTTGTAATTGAGATTCCGACTTTTCAGCTTTTAGAAAATAATAATTTTATTCTTAGACAGGAACATAAAATTTTATCTGATCATACCAAAATAAATATACCTCAGAATTGTAAGAAGAAGGAGATGAATACATGTGTATATTTCTATTTCAAAGGTTGTCATAAGGTAACAAACCCAAATTAGTATAAAACCATGTTACAATTTTTGTAAGAAAAAACAAATATAAATCTATAGTGATGTCTCTTTAAGGTGCTATAGCTCCACTCCTGGAATAAAAAACCAAAACAACCTAGACTAATTTTCATCAATTGAGAAACAGGAAGTTTCTGACTGATAATGTTCACTGACGTCATGTTTAAGATTGTTGATGTGCTATAGTAACAGCTCCACTCCTGGAATAAAAAACCAAAACAACCTAGACTAATTTTCATCAATTGAGAAACAGGAAGTTTCTGACTGATAATGTTCACTGACGTCATGTTTAAGATTGTTGATGTGCTATAGTAACAGCTCCACTCCTGGAATAAAAAACCAAAACAACCTAGACTAATTTTCATCAATTGAGAAACAGGAAGTTTCTGACTGATAATGTTCACTGATGTCGTGTTTAAGATTGTTGAATATTTTCTTTGGGAGTGTCAAGCCTTGGAAAGTAATGCCAACTCTACCATTTCCTTTGTAAGACACTTGATAAACCAAAGAGTGAAAGAAAATGCTCTCTTTTGAATACAGTTATCATTGATTACCTTGCTATTTAATGCTGGTAAACACATAATAAGTTAAAACATAACAGAAAGCTGAAGTGAGCTACCATCAGGGTAATTTTTGCATTGCTGTATTAAACCAGAGACTTACTTCTGTATAAAGACATTCAGAGTGCTGTAGCATAGTAGTAGTAGTTAGCTGCAAATGATCTGCCCACTTCTCCTAATTTGTGGTGCATTTGTATTTTAAATGTGAAGATACCACATTTTTGCAGTGTCATCCATGTGAGAAAATGCAGAGAAAAAGAGCATTGCACCCACACTTGCCAGTGCATTTCCTCACAGCTTAGCCTTTGAATTCCAGGCATCTGAGTGGCTTCAGCCAGACACTAAAGAATGATGGAGAAAATTTTCCTTCTTTGCCTGTAACTTACACTGGCCAGAATCCAGAAGGGGAAAAACAGACTCTTCAGCCTTTGTAACAAGCTTAAGATTTATAACTCGGCAGTGCTAGAAATGGGAACTAGGCTGTCTCTCAACCCAGACTCCAAGTTTACAATTGGCAGGTTTTTTACCAAAGTGAGCAGTTTTATCTAACTCTAGTTTTCATTCTTTTTTAATCCAGACCTTCACGTCTGTAATTTTTTCTTCCTTTTATCATCAGTGCCCAGATGTTTTATGTGTATGTTGTGTTACTGAGTCACTGGGAGTGATTGTAGACAAGAGGCAAATGATGAGTTTCCTCCAGCCTCTGCTGGCTTTTTTCTTCCAGATTTTGATTTCATCCGTGTTTTCTAAAGGTCTGGTGAGCAACAGTTGAGTTCTCTGACTTCATTTGGATATTAGAAAAGTAAAAAGCAGTACCAAATGCATGTAAAGATGAGATGTGGTAAGAAGGCTCAGCCTGTGGGTGAGGGCAGTAGATTGTGATTTTAACAGCTACAGGTTAACTTCAGAGGTTGCACAATTGTTTTGGAGTTGTTTTGTAAGCTAAGATAGTAAGAACAAATATATAATTGTATAGAACAAATACACAAGTAATTGTATATGAAGTTTGCCATGTGCAATATAACTGGGACAGTTCACTGTTGCTGTGATGTGTAAAAAAATTAACAAAGGTTATAAATCTATAAGCCAGAGCAAGTACCACTTAAGTAGGTTTATGTCTGAAAAGTCCCATTTATTAACAGGAATCATAATATCATTTGGAGATTTTATTGGAAATTCAAACATGATTTATAAGAAAGCCTAATGCAGAATTTAGCCTTAAAAATCAGAGGAATGACAGAATCCTGGTAGCAGTGTAATTTTGACAGTATGGAATCATTAAGAAATTATTTCCCATAGTTTAAGCTCTGACAAATTTGCACCTACTGACGTTCTTCCAGAGGGATGTTGGGCAATCCCCCAACTGATGCTGCTTTGGCAAAAGGTGAGACAGTGGCTTAAGGAGGTTTGCTGAAAAGAACAGAAGTAAAAGCTGTGTTCTTCTGTCTGAGCAGGGGAAGTTCTCTCCTGACTAAAAAACACCTGTGGCTTTCATATCAGATTTGCAAATTTGATGTTGTCTACTTCTTTCTTTCTCCATTTCTGGTCTCTTGTGAGATGTTATCACTGCTGCTGCTACCTCAGCAGTCAAACCCAAAGCTTTTTATCCATCCCTGCAGAGAAAAACTAAACATACATGTTGAAGCACCAATACTTTAAATATATATGTATGTATTTTGAGCAGAGGGTGGGTGTAATATATTGTGCTGAACTAAAAAAGGCTATATATATGTGTGTATATATACACAGGTATATTCTGCTCACTAAAAGCATTGACTATTGAGTTATGTGGCATAACTAGTGTTACAGAATAGTCTGCCAGTAGTCCCACTAGACTGGGACAAGTATAAAGAACTCACCAATGGGAACCTTTTATTCTTACAAATCTCAGGGTATTTGGTACAGTTCCTAGGCCTGAGATCCTAGAAGTATGTACTTAAATTACAATTTTGGTCCTCATTTAGCAAAAAGAGAAGAATCTAACAGGGAAAGGCATGAATATATAACACAGATGTGAAGGCTTAAAAAGTAGGAAACAAATAAAAATAACTCCACCTTTACATGAAAAGGACAATTTTAAGCCAGTTTTTAGATTTCAGGGGACAGAGGATTTTAAGTGCTCAAATCCAGGTAGATAGAAAATTTGGTGTTGCAACAGCACAATGTTAATTTTAGTGTAGCATATTGAAAATGTGATGGTTTTGATGGTCTGAAAGTGAGGACAACATTTAAACAATCCAGACTTGGTTTAGTCTTCCCTAAGGCATTGGGGTACTTCAGTTGAAAAATGAAATTTTATTCATTTGAAAGTGGTTTTAAATTATTATTTGATTTGTCTTTTTTTATATAGTAAAAATTCTAATACCATTTTTAATTGCTATTATTGTTTATCATTTGCCTGTTAATTCTCTTAAAACTATTTTCTGTATTTCTCTGTCAGCTGCAATTTCAGTCAGTCCATGCACAGCAGATAGTAAGTTGTAGTATAAATGTGACTTCATTCCGTTTTTCTCCTGTGTTTTGGTGTTAGTCAAGAAGAATACTCCACACAGAATGGCACAGGCCATTCTTAGATAGTTGGTGAGACAGTTCTGAAAATAATTTCTCTTGTTCTCACTAATGAATACATGGAATATTTTTCCTTTTTTTTTCACTGAACTGATGTGTCTTATCCCTGGCATATCTTCCTTAGTATCACTGCTTCTGAAGCACAGTCATTTCCCGATTTCACCGTATCTCTTTCTAGGATTTCTTTAGTAAGCACATGTGAATAGTGGGTTAATTATATCCACTACACAGCTGCTTTTAGGAGGACTGGATTAACTGTGATTGCTCAGTCAGTTTACACATGCACAGGAAGTTCAGTGCATATTCCAAGCATTAGCTAGGCTGCACACATGCTGTCGATTTGGCCCACGTATCTCTGGTGAGCGTTTGTCCAGGACATTTGTATATCCAACAGCAACTGGTACTGCTCCAGCTGGGCTGCTGCGTGTCAGGGATCCTTGGGTAAGTAATCTCAGTTTTCAAAGTCCAACAGACAACTTTCTCAGGAGGAAAATCCAACAAAATATTTTGCCATCAAATTGAAAGAATTTCTTAAACGCTGAAGATGTTTCCGGGTTTGTTATATTACAAGTATGATTTAACAAGCTTAATGTTTTGACGTGCTGTGTTTTGTTCTGTTTTTAAATTTTCTGTAGTATTCATAAAAGTGGAAAAAAGGATGGACTGTTTAAAGAGAATCTTTTGTTACGTGGATGTACCATTAGAAACACAGAAGAAGTTGCAGGAATAGTAATCTACGCAGGTAAGAGCTGCTCTTCTGTCTTATGGGGCATACCACCTTTTTATAGCTATAAAATAATAGCCAAGTTCCATATGACACATTTGGTGAATTCTTTCTGCAGGGCATGAGACCAAAGCTTTGTTAAATAACAATGGGCCACGTTACAAGCGCAGTAAGCTTGAAAGACAGATGAATGCTGATGTCCTTTGGTGTGTCCTCATACTTCTGATCATGTGTCTGTTCTCTGCCATCGGTAGGTGCTCTTTACTAGTAGAAACACTTCTATTTAAGTTAAGTATTACACCGTCTTGGGATTCATGCACTTAGCTTTATCAAAAACATACGTGTCTACCAAAATCCATTAAGCTGTCTCCATACTTATTTTTGTTACAAGTCAAAATGTCTTGATACACAAGCTGATCTAAATACCTTCTTAATTTCAATCAAATACATGCTATGAGTACCAGAGATCTGAAGGCTTAGATTATAGTACCCGTGATAGCATCCAAAAATGTCAAGCCCAAAAAAGCCCCCTGTTCATATGTAATCCCCTCAAAATTACAGGTGGTAGAGAGCAATATATTGTTAATCAGTCAGTAGAGGAATTTAGTAGCAGAGAATAAACATAAATCAGCACAGTGGCATTCCCCAGTACTACTTATTAAATTGAGGGCACAGTGCACAACATGGACTCACTGTCCCTAAGGCTGCAGCTGTAACATAGAAGAAATAAACAAAAGTCTGCATAAATCCCAGCAGAATACTCTCTAGACTTCTGGGAGTGTTTAATGAAATTCTGCAGTTCAGGTTATGTTTCTTCAGGCCTTTTTACTGTTCTTTTTTGAGAAAGAATTGAGTTTTACATTTGGCACAAAAAAGATTTTTTTATATATGGCATGTGAATTCAATTTCTTTAATATTTGTGTGTTCTGTAATGTTTGCATGTGAGTCATATGGTGTAAACACCCGAATGTTTCTTAACAACCATGGTGTAGTTTACTAACAATCTTATGCCACTTTAATACATTTCTGTGTGACTTTTTCCAGATATTGTTAAACGCTTAAAGATGAGTATTTCCAGTTGTGAACCAGCCAGCTTATTTGTTTTCACTGAGTTCATGACACACTTTTGTAGTGTGTCAGTGCTGGGGAGCCCAGTCCTCAGGACTGAAGCGTCGTGGCGAGGCTTCATAGCAGGGAGCTGCTGCCTGCAGCTCTCCCCGCTGCCACTGCCCCCGCGGTGTCCCCAGAGCAGCAGCAGCAGCAGCAGTGTGTGTCCCGTGAGTGGCTTCAGCGTAGCTGGGGCTCCCCAGAGGTGTGGACGTGAACGGGAGGAGGTGGCACTCAGTAGGTGACAGGTGTGCCTTCCCTTCTGTCCCGTCTGCTACCAGGCTGGCAGCCGCCAGCAGAGGGCCGGAGCAAGCTGCTCGAGGTGCTGACAGCCACAAACAGCTGGAAAGAAATTTGCTCGAGCCCTTCGAGTTGCCTGGTGCTCCGTAGAAATCAGGCCATTTTCACACCTTCTGTCATATCTGGAGATATGACACTTAATTCCTTTGAAAATCTAAGGGTGTTTATAAAACAAACCTTAATGTAAGTCATTCTCAGTGTGGAGCTTTCTATTTTTGCTCTCAAGAATAAAAATACATGCATCAATAAAGACATAGTATAAGGACAAAATAATGTGCTCACTTATGTGTTTTTATTTTTCAACCATTCAGTACTGGGTTTATGTATCAAGAGGTAAAGGAGCTTGTCAAAGGTGGGTTACAGAAGATTACTTTTAAAGTAGACCTTTGTCCTTTATTTCTGATTTTCAGAATCAGAAAAATTTTCACTATATAGTGATAGTTTGAATGCTTTTTGTTGGAGAAGAATTCTTCCTTGTTTTTTACACCTTAAAAACATCAGGCATACCATTTTAGGGATTTTAGGATTTTAAATCTTAGTGCTGTTCTTAAAAAGGCAACATTCTGTCTCTTTAGCAAGAATGTAATTTTCCCAAAACAATAACAATCTTATCTTTATTTAGTTATCAGCACAATCAATTAAAAAACATTTCGAGAAAGACGTGGAATTTCTTTTGCTCTTCATTCTTCAGCTTCCATGCTGTTGACTCGGTTGATACTGTTATTTCATAGTTCTGTGCCTGTGGTAGATATAATTCACACAGTAAAATTAAAGTTTCTTTTAAATGTAATTTACTGATAGCTGACTAGTGATGTATCTAGCACAGTCAGTGGAGTTCTTTCATTTTAACACGCAGCATCTCATTGAAATTAATCATTTTTTGAAGAAGTGTAGTTTGGTGATTACATAAACAATCTAAACTACTTATTTAGACTAGCCAGCTCACTCTATTTAGATAAAGTTATGTGAAATGAGCCTTGCATGGCTTAAGGACAGCCAAAGCCCTTTCTCAAACCCCAAATCCCAAGGCAGAAAAAAACATGGGTTTAGGGCATTTTTTCAGAAGTCATGCAGAATATTTGAAAACAAGTAATAATTTCCAACATAACTCTTAAGAATAAAGTCATACCATAAGCATTTTTCCATGGAGTTAATTTGCTTTTTTCTCTGTTCTGATTTTTCTGCAGGTCATGGTCTATGGGTATGGCAATATGGTGAGAAGAAGAAACCAATTTTTGATGTTCCCGGGCCCGATGGCAAATATTTGTCACCTGTTTTAGCTTCAGTGTATTTATTTCTGACGATGATCATAGTGTTCCAGGTAATCAAGTTGTACATGCTGTCACTTCTGTTCCTAGTTGGCTGCAATAAAGTTATATATGTGTAATATGAGTAGTACTTATTTTACTACCAAGGCATGTAAGAAGCTAATCAAACACTAAAAAGATCCCAGAGGGTTGTAGTCAGTAGCATAGGGTCATTTGGAGGCCTGTCACTAGTGATGCCCCCCAAGGTTCAATACTGGGCCCAGTGTTGTTTAACTTATTCACCAATAACTTGTATGAAGGGGGCAGATGCCTCCTCAGCAAGTTCACTGACACCAAGCTGGGAGGAGTGGCCGATACCCCAGAGAGCTGTGCAGCCCTTCTGAAGAAGCTGGAGAGGTTGGAGAGGTGCTCAGAGAAGAACTGCCTGAAATTCAAAAAAGGCAAGTGCATAGTCCTGCACCTGGGGAGGAAAAACCCCATAAACCAGAAAACAAGCTTTACTCTTCCTATCTACCCACTGTGGAACAACACCTCAAAGACTGAGGATGCCACTTTGGGTACAGTGTTCTGGTATGAAAATAAATTTTGTACTTTTTAACAGCTTTTCAGACGTATTTCTCTTAGCAAAACCATTTGTCAGCCAGGTAACAAACTATGTTAAAAGTTTCTTGGTCCTGAGGAGAAATATCTTGAATGATGAAGGTGGTTAAATCCAGAGAAGTAAAAGAACCTCATGTCACTGAGATATATGGAAGTTTGCCTAGTGGGACACAGGAGGAGGTTGCTTTACTGGAGGCAGCAACTTGTTTATAAGAGGGAATGAAAAAGACTGTAAAAATAATTTTTACCCTGAGGGATTGGGTTATGATATTGGTTAAGAAAATTCACCACAGAATTCTTTAAACACCTACATTTCACTGTAGTTGTTGTTTAAATGACCACATTTGCCACTTACAGACATGGTATAATTTCTCCTTCGTATCTAATTCAGAAAACTAAACAATGTATTCCTGACTATTCCTGTAGTCTGCAGAGAAAAGCTCTGGTTCAAATTAGGTATTTTATGTAGTTTTGACAATCCTCAAGAAACAGTTGAAAGTTTTTTTCATGTCTCCTTCTTCAGCACTTATAAAATGTGATCTTCATTCAAATAATTTGCAGTACAAAAGTCAAGGCCAAAGATACTGTTCCTATGGAGAGATTAACATTTCTCATTTTGTTTCTTGTATTCCTGCAAAGTGAATTTGTAAACGGTCTGTTATTTATACAGAACAAATTTATTCAATCCTTTCACATCTACAGTATTCTGATTGTATGGTCTGATCTGGGTTGGGATTTTTTTTTCTTTTTATTCCCCAGCTAGTTTAAAACTCAGCTTATTAGCCTGAGAAATACTTGCTTCTGTCCATGTTTTGATAATCAGATTTCTAGACATAATAATGCATTCCATCTCTGCAATTCACCATAGGTTTTCCTCATCTAACACAGTAAATAAACTCTTTAAACACAATAATAACTTTAAAGTAGATGTTTAAAGTACATAGCCTCTTTACGTTCCAGTCTAGTACCAAGTTAACTAGCTTTAATAATTGACTGTGTCCTTGCTTCTGTTTTCTCTTAATGCTCTTTCCTTTTTTGTACTCTAGGTTCTGATTCCAATTTCTTTGTATGTATCTATTGAAATAGTTAAAATCTGCCAAGTATACTTTATTCATCAAGATAAAGATTTATATGATGAAGAAACAGACTCTCAGCTGCAGTGCCGAGCTTTAAATATCACAGAAGACTTGGGTCAGGTGCAGTTTATCTTTTCAGACAAGACTGGGACACTTACTGAAAACAAGATGGTTTTCCGAAGATGCACTGTTTCTGGAATAGAGTATTCCCATGATGATAACGGTGAGCTCACGGTCACATTTCCTATCTAACAGTTGTACTTCAGGCAAACCGAAGTAGTCATAAAAGTTGCTGTAATCTTAAATCAAAAAGGAAAACAAAAGAAATTTAACAGCTGTTGTCAGATTGGTGTAATTCAATGGCTGTGTTCAGCTAGCAATGACAATCTTACCAGAGTGTTCTGTAATATCTGCGGTATGTTGTCAAGACATTTAAAGCTTTTGGCTTTAGCTCCTGATGTAATAAAGCACTTGAGCAAATGGCTAATGTAAGAAAATGGAAGAGTGCTGCTGGTATTACACTTCTTTTGTGTATTTGAAGTATACAGTGTAAAATAATGCTTTTAAGCATGCAGCCAGATTAGTGTCTGATTGAATACCTGCAATGAGATTTTCCTTTTATACTAAGAAATAAATGCAGAAAAAGGTGCCATTTTTCATATTAACAAGAAACGTAATCTGATAGAATTGCATATTTTATGTTACCTTTGTCAGATTCTTTTCAGTGCTCCTGTGTGAAAAGTGTCTGTGTCAGTTATGTTTGCTCTATGAACACTGCAGTGGAGACAATATCCACAAGGATCAGCCTCTTAAAACACTAAAAGATCACTGTTTTTCACAAGGCAATGTGAGAGTTGTCATTCCTGTGTTATTTCTTCATCCTTTTAAAACTATGAAGTGGTTTCCCATTTTACAGTGTTTGTAGTTTGTGTTATTTTTCTCTAAAATACTGTCGTTATAATTTTTGAAAGAAAAGATCTTAACTCTTCAAATCATATTCTGTATGCAGGAAAATATTGATAGCTGCAATATTCCTGTTTGCAAAAAATAAGTTTCTTATTCTATACAAAACATAACGATCTCTGATTAGGAAGTTTTCTCAAAGAACACTACAGAATTTCAGCTTACAAGTAAGATACAGAGTAAAATAAAGAATCAAAATAGATTGGGGGAACTCTAAAAGATGCTTTAAAAAGATGACAAGATCTTAAACCGGAAAAAGATATTTTGAAGTAGTGGATTGTTCTTTTTTTTTCTCCTACTTTAAAGTAGTACTGAGACCTTAAATTTAAAGGCCTTTTTTTCAAGAAACTAGATCTTTGGGTGGTGTTAAAAGTGTTACAGAAAGGACTTAGGGAGAGCCTATGACTCTATACAAGTTTCCACCTCTGTACAGTAGGTAAGAAAGAGAAAAGAATTAGAATTTAGAGTATGTTGCTGGATTCCTAAATCTGCTTGTGACGCTGTGATTATTGATTCTTTTTTGCTTCTTCTCTGCCATTGATTGTTTGCTTGTTTATACTAATTTCTGAGTGTATTCTGTTCCTCACAAGAATGATGTTATTGCCAATTAAAACAGTGCAGAAAAGGTATTTTTTTGAGCTTGGTATCATCTAATGATATGTTGGCTGAACTCAGGCCCTTGAGTTTGAGCGTTGAATGTTCAGATCTTTTTTCTTCAGATGTAGTGAATTTAACAGAAATCTAAGTTTGTGCATGCTTTCCTCTTGTGATTTCATATTACAATATAAAAGTTAATGAAAACAGAGTGAATATCACTACAAACAAAAGTATGTTAGTTTATGTTAGGTACATAAACTGATTTTTTTTTTCAGTCATTCTTTTCACCTATGGCTTTGTTTGGGCTTCATTGTAACTGCGGTCAGTATAAAATTTCTGACAAAAATAATTTTTAACTTGACACAGATTATTTACACAGCATTTTATTCTTTTGTTTTTTCCCTCTAAGGAAAATAGGTCTTTCTCTATAATTCTTCATATAAATTGTGATAATTTCTATTTATTTTGTTCTCTATAATCAGTATAAATACCACAATAAATACTATTCTTCATTCAAGTATTTTGTTAGCTCTATTCTGCAAAAACAGATTTTATAACCATCTGTTATTTTTTCTGCTGCTGAAGCCTTCTTGTTTAGATATGATAAAACGTCTATCACAGCTCTTTCTGGTTTTTAGGGTGTGCATCAACAACATTTCATTGCTGTGTGCTTACTTGCAAATGATTTGTCAGCCACTTTTCTGTGTCTTATACCAGAGTATCTGATTTTCCTGCATGTGTTATAACTGATGCCATCCTGCTCTGGATGTCAGGTTTGCTGAAGATTTAATGAAATAGAAAGTTCTAAAATCTTTCACTTAGGGAGTGATCTGAGTCTGCTATATATGCTAGAAAATCAAGCAAAATGCATTTGCCTTTTTTGATCTGTTTCAAAGATTACATCTTCACATATCCAAGTATTTTTTTCATGCATGGTGGTTTATTACTTGGAATCAAACTTTGAGTAGCATTTTACATTAAGAAATCAATTTAAAATTATTGTACATAGGTCAGGCTGCAAAAACTGCGGATAACAGGTCATTTTCCACTGAAAAAGCAGATGTCTAGGAATGGAAATAACCTCACTCTGAGCTCTTTGATTTAAGTTTGTTATTCTGCTGTGGTGGAGTAGTAGTGCCTGTGATTCCAGTTGCTTGACCCTGCTCATGATAAGATCCTGTTTTGGATAGCTGTATAAAACTTTTAACTATTCTTTCAAATTTATCATACCAGATGTTTGCCTCAGGCATAACTTTTAGGAGAGAAATTTCAGTTATAACAGCACCATTCACCCATATCCAAGAACAAGGCTAAGATGTAGCAGACTTTTTTTCCCATGGCAAGATTTTCTGGCAAGTTTTCCACTGAAGTCAGCTGGAGGCCCTATATTCTTGGGCTAAACCATGCGCACACACGGAGCAGGAGAGTTATGTCTACACTGGCAAATTGAGGTCTGAAAATTCCTAACTTTTGAACTTTTATTCTCTTTCAAAGCATTTTTTTCTGCATAATCTAAGACTACTGCATATCTGTTAATTACTCAACCAACAGATTGTGAATAGCCGTCATAAATTTTCTTTATGCTGCTTTATAAGCTCTTCTCCCTAAAATTTATTCAGCATTATGAGAAATTATCCCATTCTTTTCTGTTCTACTTGTTACTATACTGCATTTGACATTGTCATATCTCAGTTTCTTGCACTCAGGGAGTGCATTAAGCAATGCACATGAGTTCTCTGACACGTAGATTGATCTTTCCCCTTCTTCCTCTCCCCATACATGCAGTACACAATTTTGGGGGGTCGGGAGTCACTTTAAAGGTGTATGCTATGCTGTGTTCAGTTTGGCTTATTTGAGGCAGCATGTCTTTTTCTTGAGTGGTGGGAGTATCCTTTTTTTCCTTAGAAATTCATACCACAAAGCTGTATAAATTCCCCATGTGAAAGGTGAGCTTTAGGATTATGAGGGAGACTTCTGTTTTGCATCAGACACGGACGTGTTAATCATGATTTTCATCACAGAGGTTTATGCAGACCTTATTCAGGGTTGAAGCAATTATTGCATGCTTTAACGTAAAAGAGAAAACCTGAGTGAGACTTAATACATTTTTAGGTATGGGAAGCAAGTTTTCATTATTGTTCTGGGGAAAACATTTTCCTCCAGAATTCTTTATAAGTTCTAAGTTTCTTACAACGTGGATGGCACTTTGCCCAGGAGTATTGCGTTGTTTTAGTCTAGACAAGAAGTGGGACAGAATCAGCTGGAGGTAGTACAAAGTATTACTCGTGGGTACTGCTATGCAAAAGCTTAGCACTGAAGAGGAATACAGGAATGCAGAGGAAATTGTGAGCAATAGTTCCATGATGGAAGCGCTATGAAATACTCATCACTGTTGAGATCACTTACAGTATTTTGGTGGTGGATTATGCATTGATTTGGATCAAACTATGGGAATTTGCACTGCACATTTGGGTCCTGTGGAAACTATATTGACAAGGATGGGTTACTAGTTACCTGATTGCTGATACTTGCATGGAGGATAGTAATCTGATAAGTTTACAGTTACTGGAGAAAATTAAACATTTGTGGGATGTAATTGATCAGATTTTTTTTTAGGCATCTGTGACGGTTCTCTAACACGTGCCTATTTCATTGTGGCGTAGAATTCTCTGTACAGACAGAATTCCCACCTCACATCTGTATGAATATTATCTTCTCCAAAGGTTCTTCTTGACCAGCAGAGTGTTAAGGACCAGGGTATGTCATGGACCGCTCCATGTTTGTCCCATTGTCCCATTCATAGGTGTCCTGGATATTTACAGAATACCCTTTGGCACTATACTCTGCTTAAATCCCAGAATTACTTTTCCAGTCAGTACTACCTTCTAGCCCAAAAGAATGATAGCACAAAAGAAAAAAAAAGGTTGTTTCCCTATATGTCAAATCGCATGGCCATAGCAGCGCTCTTCCATTCAGGCTAGGAGACAGCTTCTAACAATTCTTAGAACTGGCCATGCCCCAAGTCTGCCTGCTAATCCCAGAAACAGTAGGTGCCCAAAAGCTGACTGTGCTTCTGAAAGTCCTTACATGATTTAGCTACAACCAGATGGTCTTGGCCTGACATTTGTCATAGTTGTGTTCCAAATGCTGCATTAATCACCCTCTTGCCTATGGGATGTGATCTCTGTTTTTCTAGTTTTAGCTACCCATTGTATGAAGCTGTTGACAAAATACAAATTAAATCTCCATGAATACAGCCACACAAATCTGAAAAATCTGAATTTTTCATTCTTTGAATTCCTCCCCCTTCCTTCCAATGACTGAAAAAACTATAGACAACATAAGAATAAGAGAAGTTTATGGAAGTGAAGGTAGATGATAAAAACCTCAGTGATTTTCTCTTGTTTAACAAAGTTTCTTAATCACTAAATCTGAGAGAGAATGAGTTTCTTTCTGCTGTCCAGTTTTTCTTGATGAAGGTTGGCTAGCAACTAATTTTTACAGGAAAATAAATTATGTTAAAAAATATGTTTCCTGGTTCAGGGGGCTGTTTTGTAGTGGAATTTTCTTACTCTTTTTGTGTGTACTCATGAGAACATAGCCTGCATAGTCCAGCCATATTAGAGAAATACTTTTTTTTTTAAGGCACAGAAATCAAAAAAGTGAAAAACCTTTTCCATAAATGCAGCAGTTGCTTCTAAAGGGATTTCTCATCTGCCACCTTTAAAATCTGACAAGCTTCAGAAATCAGGATAGTCCATCTAGCCTTTCCTGGAAAGCTGAAAACCTTTAGCAGAACTAAATGCTTCAGGCATTCTGTATAGCTTCTTTGTAGTTTCTCTTTACCTTTCTTACTGCTTTTTGAAAATTTCTGGTTGGTAACTAAGGAGAGAACCAGTATGAGCAGATGTAGAACTCAGTGCATAGGGAGTGCCCCATTTTAAAATCCTATAAAAGACAGAATAACTCATATCTAGAGACTAGTACTACTTCTCTCTAAGCATATACCTACACCAACAATTTCTCTGAAAAATCTCAAGAAAAAAGGAATTATCTCTGTTTCTGAGTGAAGCATTCTTAATAAAGGACTTAAGGTTATTAAGCCCCTTGCGATGTCACGAGGTTAGAGGAAGGAAACTTGTTCTTATGGGCAAGTTCTTGCAAAGTAAATTAAGATTATGTTAGCACACTTGTACAAATCTGTAACATTCTAGTTGCTTGACTCAGTCTTTATGTAGACACTAGAGTGCACTTCAAAGTGAAATAAACTTGCACTTATAAAATAATAAGGAAATAAGGTGGTGTAATGGTGTAAGTGCTGCACATACAGATTTACTTTGTGACAGTTCAGTAGCAGCCTTATTGACTGGTTTGAGGCAAAATGGAATTTTTCCATGGTGAAATAGTGCCCACACACTGACAGTTTAAGTATTCCGGCCTAAAGGGTCTGCAGTTTTATGCTGCTTTTAGGGAAATTCTTTACAGGTTCCTAATCTCACTTTTCAAGTTAGTGGAACATCTGGCTGTGTGGCAACAGTGTCTCTGTCAGCCTACAAAATGGACTCCTTGTCATAGAATATATATGGCATGAAAGGTAAAACAGAAACAAAACAAAATCAAAATGAAATTTTAAAAAAGGGTTTTTTTTAAATAAAAGAATTTATCTGCAAGAAGATAAAGAATTTTTCTTCTGAATACTTGCCAGCTACTGCAGAAGTTTTATTTATAGCTTCCTGCTGTCTTCTGAAAGACAAAAGAGGGTTAATGGAATAAGTATTAACTGTTGTTTCTTCTTTGTGTCATAAATATAAAGTGAAGTACAGGATAGTGAAATTTGACTTTCATAAATTGCATTGCTGTGTTACCAGAGTTGTTTGTGTCTTTGCCCGTAATAAGAAACTGGATGGAAAAAAAGATCAAGGCCATCAATTTTCAGTGCTAAAACTGAAAAGCATCCCACAACAATGTCTCTCAGGTTATAATGTTCACAGGAAAAGGTTCTCAATTGGAGGGAGCTGAGTGGGTGGAGAGAACAGCATGTTCCTAGAGAAGCACGCACTGCACAGCTGAAGCAATGTGAACCTTAGCCATAGCATAATGATTGAACTGGGTTTCATTATTTCTTTAAACTCCTTAATTCTTGCTGCATAATGTGTAAGACTGCACTTGAGAAAAAGTTGAAAGGTGCTCAGGTTTGTTTTTTGTTGTTGTCATCAGGTTTCCCTTGGTATAAACTGAAATAACACCATTTGTATCAAAAGAATTGAATTTGATTTGGTTAAATGAGATTCTAGTCTTGTTTCTACTTTCTCTTTTCCTCCTTTTTCTCCATGGCAAGGACAATTAAATGGATGTGTTACAATAAAACCTGTATAGGGAGCAAGAGATAGCTATTATTACACAGCCTAAAAAGAACCATGCTATCAGTGTAATGCTAATAAATAAACTGAGTGCTGCATTAGGAAACAGCTTTTGCTATGTTGAATAAACAAAATATGTTAAGATGTAATGCAAGAAAGAAGAAAGAGCAGTGATGAATCCAGAGATATGGTATGCAGGCATAACTGTGTATTGTACATGAAATGCATTCTCTGCTTAACCATTAAGTTTTTATACAAGGAATAAAATTATATTCAGTTCAGGATCTTTGAGGTCTTATATCTCAAGACATATTTTCAGAGAAGAAACCTAAAGTAGGTGTGATTATTAAAGAAAATGGATCCTTTTAAACAAACCTCTGCTTGGAAGGGAGTTAGACCAACTGAGTAGCACATTTTGCAAAGCTGAAGTAATTGTAGCCAGTCCTTTCTCTGTCAAGGGATGTTACCTGTTACGAGGAGAAGCAGCACAGATTTCTGTCAGCCTAGCATTCAAATGTCCAGCATCGATGGTGAAAATATTATCTCTACGGCAAATCCAAACTTCTCTTATGCTTTTCCTGAGAGTGGCCGTGTCCATATGCCGCACCAGCTCTGCTTGAGACTGGTTTTGCTGCTGAGGGCTCTAGAGAAAATGAGTCCCAAAAATGTTTTTCTTATGATTGATTTAAATCTTAAATGTTGGTAAAGTGCGGAAAACCTTACTGCTGTGTCATCTCGAGCAATGTTTTTTCAGCCTGGGCTTAGCAATGTGTAACAAGGAGCCTGCAGAAGATAATGAAGGCAGAGGTTGCACTGTCTGACTGGGCACTGCCTTCACACAGGCCTCATCCCAGGGTGTGCACTCCATCATACCTCCCAGTGGAGAGGACAAAAGCCCTTCAGTGTGCTGCTCCATTCTGCTTCTTGAGGCATCATCTTAAATTAACATACTGTGATATCCACATGGCTCCTTCCTTCCTTCCTTCCTTCCTTCCTTCCTTCCTTCCTTCCTTNCTTCCTTCTTTCCTCCCTCCCTTCCCTCCCTTCCTCCCTCTCTCTTTCCCTCCTTCCCTCCCTTCCATGGGTTTCTCTTGAAAGGAACCGGTGTTGCTGGGGGAGCAGTGAGCAGTCTGACACAGTCTGGCTCTCCTCTTGATCCAGGGCCTGGATCTCTGCTTTGTAGGTGCTGCAGTTCAGTTTGGGCCCTCAGTGTAGACTGCTTCTGATACAGACAAACCTATAATCAGTTTAATTAAATTCACACTATAGGGATCTGCATTTCCACTGGGAAAATGCACAGAAGCTTACAGAGCAGAAGAAAGTGGGAATTAGTGGGCAGGAGTGATGGGATAGGTTAGAACTGCACTGGCCCAAAGCACATGCATAAAATTGCAGGAAGCAGCTTTTGGAGGTGAATTGGACTTCATTTACTTGCAGCTCATTACCATGCAACAGAAGGACCAAGGAGACCAGTGACCTCCCTAATTCTTTGAGCTGTCCTGTAGGTTCTGTAACACAAATCAGAGAACTAGGCAGGTACTGAAAGGATAAGCAACAGTGCTGTGCTATTCTCTTGGAAGCTGTGTGGCTCAAGGAGCAGCTGTTTACACAGCAGTGAATGTGACTGCAGTATATCCTGCAGTCTTTGTGTCTCCAAATGTGCTATGGTCCTTTCTACATCCATAGTCTGAATTTTTGCCAGGAGGAGCCAGAGTGCAGTGGAGGGTGTTGCATACTTGGGCACAGAGTTAGAGCAGTGACCAGGTGTGCAGTCACAGCCAGGACTGAGACACTCCCGTTTCCCACATTTCAGACAAAGCCTGTACGTGTTTCAAATGGAGTTGAAAAAACCTCCGATGCATGATACTGTAGTGATGGAGCTATCACCATGTACTGTGTGTGGTCTGGTTTCAACTCCTCCAGCTGCTTTCTGACAGCTAAAACATGTTTGGAAATTGCAGTGGATAGTGAGGGTGGGGTTTTCTTTATTTGTTAAGCTAGCTACATTAAAAGCAATCATGTGCCAAACTCACCATATGTAATGCAAGATTTTTCTCAGGAGGTATTTTAAAATAATTTGTTTGTTTGTTTGTTAAAGGCCTGAATAATTAACTTACATGCTAGTGATTTATCATTTGCTATTAGGAAAATCTAATTTGTTACACTGAAGAACCGAAGCAAACTGAGCCACAAGTATGTAACTTCTACTGTATAGTATGGATTATTTTGAAGGCATAATGAAAAACTTTTCAATGAATACATAATGAAGGAATAAATAGATACCTGTTAGAGTGGCATTTGCCTGCCTAATGAATCACCCAGATTACTAAATGCCCATGGTCTTTAGGAATGAAAAAATATATTGTACATGAATTAGAGCTAAACAGCATGTCATTAGAGAGGCAAGATTCCACAGCTGTTTCACACCTCTGCTTTCTTTTTCATTTTTGATTCCCGTATATCCAACTGCCAGGATTGTTTTCTAGCATTAATTGGCTTAGTTGGATTCGTCACTGAGGAAGTATTCATCTAAAATATATCGTTAGAAAAACTCTTTCATTCTGTGTAAACCAGGGATTGGTCACTGCAGCAAATGGTGATTGAACAAGTGTTGCAGCAGGTGAGGGTACCCTGGTTTTCATACTGCATGCTGCATTGTCCTTTCTATCATGCAGAGAAGAAGGGACAGGCTCCACAGTGATTTTAACACTAGGCTAGCAGTCAAGAATCTGGGTTCATGTCTCCACTCTGCAGCAAATGGCCCTGACCTTAAGCAAGGCTTTAATGCTGTCTGTACCTGATCTCTGTGTGTAAAACAAAGGCAGTAGCACTCTGTAGGCGTGTTGTTCTGGGTACATTTCAGGTGTCAACAACTGGTACTCAATGGATGTGACATTTTTGCTGGAAAATACTTTATTTGAAATTTGTGTTGGAAATGACAGGAAAAAATTCTGAATTGTTTATTTCCTACTCAGATTTCAAGTGAAGACCAAATAATTTGGTTGATTTCATCAGGCAGAGCTGGAGAATAGTCTTCAGGGATGCATTGAATTACTGCAGAGTCTAACTGACTTTCAGAGAGAATGTGATGATAAGGGAGGCAGTGCATTATGTTACATTTCTAATTATATTATCTGCATTCTCCATTAGATACTACCATTCAGTTCAGACTACGCTGTATCTCCTGGTAATGGAGTCATTCGTTATTACTGAGGGAGCACAGCATAGTATTAAAATCAGATCACCTGAAAAAAAAGTCACTGTGTCCCTCTCCCTCTTTCTAAGCCACTTTTAACATATGCAAGATTTGTCCCTCTTTATTTTTACTGATAGCCAAACGCTTAGCAATGTACCAAGAACCTGATTCAGAAGAAGAAGAGGCAACCCCAAAAGGAGGAACTCTGTCCCAGCGTGACAGTATCTGCAGCCATCAGAGCATCAAAGTGATATACAGGAGTCAGAGCACTAAAACCCACCGGCGCACGGGTAGCAGAGCTGAAGCAAAAAGAGCAAGCATACTCTCAAAGCACACTGCTTTCAGTAGCCCAATGGTAAGTCATGGGAACTAAGTGCACAGTGTCCTGTACCTTGTAATAGAACCATGTCCTGGAAAGGAAAAGGTAAAGAAATGTGTAGCACATTGTGTGACTCTTCATAGATTTCATCTTGGTGTTTTTACTTCTGTAGTCACAGCTGTTTGTACAAAAATAATGAAGTGTTGGCATAGATCTTATCTAAATGCCTTGCCTGTGGGAACAAGCTAAAGGTAAAGACAATCTGAAACGTTGGTTTTAGTTATAGTTTGATTTTAGAATGAAAATGTATGTCTTCCTTTCATCTATGGAAGTTGAGAATAACGTTGAGGTCAAGGATTTGAATTGTTCAGCATATGCCAACTCTTTTCTATTTTGTCAGAGGATTTTAAAACTATCAAATGCTGGGGTGGACACCATGTATTCCAATTCTTAGACACTGTTGACATACACCATAGCATAGTTTTATGTTTTTTGGTTTTAGTGGTTATCTGCTTTTTGTTATAGTTACAGTTTGTATAGTTTTGTTTTAGCTTTTTGTTTCAGTGGTTATCAGTCAACTGCATGTGTTGCATTTTAAAAACTAAACATATTTACATTTCAAAATGTTGGTGACTTTATGTCCTTACAACTTCATTTGGTTTATTTTATACTGTTGTACCTCTGTGTAAGTTTTACATCAGCTAAGTGGTAATAAGAGGAGAGAGGAGCCAAGTCATGTCTATTCAGGGGTTTTACATTGTTGCACTGTTGACACAAATTCATGTTTAAAGCAAATTACAAATATAAACAAAGAAAGATGGTGTTTGCACTGGTTAAATTTCTTAATTTCAGTCAAGAAGAGTAAGCTCTTTTGCTAAAATTCCAAGCTGCAGTTTTTATATGTGTAATTCTGTGGTTGCTCATATTCATCAGCTGCTGAGCATCAAGAGATAAAATTCTACTGAGAAAAGAGGCTTAGATCAGTTTATCTTTTAATCTTTTGTATCCTTGCCTCCCTCTGTGTTACAAACTGCTGGAGTTTCCTCTGACAAGAGTTATATTAAATAAGTGGAAAATACTAATGAAATAGAGTTGAAAGGGTGCAATGTTTTAGTGTAAAAAACTAAACATGAATTAACTTCAGATGTG
Source organism: Irena cyanogastra (assembly GCA_013397155.1). Lineage (NCBI taxonomy): Eukaryota > Metazoa > Chordata > Aves > Passeriformes > Irenidae > Irena > Irena cyanogastra. The sequence goes on along the minus strand of VWZV01004876.1, from coordinate 220,901 downwards.
TGGATGATTGTTGTTCTCTAAGAAACAGTTGAAGTTGGTTTCATTTTCTTGTGCTGATGTAAAGCCAAAGTTTAAATGTCATTGCTGTCTATTTTTTCCACACCTCTGGTCTCTGCAGCATACTATACTTTAGTATTAGATAATAAATGTCATGAATTAAACAGGAAAGAGGGAAGAAAATTAGGATGTAACTCTCCTCCTTTCCACTCCAAAGTAGAGAAATATTGCTGCTATAAATATTTCAGATCATTTCTACCAGTAGGCTTATTGTTAGCTGTTTATTGTCTAGTATGGGTGTGTTACAGTTCTCTCCACCTCTGCTCTGTGGTGTAAGGCCACCCCGAAACTCTTGATATTGACACTGCTTTGGATGCTTTAATTGCATGTTGCTGCTTTGGAAATGTGTAGAAACACAGATACTAATCACTGGTGTTTGTTACTAGGAGAAGGACATCACACCTGACCCAAGGTTGTTAGAAAAGGTGAATGAATGTGCAAAGCATCTGGAGGTCATGAGGAGCCATGAGCAGCCGTTATCCCATCTGAGTCCAGAACTATGTGACGTTTTTGACTTCTTCATAGCTTTGACTATATGTAACACAGTCATGGTTACTGCACCAAATCAACCTCGACAGAAGGTAAGTTAAAGAAAAAGGGAAAGAGAGTTCAGGCGTCTTTTGCCTTGATGCTAAATTATCTTGTAAGCTAGGGAAATGAAAACCTCCTGTTCTAGTGAGAAACAGCTAGAGCAAGTTGTGATGACTCGTAGAACCATTGTGTGACTGAGTGAGTTTAATAATGCGTTGGCTGAATGGAGTATGTCAGCTATTTCATCTGCCTGCATGGTGAGATATGCTTTCATCAACAATTTCAACATACTTCTGAAACTTATTCATTTAATAAGCATAAATATGTAAGCATGTGTGGAAACTAATATGTAAATGTGCAAAACTTACCAGAAAGGGATATAAGAAGAAATATTTCGTGTATATGGATTAAATTAAGAAAAGGGTGAGACATTTTTTAAAAGTTTAAAAAGAGAAATACACTTGAAAAACATCACTTAAAACTTTCAGATTATGTAAAAGATGCATCTTAAGCTCATTATGAGAAATAATGATCATTAGTGCTTAAATTGGCCTTTAATTAGTGTCATTGATGAATGAGAATTTCAAGAACGCATTCCCAAGATGATCTGTAAGACAAAACTATAATGGAATGTAATATTAAAGCTTGCCAGCAGCTGGAATTTCCATTCTGGAGAAAATTCTGCACTTTGCTTCTGTTCCAGATTGGAATAAAAAGTGAACTAGTCTGCAAAATGATGTGGTTTTGTGCCAAGGAAACATTTGGAGAATGCTCAGTTCTGCTGTTTCAGGAATGCTACACTGTTACACAATAATATAATATATATTACTATGAATATGCTATTACTAGTAATGCTACTGTATCTTTAGAACAGATTTGTGTGAACTGAGATGAATGATAAGTCTGAAGCAAAATGCTTCAATGCTGAAAGAGACGGGGGAAATTACTTATCGCAACGTGTCTTTTGAGAATATTTTCAGCATTGGCATAGTTTCAATAAACTTTACTTCTATGAAATACCACCCTTGTCAATAGTAAAACACTGCATTGACTTTTTTTCACTACCTTCACTGAATATACACAAAAGATGACAAGTTCATACTAATGGTAGCTTTTAGTATGCACTGCTTATGGGTGGTGGTGCAACATTGATAGACTATCCATTAGTCATATCTGAAGAAGTGAAAGAAGAAAAAACTGTTTTAATAAAAATATATGTGCTTTCATACATAAGTATAATTCTGAAGTTCTAGTGAGTTTTTTTGTTGTTGTTAAGTCAGTGTTGTCCATTTACTTTCCTTTCTCAAAATACAAATACCATTATGTTTGCCCTCAAAGAAATGTTACTCTTTAGTTGGAGATGCTTAGACTGACTATCAGTTCAGAATTCTTGTAGAGCTTTTCTTTGGCATTTGTTCATTGGTGGGTTTTGTTCATCTCAAGGTTAGAGACCGATTTGAACTAAAATCTCCAGTAAAAACCATTGAAGACTTCATACGAAGATTCACTCCAAGTCGCTTGACCTCTGGATCTAACAGCAGCAGTTCCTCTAGTCTAGCTACAAGCAAATCAATGCACAGATTTGGTTTAAGTGTGCTTTCATCTACATCTACGGATAGCACTTTATTAAAACTGGAAGAGAAGCTGGCATACTCTGCACAGATGAATAACAATGGCTACAGCTCCCAGCAAGGCAGGATGGCTGTGAGGGGTGCACCTGAGGAAGGAGAACTCCGTTATGAAGCAGAGAGTCCAGATGAAGCTGCTCTCGTCTATGCAGCAAGGGCATATAACTGTTCTCTGGTTGGAAGGCTGTCTGACCAGGTATCAGTGGAGCTACCTCACCTGGGAACCTTAAGCTTTGAAGTATTACATACATTGGGCTTTGATTCCATCAGAAAGAGGATGTCAGTAGTGGTCAGGCATCCTCTCACAGATGAAATAAATGTTTACACTAAAGGAGCAGATTCAGTTGTTATGGATCTTCTTCTCCCCTGCTCTTCAGGTACACCTCTTACTTCTCTTTGGGGGGAATGGGAGGCAGTTAGTTGCTGGAGATGTCATCATATTTTACTGTCTTGTGTAGCAAGTAGACTTGCCTGTTTTTCATTTTGTAGAATGGCAACCATTACCCTTCTTTTATAATGCTTTGTAATTATTGCAAAATTTCTGTAACAAATTACTGGTTCCTTACTTCACAAGAATGAGTGAAGATAGTTTCTGTAGAAGATCGTCTGCTAGCAAGCTTTATTTTAAAGGAATTTGTTGCAACTCAACCAAAGCAATTTACATTTCTTTAGAAAAACCTGCCTAGCAGTGCTTGGACAGTTGAGTATTTTATATGAAACTGAAGTACTTTTTATTGCTGCTTCCCTCTGTTTCATTTTTAAGTCCTTACATCCCTTTGCTGAAGTATGTTGCATTAAGCAGCACATTTTTTTTGTGTTTAACTATGATGCTAAAGGGCAATGTGAATCAATCAGCCATCAAAACAGAAGGGTTGTGGTAAAAGATGGAGAGATGCTGTTCAGACAAGAAATCTTGGCTTCTAATACATAGTTGACTAGCAAGCAATAGACATGTAGCTGTGAACATGGAATTTCCCTAAAGCATGGAGAATTCTCCAGCGCTCAAATGTCCTAGGAAGCAGGGACAACTTTAAAGAGCTAATTGTAGTCAGTTGGTATCAGGAAGAATCCTGTAAGTTTTCAGAAGTTAGAGGAGACTCATGAGTTTCAGTTTGCATGTAATTTACTGTATTTTCAACACTGAATTTCATCCAGTGTTTAAAGATTACCTCAATATGAATGGACAGAGCCCCAAAGTGCTAGAGGTGCTTCCCATGTTTCACTAATGCATTGACTTTGTGGTTACTTTGACTGTAGTTGGAGTAAACAATTGTGAAAGGCTTATACTGTGTCATATTAGTTTAACGAAACACAGAAAAATGTTGGCATTAGTTTTCTGGTTTCAGCCATATAAATCAAAGCTGAGCCAAAAAAATTAAGAACAACTTGTCCTTAACTAACAACAAAGTATTCATGAATAATTTTCTAGCAAAGATCCGATACCACAGAAGGCACGTAGAGCATCTATGGAAACTTCTTTCCTTCCAAACTAATAATAGAGAATTTTTAGCACTGAAAATTTCTAACACCTAGCAAATAATGATTGGAAATGAGTTCTCAGAATGAGAACTGAGCATTTAGAAAAGAAAAAAAAATATTTTATGCCAGGTCTTAAATTTTTTGCCACCATATAACAGACTATGTTCAAACCTGCAGTGTCCATTCACAGTAGACTCAATGGATTAAGGAATTTTCAGGGAAATTTCTGGCAGCTTTAGGACCCACCTAGGTAAAAACAGTAAGGCCAGTTAGAAAATTTAAAAATGGTGATATTATCAGAGGTGATACATGTCAGAGAAGAAGCAGAGTTCCAGAAAGTCACTGTGGGAATGAGCAATATCTGTAGCTGAGCAAATACAGATTCCACCATCATTACAGGCAAGCAAGTTGAAAGTAGTTCTGAAGTTGTGCGGGAAGTTTTTTGTTTTGATTTGGGTTTTTTGTTTGTTTGGGGTTTCTTTAGCCCAAATTGAACTATGAGTTCTGGTGTGCCTTGCTTTTGCAAGCAATGTAAAGTGCAGCCACTAGAACACCACAAGAAGTTCCCCTTGTTTTTTCTAGTCCTCTTAAGCCCCTGCTGGCTTCAGTAATTCTGTATGTTTCAGCAGATCTGTCTGAAAAGCATTTGACATTTCTCTTGAGTATCTTTCACTCCTGAAACTGAATTTGCTGTCTCTGCCTGCAGTATCCTAGTGTCAATGGAGTAGAGAGAGCCTCAGAAGATTTATGCTGTGGCTGTTGTCTATATTATGGGATCTGTTGTTGGTTTTATCCACTTCACTGGTGATGGTGGAGCATGTGTGTGAGATGTAATGCTACAAGAATTTAGTCATTTATCATTTTAAGGAAATTACTAAAAAGTGAATGGATATGACAACTAATCCCACAACTTGGTCTTTGCTCTCTTAGGGCTTCAGGGGCATGTGAACTGTATACTAGTCAAGCATGTGCCTTGAGACTTGTGCCCTTAGACTGAAGGACCAAGGCAGCACCATGTCTGTAAACTCCCAGCTCAAACAACACATGGCATGAAACAAAGATTACTGTTTGGAAGGAAGAGTATTTTACAATATGATGAGAGAAACAGCCTGAAATCAGAAGCGGAAGTATTATGTTTTAGCTTCCTTGTGTCTTATAGAAAGGTATAAATTGTCATGAGCCTCAAAATGTTAAAAGATTATGAATTGACTCCATTTGCTCTGCCTGGATATTTAGTTAAGATTGTGGAACCCAATGTATTCTGATAGCAAACAGATATTTCCAAAAGCCTTGAAATGATTCCCAAGAGTGTATTGTTTTTACTTTATCTCAACAATCACCATGTTCATAAATAAGAAAGTTACTGTTTGAGTCAATATCCAGCTCACACAGGAGCTGTGAACATAAATCATTGAGAAAACAATGACTGTGCTGGCTTGCTGCAGCTTGAGATTATGGAAGGAAATGAAGAAGCAGAAAGCCACTAGCTGTCTGTCATTCTTCTGGAGGAGACTTCCTTGCTCTTTTTCACTGACACGGTGCATGTGGTCACACTGCTCAGAGTGGACACTGCATCCCAGCTAAAAAAAAATCTCCACAATTGGGTTTTGTCTGCAAGAGATTCCTTCCCCCCTTCTAACTTCGGAGCACAAGATAAATCTCAGGGTAGGACTGATAAGGCCCATGAGCAGCTATAAGGGGCTTTAGCTGTCATTGGTATGCTGGAAATGAGAACTTGCACAGAAAATAGTATACACATCTCTACTTGTAGAGGGTTGCTGTCGTTGTTCATTGAAGCACGTATGAGCATTTGACATTATGATCACTGCGTTAGCACCTGTGGTATTCAGACAGATCTGAAGTAATTAACACCACTTAAAGGAATAGAAACAGATTTGATGTGTTTAAGCACCTGTTGAAGTTTGCATCATATGAAGTCAGTGAGCCACTGAAATAACCACTCCCATAAGATAATTTCATGTGGGATATGCAAAAAATATGGCAGTTTTCCCCAGAATGTTAACGTATCACAATAAATTGGGAAGAATGCTTGCAAGCTTTATTGTTCTAAAGTTAAAAAAACTCACTAATACAAGAAGCCTCAAAGAAGGTTTGCTGTAGTACTTCTCCCAGAAAAAAAAAATCATATGTTATACAGCAAAGTCACATGTGCCAAAAAGGTTATAATATAATGCACTAATAGAAAAGTAGCAAAATGAAACTGTGTTAGGCTGCTGGTTCCTTATATGCATATTTCCATCTATAGTGTAAGAAAGGGCTTTCTAATTGCAAATAATACTTGTAGGAATGTCCTTCTGGAATAATATGTCTGTATTGTCCCTTTGAGACAATTAATGGTGATAGCATAGGTAGTATTAATAGGTAGATGGACAGACCCATGAGAATATTCCTAGCAGTCAGTATTCACCAGATGACCTTAATCAGATGGAGCTGAAATGAACACATGCAGAAAATACCACAATCTTCACAGAGTTCCTTAGGAACAAATGTATATGTATACTCCCAGCTTTGCAGACCTAGAAAGGATAGAAAAGTTTTAAAGGTGAAAAAATAGCTGTACAGTGAGTTAAATGTTCTGATACATGGTTGAGATGAATGGAACAAAACCCAGAATATTTGGATTCTGAACTCAAAAGTTCCCTTATTTCTACAAAATCAATAAATATGTGTACTTGTGATGGAGCATCTGAATGCCCAATTGCACACTCTGCTGCTGGATAAATATGAAAGTGCTGAATGCTATATAACTTCATAGACAGGCAGATACATGCATGCAGTCAACATCTAGCAAGATCAAATTCAGTATGAGTGCGCACTGGGTAAATGGGCCCTGAGAAGTATAAACAGTAAGATACTTACACCATCTAATTTATATACCTGGATTAAGTGCTTAATATAATGGCATAGTGCCCATAGGCTCTCTGTATGAGAGGTGAGCACATTCAGTGCTGTATGTAGTAGGTCTCTTGAGGTGCCCAGACTTCTGCTGAAGAGTGGTCACCTGACTCAGTGACTGGTTACTGTGCAAGTACCAGTAACTCAAATATTGCACTTAGGAACAGCTCCAGTTACAGAATTATATCCTGAAATTATCCTACATCCCCCCAAAATATTCAGACTTTCGTAAAAAACATGTATCACATCAGGGAGTAGGAAAACCTGCCAGAAGGTACCAGTCATTCTCACTCAATGATTCCAATCTAAAAATTTACCCCCTTGTACATTTACTTAAGTGCTAACTTTGAAATTCATATTATTAAAGATTACTACTACAGTACCTTTTTTCTACATCATCTAGGATCAAGACATGAACTTGTCTTGATCCTAGATAAAAAGATGCATTATCACTTGTTTTTAATTTTTGGAGACATCATTTCATGTAATAAGATGAAACAAAATGTGCTGCCATCATATTTAGTACTCTATGTTGATCACAGAGTGAGCACACTGCACCAGTCCCAGCTAAAGAGAGAAAAGAAACAGATGCTCAATCCTCATTTTGAGTAGTTACACATGGCTTTAAGTGAAGAGTAAAGCTAAGTGGAAGTTTTGCTGATGCATTTGAGGTAGAAGCTAGTGTGAGGTCTGCAGGTGCAAATTCTCCTCTAAGAAATCACAGTTATACCCAGAACTTCATGCGTTGATTCAGGCTGATAGGAAGTATCAGTACAGCAGTAACAGACAAAAGGACCTTCGTGCACTTAGATATACAAAACAGAGCACTGTTTCCACTTCTTTCAAGATATTAGCCTTGGTGGAAGATTCAGTGCTATTTTTAAGTGTCGTTTTTCCGCACATGATCAGATGTGGAGAAGTGGAAAACATTTGCTAGCAGCGTATTTGAAGTCGTACTTCTATTTCTGACAGTATTGTTTGCTGTGAAGATTATCATGATTTCTTAAAATACTCAGGTGAAAGAAATACTTAAGTATAAAAAAAGGTCTTTCTCACATATATTCACAGTGACTTTTTTGAAGAAGGAAGACAGGAAAGAGAACAAAAAGACTTTTTTTTTTTTTTTAATGGAATGTTTTAGTTGAGTTTCCTAGGAAATATCAACACCTTTTTAAAAGTATCAGTTATAAAGTGCTGGTACAGTGAGCACTGTATACAAGTTTTTATTCTCTGAGGCAATTCAGCTGCTGTTATTTTTCAACGAGTAATTTATGGTTTTATTCTTATCTAGATGACCCTAGGGGCAAACATCAAAAAAAAATCCGAAGCAAAACTCAGAATTACCTTAATCTTTATGCTGTAGATGGGCTGCGGACCCTCTGTATTGCAAAAAGAGTAAGTAAATGCAGGCTTTTAGTTTGCTTTTAAGGAGAGTCTTTATAAAGATCACTGAAGGTATTTATTATTTTATTGTTCTTGATTCATAACTTCTTTTTCATTTTATTCAGTAAAGTGTGAATGCCTTTGCATCATATTGACTGTGCCCTCACATACTCTTTGTAATAGGTTCTCAGCAAGGAAGAGTATGGCTGTTGGTTAAAAGCTCATTTAGAAGCAGAATCCTCTATAGAAAATCGCGAAGAACTTCTGTTTCAGTCAGCACTGAGGATAGAGAAGAATCTGCATCTGCTAGGTAATGAAATGAGAGCTGGACATGAAATTAAAATGTGATAAAAATTCTGAAAGCTTGGCTATGAAATCCGTTCTTTCCCTTGAATTGTTTCTGACAGTATAGAAATTGGCTTCCGTGGGACTTCATCATGGCTGTCACGTGCAGCACCACAAAGGAATAGGATATAATTAACATTTTTTCCTGTTTTCCTTGCTCCTGCCAACATTTTATCACCAGTGAAATAAGTGGAGTAATATCAGAGATCAATTTGACACGATATGCTAAGTGGGAACTACTGCTCTAAAGAAGAGGAGGACTTGGCCCAAGCTGTCTACAGAATTTCATTAGTTCAGTGCTGCTTCAACATGTCAGAGACTTCCCTGACTCCAGGGGCACTGGAGACACGCAAAAAGCAAAGCTCACAAACTGCATCCATGAGAAGCATCAACTTTCATATACATCAGGTTCAGCACATGCACTCAGGGCCTATGTATTCTGTGGCAAGGGGTTGCAGTTAAAATCAGTGTATGTAAAAAGTATTGCAAGAGCTAAGTCATACTCTTTTGAGTCAAAATGTTTGAAAGGCCTTCACTAATTGCCAGCATGCCTGTCTCTGGGACACAGATCCACCTCACCCAACTTTTAATGCGTTTACTACAGATCTCTAAGGCTCAACATATAACCAATGGGGAGACAAAAAAAGTGTAGTTCATTTGGTCTGACTTACATATCTGCTTTAGGATTAGATGAATCATGCTGTTGAAGACTTAAAGGGGGGCATGAGTTGCCTAATTCGGACCAGAATCAAGATCCCACCATGGGTGTACCTGTTGGCTCTGGCTGCAGTCTGAGCTGAAAAAAAAAAAAAAAGTGAAATTGAGCTGCCAGACGAATAAGTGAGCTCTGGCCAGTAGTAAACTGTCAGTTCAGTCATTCTCCAAGAACCTCGTACTGTGGTTTGTAGCTTGCAATGATCAATCATCATTACATTGTGGGAATAAAAATTCAGTCTGGAATATATATTTCTTTATTTGGATAGCAATAGCTTTCCCAACATTGCCCTAAGAATGTGTTTTCACGTAAATGACTGGTGCTCAGACTTAAGGGGACTTCTGTATTTAATTGGTTTTTTTCAAGGAAGAGCCATAGAAGAAATAATTAGCTGAGAAAAGTTTGTTTTGTTTTTCCTGTTGTTCCAGGTAACTTGCATGTCTGTCACTTCCTCATTTGCTAGTGGCAGGGCTTGCATCTCCTCACATTGAAGTCTTTCTGACACTCAGTGGAGCACTGATGTACCAGTGGTGACACTAAGCTTGGTCCTGAGTGGCTTTTTGCTGCTTTTCATATATATGAAAATCTTGTCTCAGCCAGTCAATTTATGTAAGGATAAAACAGATATGCAGTCTCTTATAACAGGTAGAAAGATGCATTGAAAGCATGAAAATACACATTTTACTGTTGCATCATGGTCAACAGATTTATGATTTATTCTCTGCTATGTCTCATTTGGTCACCAGCGTCTCTGCAAGAGCAAAGAGCAGCAATAAGGCACTGAAAGGTTTATGTTTGCAGTCTAATCTGCTGTTGCCAAGCTGCATTCCTGCTGTTAGTCCCCTTCAAAAGAGGAGCTTCTAGTGACCCCACTCTCTTCATTCTGCGAAAAGGCAGTTAAGACCTTTAGGAACTGAAATGATCTCCAAGAACCAATAGCTTCTCTAGCAACATTCAGCAGAAATGTCGTAGATATAGAGCATGGAGCTTTGTGAACCCCTAGGAGTAGGAGTGGCATCTGGTGCTTTTGACATTTTGAATTCTGGATTTGTTGTTTATTGTTAATGCAACTGTTTACCACAGCTACTTTCCTTTCTTCCTCCTCAATACCTACAAAAAGCTTCCTAAATCTTGCAGCCATTGTNTACTTTCCTTTCTTCCTCCTCAATGCCTACAAAATCTTGCAACCATTGGTAGTTTAGCTGTCTCCCAGTAAATGTGACTGGTGGTTGTTTTGGGTTTTGTTTTGTTGTTTTTTTGTTTTTTTTTTAATCTAAACTTAAAATTTAAGGCAACCCTAGGTGTTAATTTAATATGGAATATTTTGCCTTTTTTGTGTGCTTAGGTGCAACTGGCATAGAGGACCGTTTGCAGGATGGTGTTCCAGAAACCATTGCAAGCTTGCGCAAAGCTGGGTTGCAGATTTGGGTTCTTACTGGAGACAAGCAAGAAACAGCTGTTAATATTGCACATGCCTGCAAGCTACTAGATCACGATGAAGAAATCATCACTTTAAATGCTGAATCACCAGTAAGCAGATCCAATATACAAGTTGACTAATTAACTAGTTTTGCTTTATTTTCATCTTGTACAATTAAAAGTTTGATGGCTTTTTTCCTTTTCCTTTTTTTTCTTTTCTTTTTTTGCTTCTTTTCCTGCTTCATCTATAATTTTCAGGTAGGACGTGTCTTTGAATACTTTTCAGTGAATCATGCTTCTAAACCATAGCCTCATGCATCATAACCTTACTGAAAACATGTAACTGTGTGTAGTGAACTCCACCATGAACGAAAATATGCCATAGCAGCATAAATCCTTTTCTTTGGTATGCATTCTCAAAACATCCTCGTTTCTGTGTATTGGCACTAATGGGTCTAAAAAGCAACCTGTTATTAAATGCATGTTGAGAAAGAAAGCAATTGATAACCTGTTGAGAATTTGTACTTTATGCCACTGAAATGTAGTATTTAGATAACTCAGTCATTCATGTTTTCTCAGGTGGCTTTTTCTCTGGAGATAGAAGCAATATTTAAATTTTGATGCTAACAGTGAGGGGCAGAAAACCACATCTACAGTAATGCCTTGCTTCCTAACAGACCTTTTCTAATCCTTCTGAATTACTGATCTTTTCTGTGCTCAACTTGTTGCAAGCAGTCACAAAGCATTTACTGATACGGTCTAACATACAAGGAACCAGACTGATAGTGCTGTAGTCCTTTTATGGGGTGATAAAATTGGACTTCAGATCAGCAGAGGAGAGGTAGGCCATCAGTATTCAGCTCCAATTTCTTTCAAATAGGAAGAAAAGATAACAGCATTTTCCGTTCTTGGGTGTATCAACTGAACTGGTAAATTAATTTTCCATGGTTTTTCTTTTTAGTCATACTTTGCTGTAAGACCAATAGCATTTCTTTTAAATGTTCATATATTCTCAAGAGCATCTTCTAGTTGAGTATGGCTAGGAGAGAGATTTAAGCTTAAATAACCTTTAATTGGCCTTTAACAATGCAGAACTCTTTGATCGGAGTTGTGGGTGTATACATGGTGTTCATCACCATAATGGTGTTCATCACCATACTTAACTTGGTACCAATTATATATCATTTCTCAACACTGTTATTCTGAGAAGGAGCTAAAAGAAATTTAGCGTACAAAAGTGCAGTTAAAGAAGAGTTAGATTTTAAGCCTTTCTACTCTTTACTGTTGTCATGCCTTCTGCAAGAATTGTGTTCAGAATAAGTAGAAGATTATTAGAAATTAAAACTTTAGCAGCACAGCAAATAATACATTCCCGATATTTGTTACCCCTAAACATACAGCAAGCAGAAGCCTTTGAATACATATTCTTTTCTCTCAAGCATTTTTATTTTGAATTTCTTTTCAGGAGACATGTGCTGTCTTGCTGGAGCAGTATCTACAATGCGTAGAGTCTAAATTTTCAAACAACACAATAGACGGACCTACTGGAAACATGACTGTTGGGTTCACCCCTCTCTATCCACCCTCTTCCTCTGTGCTTTCCAGCTTGGGACTAGTCATTGATGGAAGGACTCTAGCTTATGCCCTGGAACCTGCACTAGAAGATAAATTCCTTGCACTAGCCAAGCGATGCCGTTCAGTACTGTGCTGTCGCTCTACCCCACTCCAAAAGAGCATGGTAGTGAAACTAGTCAGAGACAAACTCAAAGCAATGACCTTGGCAATAGGTAAATACCTCAATTTATACTAGCCTGCCTTGATGTATACTCTGTCTTGAAATTTTTGATTTTTTTTTTTTTGACATGCAATAGGACCCTCCCAGCTACCTCACAACTGAAACAGCCTTCCAGTTTTGTCTGCAGACATGTTGGACAATTCTAATGTATTTATTCTAACATATTTACTCAAATATGGAGTATTTGAACTTAGGATAGAACTCTGGAGTAGTATTTGGGATTTCTTCCTACAGAAGTTAGGTAGTCAGGACCCAGTTATGCTAAGAAGTTTTGACATGTCTGAACACAGCTGTGAAGAACTGGGTTATCTTACGCTGTGCAAACCATCATTTTGCAATCACACTCAAAAAAATTGTACTGAGTGCTGTTTCATCTGATCACGCTTAAACTCAAGGTTCTGTGTTGGTCATCACACATCAGCCATACAGCACAGGCTGTGACTTGGCCTTGTCATTATGGAGAGTGGATTTACAACTGGTATCATGCCAACAATTACACTTCTTCCCACCTAATCACTCAATTGGCAAAGGGGAGACTTTGGCAGTCCATCTCTCGTAAGTTTGACAGGATCTTCCATATTTCTATGATTTTTACACAAGTCAACCAGCTCTTCTTTCCCTATCTCAAGTTTAGGTTTATGTTTCGCTAGAAGATATTATTTCAGCATATACTGTCACAAATACACTTGCTTTCATCTACCTGTATTGGTTAATTATAGCTGGAACACGTATGGGTGAGACCTGCCCATGAGAAACCCTAAGTATATATAATAATTGCCAGACTTGTGTGACATTGACATCACCAAGTATGTGCTGATTTTCACAATCTTCATGCTTAATGTATTATATCTTGCTCAAATATGCCTCCCTCCTACAGAATTTATATCTTTGGCTAACTGACTGTGGACATAATGATTTGCATATGTTGTAAAAAACATCTGGCTAGTTAACTTGAATTATCCAGAATGCTTAAAAACACTAGTGGAGACTGGACAGCTTGTATTTTCATTCTTTCTGAGCATCTTGAGCCTAAGAGTTGAGCTTAAGCTCCTGCTCTGGCTTAAATCCTAGCTGTATGCATCCTCACTTTCAACCATCATGAGGTAACTTGGGTTGTAGCCTGGAGAAAAGGAGACACGAGGTGACCTTATCACTCTCCTGTGATACAACTTACAACTTCCTGAAAGAAAGAATTAGTTCCTTGTAGTCAGGTGGGGGTTGGTCTCTTCCTTCAGGCACCAGCTACTAGAACGAGAGGACACTGTCTTAAGCTGTGCCAAGGGAATATAGGTTGGATGTTAGGAAAAGGTTTTTTACGGAAAGAGTGGTAAAGTACTGGAATTGTCTGCCCTGGGGATGTGGTGGAGTCACCATCTCTGGATGTGTTTAAAAAAAGATTGGATATGGCACTTGGTGCCTTGGTTTAGTTGAGGTGTTAGGGAATGGGTTAGACTTGATCTTGAAGGTCTCTTCCAATCTAGTGATTCTGTGATGCTGTATCACACCGTCACAAAGGCATCAGCTTTGTCTGGTGAGCGGATACCACTCTTAAACGTGCCAACAGCAGGGAAACTGGTGACGTGTGGTGTGCACCTCAGCCACTGAAGTTTAAAACCAAGTGTCTTGTCATAAGCTAACGCAGTATCATTTTCCATTAGTACACTGGCTGTAACTCATTCTGGTATAGTGTCTGTGGCACCTGTCACTTGTGGGATCATGATTGGAAGCAGAGTAGGGGGTGGTGGCTCTTCAACCATTCCAATTAAATCTACCAGTCTTGGGTGTATTAAAGATCTTGGACTGGTCAACCCTACTCTCTTGACTTTTTCTTTCATTCATCTACTTTTTAACATTTTTAAGTATTTTTACAGTGTAGACATTTTCATTGGCTTTAGGCCTTTTTGCACATTTAATTCTTAGTCATACCTGATTGCAGGCAGACTCTTAACCAGGAAGCAGAGGTATTGGGGATGCTTATTCTCAGCTTTCTGCTGTTTACTATTGGTGCAGTTCAGGCCTGATACCGGAATTCTAGGTATTATTAAAAAGAGATGGATTTGTTTTATTGTTACTTTCCTGTGATAAAAAGGTCTAAAAAGATCAGAATGTCTTGGAAACTTTGCAAGCTTTGAACTTTATATTCTAAAGGTGAATCCTTTTCTACCACACATCTCCCTTACTATACCCAACCAACACTTAGTAAATGTCTCTCTTACTATACTCAACCAACAGTCAATAACAACTGTTTTTCCTTTGTTTGTTGCTGCCAGCTGTTGTTGGTCTGTTAGTGACAACAAAACTGCATTTTGTCATCTTTAGGTGACGGTGCTAATGATGTCAGCATGATCCAAGTGGCAGATGTTGGTGTGGGGATCTCTGGTCAAGAAGGCATGCAGGTAATGTTGTTCATCCAGTGGAAAGCGCTCCCATGAGGGCATGCAACAGCACTTCCTGTAGGTCAGATTGTTCAGACTGCCTCTGGATAGTCAGCACAAATAAAGGAAAAGCAGCAAGTTGTGCTGAGGAGTGCTAGTTTTGTCTTACAAGGGTTCTCTCAGCTTGAGTGTGAGCTCACACTTGTTCTGAGATCCATGATGTGTTTATACACACTCTGCCTTCTGATAAAATTGAGCTTACCAGATCCCTCTAAGCAATATGATTAAAGAAATAATTAGCTAAATAATTGTTTAAAGGAGAAAAAAGCTCAGCTATGCATTATTTAGGAAATAAAGGTTCATCTTATTCCCCTCTCTCCTGTGTTATGGGTATACTTCTTCTATGGAGTGGCTGCACAAGCCAATACAACTGATACAGCTATTTGCATGGTGTGGTGATGACCCTTAGCCCAGCCACCCACGCATCTCACTCACTCAGCTTATTCAGACAGTAAAACACTAAAGAAAGTAGAAATTGTGGCCCTTTGCAGAACCACTGCTCCTTACACCTTATAGCAAGTCTTGGTTTGGCTACATTTCCAGTCACAGGGAATAGCAGGATGAGGGTGCTTGCCTCGTAGTCTTCTGAATGTGTTCCACGTATGATTACTGCATTTACCACTGTGTAAGAGGCACTTCTCTCATCCCCAGAAGAGAGGATGTACGTGTATAGGATGTATGTATTATCTCAGCCTCCTCTACTGCTAGGGCAGATCAGTTGCAGCGTTAGGATCAGACATGGCAGTAAGACACAGAGGATGAGGAGGATACCGTATTTCCACAACCTGCCTTGTATTTGGGCAGGCTGACTGCAAGAGAAAACAGAGTAGCTGAGGATATGTCAAATAGCTCTACAGGGAAAGTGGGAAGTGTTTCCATCCTGAGGACCCGAGCAGATGAGCATGCTCCTTAACTTAGTTACCAGTGGGTGGTTCTCTGACCCAAATTGCGTTTTTTGCAGCATTGGCTGGATGTTTTGTTCAAAAG
This sequence comes from Irena cyanogastra, assembly GCA_013397155.1. Lineage (NCBI taxonomy): Eukaryota > Metazoa > Chordata > Aves > Passeriformes > Irenidae > Irena > Irena cyanogastra. Next base: position 205,211 of record VWZV01004876.1, on the reverse strand, counting down.
GGAAGAGAGGCCTCCCTCACATAGTGCACAAGTTGGCTCTAGAGTTTTATTTCATAGGATTTCATGAATGCTGTAATTTATTTGGGTCAACACACAAACTTATAAAACAAAAATTTAAGTGAGCTATGAACTTGGATATCAACTTTATGCATTTTCTGACTCCAGATCAGCAGAAGCTAGGACAGTTCACTGGAGAAAAGTCAGTAGATATTTTTCTTATTTATCATACACTTTTCAATGTGTATGCATCTTCAAATCCTGCATAACTTCTGCACTATCACTTTTCAGGCAGTCCAAGCTCCAGAGAGCTCAGAGAAGGCTGGTTTTGTGGGCTCCCCTCCAAACCTATAAATTCAAAAAAGTCCACTGCAAACTTTTTTCTTGGGTCTTACCGCCTCTTGTGAACTTACCAATAAGCTCTGTCATCTGTGTATTAATTCAAATCACTTTTTTTCCTAATGCAGACATATACTGTTAGTAGCATTTTTTTGACTCCTTCCCCCTTTATGCCACATTCAGTTGGGCTCATACATTTACAATAACCAGTCCTCAAATCCCCCTGGCTTTTGCAGTGTATCCAGGTCTGAAAGCTGTTCTCTCATTAACTCATTAAACTACCTGGTTTTATTTCTAAATGAAAGTTCAGCAGAGTGGAAAATGTTTATAGATCCCTTCCCTTGCTGCAAGTCCTAAGGAACCACACAGACCTCTTTACTATAAACAACTGTCAGAATTCTACACATGCAGGTACTCAGAAGGCATTGAGCATTTAGATGCCTAAGACAGCAATACTGTCTGATTTATTTTCTTTCCACATTCTGTGGAAGCATGTGGAGCTGGAAGAAAAAAAAATGAAATGTGAAAATCAAGTGGGTATTTTGAGCCTAAGTAAACATGCAAATGTAATTGGATAACATATATTTCTCTCAGTGTTCCTCACTGTAATAAAAATGGAATAAAAAAAGAAAAAAATCATGACACTTCTCACAGTCTGCTGAGAAGTACTACGTTAGATGCACAAATGAAGCTAACAATTTTGTTTTGACATTGGAATAGGCTGAGATGGGGTGGAGGACAAGGAAACAGACATAGCATAGCTGTGTTCTCCTCAAACTGCAAGATAGCTGTATGTCTGCAAGACAAATCAGACTTCTGTGCAGGGAGGTTATAACAAGTGTGTCTCAGTACCTGAGAAATCCTAGGATGTGTCAACATATTAAAAAGTCTCTCAGTCCTTACATATGTCTACTGCTTAAATTGCAATGCATTCTTACACCTTTTCTTGCATACTGTTTTAGAGTTTATTTCAATAGCTTCTACAAATACCTACTTGGGAAAACTTTTGATGTTTTACCAAGAAAGAGAATTAGGAAAACTTGAAAGGAAATATGTCTCATTTAAAAATGCAGCCAAAATATACCCAGCAGAGTGTGAAGATACTGCTCCTTTGGAGGTTTTCACCTTCCCTCCTGTTTTTGCTGAACTGAATTGTAACAAGAAAGGTGATACCAAAATATAAAATGAAATGTAAAATAATACCAAATTAAATCTTAGTGTGATCCTAGGGATAAGGAAATTCATGAAACAACGATGATAACACAAGTAGGTCTCATCTAGATGTACAGTACCCTGAAATTTAGTCAGAATTAGAGAGAAACTGTGATTCATTTTGTCAATGTCATCTGACAGTCTGCACAGACCCAGAAGACTCTGATCTAGTGTGATTTTTTCTCATACACAGTTACAGAAAACGTGTGATTTTAAAAATCTCTCAAAATACTGATATCTCAGGACAGCCAAGTAAACTGTATAAACCAGGTCTGCAAAATAAATTAAAACAGATATTTTTATTGTTTTGTCTTTTAAAGTCAAATCATTATGATGCAACTACTTAATTGTGCTGTTCTTATCTTGTTCTCTGGAAATGCATTTTGCCCTGTAAGTGTGCTGTAGTTTTTACAGAGAAAGATACAGCACCAAGGTCTTCACACATGGACCCTGAGCCTACATGCTTGTGCAACTGCAATTGCCAGCCATTCTGCCACCTCTTGCTTTTTGTTGTTGCTTATCACATCTGCCGTGCAGGCTGTTACCTCCTCTGGGTGAGGACCGGGTTGCCTTGCATGTCCTGCCAAGCTGCCGTGTTTGCCCACGGGTATTTCAAATCCATGCAGCAAAAGCTGCACTTCATAAGCACTGTCAGGAATTTCATTCTTCATGAGTACAACTTCCACTGGCTGTAGGACTAGAGAAGATGACTAGATTCATTGTTAGTGTTGAAGGTGGTGCTTTACAATAATGATTCCAACCTTTGTTTCATTAAAGGCGGTGATGGCAAGTGACTTTGCAATCCCGAGGTTCAGGCATTTGGAGAAGCTTTTGCTTGTTCATGGCCACTGGTGTTATTCCCGACTCGCCAACATGGTGCTGTATTTCTTCTACAAAAATGCAGTAAGTGTTTGACTTGGCAGCTTTATGGCACCACATGTTTCCAGGGTTTATTTTGTGCTAAGTGAGCATTAGGTCAGCCTTCAAATGGTTTATAAATAAGCTGCAAAGAAATTTGCAGAGCTGAAAGACAGCTGGCTGCCATTTGCAGAAATACAGGATCCACTCCATAACAGCTACAGTGTGCTGCTGAATGTGCAAATTAGGTAACACAAATAACAAGCACTGCTAAAGAAAAGTTTCTTTACAGAGCAGTTTTGCAGAATTTAGCTGGCTGGATACAGGAGTCTTCAATGCCAAAGCCATTCAGCATTGATCCCAAGTAGCAGTTGAGTTTATTTTCCTGACTATATCTCATCATTGTTTATGAATCACTGCACATATTTCCTAGTGACTTGAGATAATTTGAGTCCTCTCTGTGTCTCAAATGCGGAGACTGGGAAGGTTTTTTTCCTTGATTTATCTTATTTCCAACTAATCAAAAAAGTTCACTAGAAAGGAAGCACACGGTGGTAAAGAACAGACGACGGGTCTGTGTTTCCTCCCTGGTGTATGAAACAAGACTCAATCCAGTACTGGGCATCGAGCCAGAAGCAGCTCAACTCCTTGGGCTCAACAAAGGCCCTTTGCATTGATCTTGGAGTACAAAGATGATTGATTGAAAACAGCCTAACAAGGAAACCAAGAATGCCACCAGCTGGGTGGGAGTCACTGGCAGGCACATATATTTGCTCACTTGCAACAGCTACAAATCACTTTGGGGGCAAGGCATATGAAGAAGCAAGAAAAAGAGGAGAGATAGAGCTCTCATACCTCTGTTTGCTTCAGAGGGCAATGTATGAATTGTGTGCAAGAGACTGGATTTTGTCCTCAGTATCAAAAAAAAAAGTGGCTTTCAGTTTTGTAAAAGTTGCTTTCCAATTTTAATCTAATCCTCAATTTTTATCAGAATAAAACTATCATTTGTTCGAACTTTTGAACATCACTGCAATACCTTGGCTGCTAAAGGATTAATGAAGTGTCTTTTTGCTAAAAACAAGCATTTTAAAATACATTCTCTGTATTCTGTCTTTACTTTCTCCCTGTCAGAGCAGGGACTGCATGCAAGTGCCCTTTCAGATACAGAAGAATGAAGGGACTTTGTGATCTGAGCTGCTGCTTGAGTCAGAAATAGCAAGCAGATTTAATAGCTGCACTGAGTGGAGAGCCACCTCTTGAAATACAGCAGTGAAATATGTGGTGGTGTTCAGATGCATCAGTTTTAAGGCTTGATTCTGAATGATGCTGAACATCTGTACTCCCACCCCCAGTGCTGGATGTTTCCAAGATACCCATTGGCAGTATCAAATCTGAACTTCCAAGAGGTGTATGCATAGCCATCTTAAATTAAAAATTTAAAAAATAAACACAGAAGTAATGCACATAAGACACTCCAGCAATCAGCAGCCAGAGATGCTGCTTATATATGGAAGCTTTTGTTCAGCTTGGGTTAAATCTTCCATTTTCTTTGGTACAACTGCCCTTGATTACAAGTATTATTTCTCATGCCATTTTTAATAAGACATTTTCAGAAGCTACTGCCTCAGGGCTAGAAAATAACTGACGAGATCTCTTTGTGTTGGCTGTGTTTTGGCAGCCTTCAAAACTGAGAAATACTTGTTGCTTCTGACTCTAAACTGTAGTTGGATATCCAGCATATAGACATGAATATGTCTGACACAGTGCCTGCCCTTAAGGAAAGATTGTTAAAAATGGAAAGATAGGAGCACCTGAACCTTTCGCAAGGAGACTATTCTGGGTGATTCTCCACAGAGAGTCAAAATAGCTACACTGCAGATGTTCTGCAAGTTTTCTGTTTGCTCTAGTGGTTTTTTCCCCCATTTGTTCATACTGTGAAATTTTCTGTTCTCCACTAGAACCTATCTAATTTACAATTTAAACTTCACATTGCTGCAAAAGCCCTTTGGAAACTTAAATGACTTATCCAAGAAGATGTTTAGCTTCATGGAGATGATAAAAACACAAGTAAAATATAAACTAAAGCATAGCATGACTGGAAATACCTGAGTTTGATGAAAAGGTATTTCATGTAAACAAAATTTTACCTGCACAAGCATGCACATCTTCTTCCCGTTTATGCATTGTCTCTACAAGACAGCGTTGAAAATTTTTTAACATATACTTCATTCATTGAAAAATTCTTTCTGGGACTACATTCATAAAACAGTCTCATCTGGCAGGGGAGGAAGGGAAACCTTTTTTATTTAAAATCTTTATGTGAATTTGTTGTCTTTTTCAGAGAGGTAATACACAGAGGCAAGAGAGAACATTTTAAATAAAATTTAAAACTTGTTTAATACAAAATAAAATTTCAAGACAAAAAAATCTGATTTAAGCCTCATTTATTTGAACAGCTTTCTTCAACAGCACTATTAAGACCCATAGTAAAGGTGGTAGGAAGATTTTCAGCTGACTATATTTTCATCAAATTACCTATTTTTGCCAGAGCCAAATTGTTTCCAAGACAAGTTAGCAAGGCTCTAGAGAGAAAATTTACTATGTCCAGGATTAGCTGCATTTTGTTTTAAAGCAGTGAGAAAAAAGTACATAAGTTCACCTATTTATTGTAATTTCTTTTTGAGAAATTACTGAAGAAATTTTTTTGTTGTTGTTTTGGGTTTGGAGAAGAAATAATTTTCAAAATATGTTCAGTTTCGGAATGAAACTGCCATGTCCCAGACAACTGTACTGAAGAGGGTAAGTTTCAGTAACTCAGTCTTGTTTGGGCCATAGGAAGATATTTTTCTTGAAATACATTTACAGAAACATTTCTAGAGCTTGTGATTACAAAAATACAACCATTTAGTTTTACCTAGGTTAATTTATAGAATGGGCTCGCTAACAGTGAGGTGTATTTGCTGCTCATATGCAAGTCACATCAATGTAGCATGTAAACTTTGCCTGAGCATTTATCTAATTTATGTATATATGTGTGTGTGTATACATACATATATATACACACACATACACGTGTGTACATTTGTGTACTGCAGGACTGACCTCTTATTCTGTGGCAGTTCCCCTTTACAAGACAGGTTTACTCTCCTTAAAGCAACTTTCACTGACTAAGCACACCATAGCCTTTTTTCCTTCTATGTTTGATTTTCAAGTACATTTGGGCACACAGATAGAACAGATCTGTATTTTCCTCTGTATATCTAAAATTCATGAAGGGTTGACATTCTCCATCTGACTGAAAGCTTTTTGAGAACAGAATACAAAAAGAAGGAAGTGAAAGGAGAGGTCATGTCATTTCCCACCTTCATCGTTAAAAGGAGGAGAACCCTCAACAGTTTCCAACAGTTTTCTGGTTTTAATCACTTTACAAAGAATAATAAAAATTTTACTTTTAGGAGAACCAAGCCTGAGAGTTTATTTCCTTCTCTAGGAAGCTGGCCATCTTTTTCTAGGCCTCAAATCCTTCATTAGCCTCTGAAATCAGCACCTTTAATGAGCCCTCTGGATTCTGCATGCTGAAGAGATTGTCAAAAAAACAAGTTGTGTGGTTTGTTTCTTTTTGGGTGATTCCTATCCAAGTAGATGAACAAGCCCTCTACAGCTGTGTATGCATCTGATTTCTTCATCAAGCTGAAGAAGAAGTGAGGTTGAGGAATCTTTACAGCACTGCTAATTTGCTGAATGTCAGTGCACAAAGACTGAATAGTTAACACAACTTTTCTAGGCCTTACAGTTTCACCTTCCTTACTGCTACTGGCCTCATGTTGGTCTTGTAAAAAACCTCTGCATTTATCTGTTGTAGGCCACAAAACATCTCCAGCCAGCAGAGGATATTATTGTGGAAATTCTTGTTCTTACAGTAGTCATGTAAATGCTCTACATCAGTTCTCATTGACCTCTAGAGGTCGGTGGTGGTTGGGAGAGGGTTTTACAGTTGGTTAAATTGCACCTGAGTGCTTCACTTGAACTGAAAATTAATTTTATGTGATACCCGAGATCGAAGGTTCCAGCAGCATGAAGACTTGCAGGTGTGCCAGATGTTTGCAGCTTAGCCAAGTGGTCCATGCATCAGGAAGTGAGTTAAAGAGTAGTTATCCTCACAAGGATTGCTCACATGTTCAACATTCATGGATAAGTCCTTGCAGAGCTGGAATCAAAATGGTTTCAGAACACAGTGGGATGATGATCCTCCATAGCTTGTTGTATTTACAGCATTGCTTGTTCTGTTTCAGATGTTTGTGGCCCTTCTCTTCTGGTACCAGTTCTACTGCGGGTTCTCTGGCTCATCAATGATTGATCAGTGGTATCTGATCTTCTTTAATTTATTCTTCTCTTCTCTTCCACAACTGATTACTGGTGTGCTGGATAAGGATGTGCCAGCTGAAGTGTTAATTGCTGTACCTCACCTTTATAAAAGCGGACAGAATATGGAGGTAAAACCTTCTTAATTACTGCAATTTCTTTCCTGAACATCTTTAGTTTCAACTAAAAAACAGCCTTGCTCCCAAAGGGTTGATTAGTGGTAAATACAGTCTGAGAAGTCAGCGTTATTACTTTGTGATATTTCTTGTCTGAGTCAAAATGCCAAAAGTACACCTAAACAAAAGACAAACAAACAAAGCCCCAGCCGGCCATATTTTTAATACGTGTCAGGAGAGAAGGCTGGATCATTTAATTCACCCTAAACTGAACACCTCCTTCATGGTCCAGGCTCACAAATAGCCACAAAAATAAAACAGATTGCACTTCGTAGCTAGTGCAGGCTTTTAAGAATAACCTCACAATACTTATTCAAAACTTCAGTTCCCAGCCCTTTACAAAAAGAAGAGAAAGATGGCCTTGGTAGTAAGCACGATAAACTCAGTCTCTGAGGGAGGTAGTCAGAGATGACAGATTCAGCTGAAATATCTGTTGAAAACATCTTGTCCCCATTTGCTTGAATGGCACAATGAAAACAGAAGGAATTGTAGGAGGAATTTGAGCCAAACCATTCCTGGTAATTACAGGTACAGTGTACTGTGGGAAAATCTTGTTGTTTGGCAAAACTATCTATATTTTATCTATACTAAAACTATCTATCAACCCCCTATATGGGGATATTGTTTTGAAGGCAAAAGCCTTCTTAAAAGTGTCTCACAAAGCTGTCCTGTGAGAGGACACAGTAAGTGGTTTTTGCCTCCAAGTGTACACCTGTATTTGGTACCCCACACATGTAGTGGCATTGCTAGATACTCTGCTGGAAAGATGAAAGGAGGACTGGAGTGTAACTTATTTTAGTCCATTAGTCCAAACTCTGTCCTTTTCATCTGTTGTTTTCTGTTTTCTACATTTCTTACTTTCAGTGCATCACACTTGAAAGATCTGTACTTTTAATACCTTCCTCTCTTTCACATTTTTAGGATGATAGAAATCTTGTAATGCCTTAAGGCTTATTGGCTTATTGCCAGCCTGTCTTCAGCTGGCAAGCTGAAAAGTCTCCCAGGTTCACAGAACAGTTATTTCTCATAGAGAAGCCCAGAGATCATTCAAAGTTGTTTGGTTTTTTTTTTAATCTATTGATTGTATTCTCTTTATAGTTACCTAAAAAGGCATTTTAAAAACTTTAAAATACTGTTTTGGATGGGATCTCTTTCAAAAAGAGCCTGTAGTATTTTAGAATAATTCAGATGGCTCTGGAGGCCATCTGATCCAGACCCCTGGTAAAAACAAAGTTTCAAACCTGGATGAGGTTTCTCTGTTCTTTAACTAGTCCAGTTTTGAATGTCTCCAATACTGGAGATTCCACAATCCCTCTGAGCAACCTGATCCAGTAATCAACCATGTTAGTTCAGGAGGCCAAGTAGCACCATAATTCTTTCTAAGCATCTTTCCATTCCCATTTTTAGTCTGCAATGATATTTTCCATCAAAGGAAGAAGACCTGATCAACCCAGTTGTTGGAGATGTAGAATATATATCAAAATTATAGAAACATTTTTCCATTTACAAACTAATTTTCCTTATATCTAGGTCCCTTATGTGACCATCTACACCCCTGCAATTGTATATTGCTGTAAACCAAAATGTTAGTATAATATTGGTCTTAGCAAGCAATTTTATGCACATACTTATAGATATGTGTGTGTATATATATCTGTGTTTTATATACATATTTGTAGCATATATTGCTGCATGAATTGCCACTGAAGACCTTCATTGTGGATGTCCTCTAAGTATGTGTGCATTTTCTGTTTTCTCTTCTGCCAGTAAGTACCCTATGCTTGTGCTTATGTGATATAGAACCCATTTATTCATGTTCATTAGTGGTCTGACTGTAGTGCATAAAATAGGGCACCTTCAGAAATGTTTCCTGGCCTGAGCATCAGATTAAAATTACACCCTTTGCCAGGGGAAAAAAAAAAAGGCAAAATACTTTCCTCTGAGAACAGAGTGACTTGCAGATAGACTGTTCATGCTTCATACCCCAGGGTAGCTAAATGATTGGCAAAGTTATGAAGCTATTTTCCAAAGCCCTTAAAACCGCCCTTGAGATATCCCCCTCAAAATACCTATCCTGGCAGATAGGATCTTCATTATGATCTGATTTTCCTTTTTTTTTTTTTTTTTTTTTGTGACACAGGAGTACCAACCACACATGTTTTGGATGAACATGATTGATGCTATGTATCAAAGCCTGGTTTGCTTCTTCATCCCCTATTTTGTAAGTGTTTGGTTTAAGCCATTCTATTTCAAGCATTTGGAGGAGAACTGGCAACACAGCTTGGGCTAAATTCTGTCTTCTTTCTTACAGACTTACTATGATTCAGAGGTGGATATCTTCTCTTGGGGAACTCCCATCACCACAATAGCTCTTTTCACCATCATCCTGCATCTGGCTATTGAAACCAAAACTTGGGTAAGGTACCCACAGCCTACAAAAACATATGCCAGCCACTGGCATAGACATAATTCTTCTCTTAGTGCCACCTTTCAAAAACATAAGATGGTTGCTTCTTTCCCTCAGCACATTCTGTTTTTAGCAGGCATTTTAAAAAAGCATGGAAAAGGTTTTAGAATATGATCTGCAAACAGCTTTGTAGTGTTGTATTTGTAATAAGAATTTTTAAATATACAAGGCTCTAAACTCTTTGCTGTGCATGGATTCGACTCCAGAAAATAAGAAGTTTTAATTTAATTAAGTCACAGCAAACTTCTAAGAATATAAAGAATCATTATACTGATGTCGTTGGTTTTTTTTTTGGTTGTTGTTCTAGACTTTTCTCCACTGGTCATCTTGCATCTTCAGTATCATTTTATTTTTCTTTGTGGCTCTGGTTTACAATGCTTCTTGCCCAGTCTGCCATCCTCCATCCAATCCCTACTGGACCATGGAAAGGCTGATGGGAGACCCTATGTTCTATTTCATTTGCATTATATCACCAGTTGTTGCATTGCTGCCCAGGTATTGTATCTTCTCTCAAGTCTTTTTTTGTATGTAAAGGCACTTCATGCATATGATTGGGAGAGCAAGAACATTTTCCACTCCCCATCTTTTGTCTTGCATACCAGACAACTCCGTTTCTTCCAGCAGCTGATGATTTGAAGTCAGGTTGTCTAACCTATTCTGTGCTCCTGACCACAGAACAGAACCACAGCTCCTGGCTAAGGACCACAGGAATGGGATAATTGTAGACTATTGGTCAAACCTCCTGGCCATGCAGAGGTTTGCTACCCTGTAAGGTTTTCTCTGATGCTTCCGGATTCAGTCCATCCTCACATAAAATGCACAGTACCCAAATTCTGATAGTATGTTGCGGACCTACTTGCTTATTTGTAGATGTAGGAGGCTTGCTCTGCAGACTTACCCCATTTTCTTTCCTCACCTGGAAAGATGAAAGACTACATGTAATCACAAGGTGAATCACTGGCTAAAGATACAGATTTATTACACTGCCTAATTAAGTTATTAATCAAAATATTAGCACAGCATTCAGAGCTGTCCATCTGCAAGCTTTCCTGTGTAAAGGATAGGAACTGTCTTATTTTTCTGTGTTGTACTTTTGTCTTGGATATTTTCCCTTAATAATGTATTGGGTATTTCCTTCTTTCATTTCTTCTCACGTGCCCATTCTCATTTTGCAGATTCCTGTACAGAACCCTTCAGGGAACACTATTCCCAACCCAGCTTCAGCTTGGACGCCAGCTGAGTAAACTGACCCCAGAGACTCGCACCCGGCTTCTCACCGAGTTGAGTGTAAAGGAGACAATATGTCAGACACGACTCTTTGCAGACAGCTTCTCCCCGAGCCTTGGCTCAAATGTTAGTGATTGTTACAAGGCTGATAACCAAAGCACTCCTTTGCCAACCTCTCCTCAAACAAGGGAGTCACTTCTCCAAGAGCACACAAAGGCTGACCATAAATCAGATCAGACTGCGGCTGCCTCTCCCCAGGGTGCTGTGTTGTGTGAGGAAAACAAGCTCCCCTCATCAGCAAGTAGTCTGGAAAGGTCCGTGGGGTTTCATGAAGTCCAATGTGGCACTTCAGAGGTGGAGTCGTTGTCTGTGGGAGCAACATTCCCATGGAGCTCAGCAGTAGACCAAGCAGACTTCAGTTTGTTGAAGTGGATCACGTCAACTCCACTGTTCAGTCACATTGGGACTGTTTTACAGGTGTCACCAAGCAGTTTACAAAACGAAACACAGGACAGTATGTGTGTGCTTGACTCTTCTTTGCATGTGGACTTCAAAGGCTTAAAAGAAGAGAGCTCAAATGACTTGCAGGACAAAATGAAAGGAACCCCAACTGATCATTGTAAAAATGACAATTCTGAGACCACCTTTTTATGACATGGGCCATAAATATATTTATATATTTTCTATTTGCACACATTTATAGTGAGATTACTCTATTTGTTTCCAAAGGTGAAACAGAAAATCAAAGGTACAGAATGATTATTTAAGAATGTTTAAATACAGTTTATTAAGAGCTTTAAATATAAAAAGAAACACTTGAAAGTTCCATTTATATTGTTTTATTTTTTCATCTCATTTTGTAAGGAAATGCCTTTTCTTTATTTTTCAGATGCTTCTCTTTTATTCTGACACATACTGTAAAAGCAAAGGATCTATCTACCGTATTTGAAAGGATTAGATTCAGCAACAATTACTGATATCATTATAGGCCATTCAGTAATCAAGGAGGAAAAACCATGATAATAAAGAGTCACTGTATCCATCCATCATCTGCTTGCCAGTGTATTTTGTCACTGAGGCAAAGCTATGGAATTATTATAACCTCTCTGTAAATGTTAACAATATCTTACCACCACATTAATAATACCGATCATTTATAAATGACACCATGTTCTGATATTGCAGCCATAGCATTTGATGTGTCATGATAAAACAATAAATAAATGACCATCCATATTGCAAAGTGACTTCCCAGTCTGGCATTAATTGTAACTCAGCCCTTCCCTTGGAGCAGCTGATGTTTGGCTGGGCATGATCTTATATCATGCTGTACAAAAAGCTTGCTGCTTGTTTGTGAGGAAGGATTTGGTGGCAAAGACCTGATGCCTCGTGTGGTGTAGAGTTTCAGCTGGGAAGCCTGTGATCTTGGGTGCTGGAGCACTACCTCAGCCACTGTTACTGAAGAGGTCTCTTCTGCTTGCTAGTGGGGTGAAGGGCTGGCAGAGTGGAATTTTGTGAGACACCTTTGCTGTTGTTTCAGCCAGGTTAAATCGAGTCTTGGGGATGGTGAAGCCGAATGACCGGCTGTGAGGGTACATGCTAAGCAGAGGTATTTGAGCCTGGTGTAAAGCAGGCTATGTCCAGTCCCAAAAGCAGGAAGCTGCACTGCATTCTGAGGTTATCTCTCAGCCAACCTCACATGGTTGTAAACCCCAAACTGCTGGTGGTACTTGGGTGTGCAGCTGCCCTGTGCTAGCCTGATGGATCCCAGGGTCTTTAGCCTGGAATGTTGCTTGGTTCTTTCACACCTGGTCACCATGACCACATATGAACTACTTGCTGCACTCCATTTCTTCATTGCAGGCTTTCACGGCCTTTGTATTGCTTGCCATCAGTTTTTCTAAGGCCACAACTTGTTTGTGCCATGCACTGTGCCTGGCAACCTGCCTGCCATGTGGATTGCCTCAGCGTGGTAAGACGCAGTACCTACCATCTGTCACTTGCTAATTCACTCAGGATCTTTTTTTTTAAAGATTTATATACACTGGCCTCTTTCCCAAAGGCTGAATTGATAATATGATACTGTAAAGTGCCAATGAAAGGAAGAGATGAAAGCAATGTAAATAAGAGCAGTCAGCCTGTAAATATGTTACCCTCATGAAACATGACACATCCGCATGTAACTAAACTGCGTTTTGGGATTAGAATTGACTAGGGACAGGGGAAAGGCACTAAGGGACTCACTATTGCAGTCTCCTGTGAACAGCTTTTAGCATATGATTGATTTGAAAAAAATGAACCTGAAGCTGAACTTCTTCCTTTTAACCCTGAGATAAAGAGGAACGTTGGTTTATATGTATGGCTTTAGTGGAGGAAAACACACCTATTATTAACATTTGTTAGGTAACTGGCTGAAAACGTGCTGGCATTCCTCTGCTATATAAATTGTGGTAGAAATGGGGCAATTTGAGTGGCCACTCAGTTTCCACAAAGGCAGGTGGGCATCTGCCCTGTCAGTGCCAACAAAAGCCAGGAGTGTGGGTCTTGGCCCATCCCTCTGAAGCAGGGCAGATGCTGTGCCCTCAGAGCACTCTCCACGCACTGGTGAGGGAGCCTGCAGAACTCAGCTCAGCTGTAGAAACCTCCTTTGCAAAGGTCTCTAGCTGGGGGAGACAGCCCCTGTTCAGGTATCTCTGCTTGCTCTACCAGCCTGCTCGGTCTTGATAGTAACTGTTGGGATGACTTTGCAGTTAATTTTTTGGCAAGGTTAGCTGGCTGTATTTAACACATCCTGTGCAGAGATTGACATTGTAAATAACTCATCTGTGTGGAGACGCAGTGTCTTTTAATATCAGAGGAGAAGTCAAATGACACTTTGAAATGTGTAAATGTTGCCATCTGGTTAGAAACCTTCATCTGCTTGTAAAACAGGATCTCACAGAAGGACACAGTGTCAGATACCAGGTGGGCAGAGTTCATAGGCTTGCAGGATGTTAAATTCAGTCTAAGAGTGTCACGGGGTCATAGCAGGACCTTGCTCCTGGGATGTTGCAGGTGTGTGGCCCCTCTCAGTTACTGTAGCAGCCCTAACAGCCAGGTGAGGATCTCCTGAGCTTATTGACTCCTACATCGGGAGTCAACTCGTTTTCACAGCAGGATTGGTGTCCCACAGGCCTTCGTCGGATTTGCTGGCAGCAGAAAGGGCTGGAGCATCACTGGGCTTTGGCTCACAGCTGTATTTCATTATACTCTTTTCAGAAAGAACCTAAATTCCTCTCTGGCCATCCCTTTGCAGCACAAGATTTGGTTTAGTTGTTGTGCTTTCAGTGTTTCAAAGATTATTTTTGTAGGTAAGGGGCGGAAGTGTTCCTTTGGGACTGAGAGCTGCTCATGCACTGCCAGATAGATGTGTTAAGTTGCCACTGTGGGTGTGAGTTGTACATCTGCATCATATATTTAGGGAAACTGTAGATCTCAGTCCTGGGCTGCTGTAATATCATAGCATCTCCAGTCTCTGCAAGCTGACTTACCCCAGCTGGGAATCAGGTCTCCATAACTGCTCTGTTTTGTTGCAAAATAAAAACAAATTTAATATCCTTAGAGATTTATTTTGAAATTCCTAAGGTGTAAATTAATCCCTTCGTACTAAAAGATAAAATGTCCTTATTGTGGCATCAATCCTTCAAAAATGTATTAATTAAACCAAATAAATAAACCAAATAATCCTGCTGACCTGAATGGAGCAGTGGCCTCAGCAGGGTTGCTGGTGTGCCTGCAGATAGGTAGGAAGATGTGCCACGCCGAGGCCAACATGTGCCAAACCCACACAGCGAGTTACCTGAAGGCAAGAGCCAGTCAGCTGTCAGCAAGCAAGTTGTCTCCATTTTCTTTTGGGAGATACATTGTAAAATAGTGTCAATAACATGTAATTTAAACCACAGTTTGGAGTGGGGGGGAAAAAGCCCAAACAGATTTCACATTTGGAAAGAAAATATTAAGCAAACTAATTATTTACATTTTAAATCAGTTCTCCCTTCAGCTGCCAGAAGACAAACACATCAAAGCATGGTATTTGCTGGGCTTTAGGATTTGTCAACATTTTGAAGCTGCTATTAATATTTGAAACATTTTAGCTAAATAAATACTAATTTTACTTTGAAGCTGTATACATTGATTTCAATAAAATAGAATAAACTTGTAATGTTATTCCTGTTGGTGCAGTTGAGCAGTTGTTACATCAGGCAAAACAAAGCTCTAAATGTGTGAGGCTAATCCACAAAAAGCATGCAACTGTTTATGAAAAGATTCCACAAGGCAAGTAAAACAACACCCATGTTTGGTCTTTCACCAACAACAGCCCCCAGTACACTGTTTGAAATATTTGTACTGAATTCTATAAGTACTTCTGTGTCTGCTTGATATGGCTGGCTGAAGTAGTCCAGATGAAATTAATGACTGAGAAGAAGAGAGCTGTGAATTAAGAATCACGGTGTTCCATACTTCTTAGTCTTATTTATGTGAACCAACTTCCCCGTGATTTATCCATTTCCAAAATTCCTTCTGGATGTACAAAGATCTTTTAGAAACAGCCAGAAGTGTTCCATCAAGATGGCTCTCAAATCTCAGAAATTATATCTCACACATATGCCAGCGCACTAGAATTGGGCATATAAATGTCAAAACAGGAACAAAACAACCTTCCAGTGTTCTTTCCAGGCTTTTCCAGCTATACATCGCTGTTCTGTGTGCCCAGTCATGAATCTTCTTGCCACCCTCCTGTTCTGGCTGTGAAACCACAGCCATACACCCTGATTAAAATTTCCTCAGTCCTTTTCAGATTGCTCAGAGACTGCTCTTGCTTCAATTACATGACTTCCTCAATGACCTTGCATTGAACTTTGACTTACCATTATTCACACCCAACCCACTGCTCAGGGCAGCAGTCTGTGCTTGCTCCCAGTACATCTCCTGAAGGCTCTGCCCACTTAATCAAAAAGCACTGCTTTGTTGTGCCTTGAGCCACCTTTCTAGTGTCATGCTCACTTTTTGCTCCACTCCAGGCTTACACATCCTAAGCATTACTGACTGCCTGATCCACACACACACAAGGTATGGGGGATTTGAGAAGGTTTACTCATTCAAGTTGCCATATCAAAGGGTTCAGCATGAATACTGGTTTCAGTAAATGGAGATGTTCAGCTCAAAATAAACTCTCAGAACTGTGTGTGCTTGAATCATCTGGGACTGACAATTTATAAAACATAAACATAAATATGCATCAAAACTTGAACTAAATAAATACATTTTTTAAAGTCTCGTGTTTTTGCAGCAGCTGGTTCTTGATCCAGACTGATCTATGCCTTGGGCATTTTTCAGTCCAGCATTAAATGCAGCCATGTGATTTTGTAAGGGAGCACACATGGCAGTTCTGGGAATGATGCTGCTAAAGCCATGCACTGTGATGGCACAGTAACAGGTATGTGTCAAAGGCACTGCAGAAACAATGAGAAGCAGGGGCATGCAGGTGTAGCAAAGTGGGGAAGGAAAGGCACTGCTGGGTGCTATTCAGAAGTCCCATGGCTGCTAGAGAGATAAGGGGAAATTCAGAGCTTCCCAACTGCCTTTTTTTGCCTTCGCAAAGGTTCTGCACACTGCCCTCTCTGCCTGATGGTGGACTTGACTCCATTAAGCTTAAATTTTACTGGAGCTGTACCACAAGTGAATTTGGTTTGTTACTTGCAGCTGAGAATGGATAAGGGGTTGGAACTGAACTAGTGCTGACTCAGAGGGAGGTAGGTCAGCACTTGCTTTGCAAACAGGAACTGTGCCCTGGCCAGGAGCTCTCCCAAGCCAGGGACCAGGGCAGGTCCCACCACTGGTCCCATAGTTCCTCCCTGTGTTGAGAACCAGGCCAGGAGCCGTAGCAAAGGAACCCCAGTGCCCTCCCAGGGCAAGCAGCCCTCCACTGCTCATTAGGCTGAGACCACAAATTTGTCTGCAGTGTCCTGGTAGTCACCAGGAAGGGAAGCAACAGAAAACATGGCAGAGAAACTTCCTGCTCCGTGAGGAATCTCCTGTGCCATTGCATAAAAGCCTCCATGTTTCTCTCCCATGCTCTCCAGTATGAATCCTGGCCATGGGAAAGCTCCTGGGATGGTTGCACTTCCTGCAATGGAAGATGCTGTGGGGAGTCCTCTGCTGCCTCCTGGGGCCCCTGAAGCACCTCTCCTAGGGGTGAGAGGTATCTTTGCCAGGAGCAACAGCTCCATTGGTCGCCCCATGTGCCTCTCACTGAGGGTCCTTTCTGCAGAAGGAGACCCTGTGTGGTCACAGCCTGTGTATCTTCAGCTGAAAAACGCAACAGCAAAATGTTTTGCCCTGGCTTAAGAGGTTCAACAGGTAAAGATTTACAAATGTCTCTGGGTCTGGACACCCATATCCAGGCAGGAGTTTTCCAGCTGTCCTGGGCTGTGAAACCCTGTAGTGCATCACACACTCAAAGGGATCATGGTGCTTTGAAATTTCCTGTGGTTTCCTGGGAGCCTGGCCACCCCTAAATATCAAAATCTAGAATTAGAAGCCACTGTTGAAAATGGCAACAGTGCCATGAGGACTATGCTTTATTTACATGGAAGAAGAGCAGTTGAAAGAAAATACTGACTTCTTTTAATGAAGGTTTTTCTATACAACTGCATAAGGAATTATCTCTATTTTGAGCAGCAGCTTCCATGTGGCTTTAAGTACAGATATTTGCTCTGTGCAGTAATGTCTCCCTTGATACACAAAGTGCAGTGCTACATAAATCTTTCCAAGATGAGGTTTAGCATACCCTCGCCAGGGCGGGCAAAGACAGCCGGGTCCTGCAGCCAGCTCTGCTGCTGGAAGGACTTTAGTTGGGTCAGCTCTAAAAGTCCTGTTCCATCAGCTCATCTTGCACAGTGCCTGTCTGTGATGTAGCCCTGTGCAAGGTACGAAGAAACAAGAGCCTTCTTAAAAGCAGGTTAAAGGCATCAGCATTTAGCTTGCTCGTGGCTTTTGCAGCATGGAAATACACAACACATGGAAATAGTCTGTTAGTGAACACAAAATGCTTGAAAGAGCCTTCTGAGAGACTTGGAAAAGTGTCAGTGAAGAACTGGCCAAGGCGAATAAAAGCTGCTCAAACGGGGTGGAGTGCCCATTCCCTCCGTAGGGAGACATGCTGGGACTTAAATTCCTCTTCATTATCTGGGCAGTTTCCCTAGTCATGACAAGGTGCAAGTTTCCAGAGGCAGTGTTGATTCAGAGCTGGACCAAGGGGCCTCTCACTTTGGCCCCACAACCCCTAAACACAGCACTACTGTTGCTAAAGTTAGCATTTCCTGGCTCAAAATTCCCCATGGTATATTGCTGGTGCTTGTTCATCACATTTCCCAAAACCTGCAGGTTTTTAAGTCTCTGGTTTATTCCTGGACCACCCATTTTATGTGTATGAAGGCACTGAATTGTCCCTGCAGCCAGACTTGCTAGAATACAGTTCCTACATTTTCACCCTTCTTCACTCTCCTTCCCAAAATGCAATGCCCACAAAAATCTACTTGGACTTTCAGAAACCCAAACCACCACAGAGACATTGCTCATCACTTGCAGACCTAGAAACAAAGCAGAAATGTGCTAAAAAAACCAGCAGAGATGCCCCTTGTTCGAGTAGCATTTTGGCTGACACGTCCTTCACACCCCCCACAACTGCCCACTGAAGGGCCTGCTGCTGCTGCTTATCCTATTCTTTATGTGCAAATGCTCAAAAACTTGAGAGTGAGGAGGGAGATATTGAGCTTTTCACTTTAAAAACCTGAAAATGCAAAGCTCTTCCTTTTTTTTTTAAAATCAAATTGCTGATGAAAATGTGGGGGTTATATTTACTAAAAACCCAAATTACCAACAAACTCTCAATCAACCGTGTGTACTGTTAGAGCTGCATGAACCATTTTTATCCCGAGTGGGCTGGGTGTTTGCAGTTTGTAAGATCCCTGTCATTTTGCAGACACAATTAACTTCATAGCTGGATTGTTTTGCTTAACACTCAAGAACTCAATAAAACCATTATAGCTAAAAGCTCCTCATAGGATGATGGAAATGGAAAGTTTGAGTTGGCATCATCTGGAAACTGAGGGCAAATGATGATATCATGGGAGGCATTGCAGGCAAAGGCTCCTCTCCCCTGGGGGCCCATGGAAATTATGTCAGTTTTAGGTACCAAGACCTTCAGTTCATCTGATGTTTTCTGAGTTTTGAAGATTAAGAGTGAATTCATTCATTTATATCCAAATGTCCTGGTGGTGTCTGCAACCATCAAAAACAGGTGGCAGCATTTCCTGCCCATTGAGTGTTGCTTTCAGCAAGGCCCACAGTGCAAGGAAGCCGGGGTCTCGGATTATTCGGTGCTAAAGAGAGAAAGAAAGATGTCAGCTTTTCCAAAAATACCCCATGTGGTTTCATTGCGTGCAGTTGGCTGCTGTTGTAGCCCACCAGCAACCGCCCTCTCGCCAGATGGCTCCTGCTCATCCGGGACTGAAGCCGACTCCTGTCATGAGGTTTTGGGGACACATCAAGTGCTGAGAGGTCTCAGTGGATACCTCTGCCCCTACCTGTCCCCAGGAAGAGGTCACAGTGGGAGTGAGGGACTGTCCCAGCCCTCTCCCAGCCCCTGGAAAATCTGTACCTTCTCCACTGCATGGAGCACCTTCTGGCCCCACACCTTCCCCTCCAGAGGCAGCAGCACGAGCCAAGTCATGTCCACATACATTTCCAAACAAGCATCCATGGACCATTCTCCTCCCCACAGCTCCCTGTTCCCATCCTAGTCTGATATAAACATTCGCTGGGATCCTGCTTCAGCCAATTTTACTTCTCCACATAGCATTACCACAATCTCATCCATGTACTCCAGCCAGGGTTTGTTCTTTGTCCTGGGGGTCCTTTAGAAAAGTAAAATATCAAATATCCTATTTTGGGAAAGGGCAACTGACAAGGGACAGCTCTGGGACACAAGTCCTAAGCCTGTGTGCACCAGGAGGTGCTTTACCATCTAAACTATTTTACAGGTATAGGTATACCACCAGTATTTTCCATGCTGTGGAATGTGCAGAGAAAACCTGCTTTAAAAATGAATAGGATTCATCTCATCTCCTTCTCTTCTCCAATGCTGCTCTGAGTGGAATTTCTCCTGCCTGGCAGCCCTGTGCCAGAGACAGGTATTCAGCTCATCATCCTTGTCCATCCTCAAGGGTGGGTCCACAGCTGGCACCCCCAGCACAGTCTGGAGGTCACTGTCTCTGGCTGGGCCAGGCCAGGGGTAACTGTGCTCAGGAGCTGTCACAGCCCACTGCTGTGTTTTGAAGAGGAGAGCACTTTTGTTTTTCAAAGAAAGCAGAAGGAAACATGCAGACTTTGTCATGTTTAAATAACAGACTTTTGAACACTACTTAGAGGTAATTCAGTGTTGTCTGAAGAGAGAAGCAATTTACATTTTCTTTGTTTGGTGTTTGTTTGGAGCAGAAAAAAACACACAAGAAATATAAGTGACTGTATTACCACACTGTGGCCTTTTCTTTTTAATCACCTGCTTGAAGTTCAAAAAGCCCTTGTATTCTTCTATTCCCACTCCTGGCTTTCATTTCCAGCCACTTGTTATCTACAAAGAGAAAGTGTTTCTGCATAGAGGGAGGAAAAAAAGTTCATTAAAAAAAAACCTTGTATATTTATTTGAAAGCAATGTGGAGATTTTAAACCTGTAACTAGGTGCCTTGAGACAAAAGCTCAGCTTAAAGGGCCTTCAAGCAGGAAAACCACATTTTGCTCCTTACAAAGTTAAAAAATAAAGTGTTAACTAAAATCTGTAATATTTTCAATTATATTTGCTTCAGATTTAAGTGAGGCTTATCCTTAAGAAACCTGTTTGAGACAGGTTTGTGAAGGCTATTTAAAAGGTCAGGATATTTTTACACCACTGTTAATCTGGAAAAAGGCTGTATTACATCGAAAATCGAGCTTCCCAAAATAGCACACACACTGCTAACTAACCCTATACCTAATTACTACTTTTGTCCCACCCCCTTCGCCCCCATTTTTTAAGGGTGTGTGTTTCTGGGAGAGCTGTCCCCAGCCCAAAGGCCCCCAGGGTCCCTGGGCTCTGCACGGGGCACACCCAGGGGCTGGGTGGTGCCTGGGCACAGCGAGTGCCTGTCTGTGTCCGGCTGTGACAAACCTCCAAAACAAACCACCACACAAAGGCAGACTTGTCTGCTGCCCCACGCCAGTCACTAAGAGTTTCCCATGCAGGGCTGCTCTGTTCTAGAGCTTATCCTTGGCAGTGCAGGGCAAGCAGACAGACTTTAGACCCAATAAAGAAATAAGATGAAAGCCAGGAGAAAAAGAGTAATAGTGGGGAGAATTTTTTTTTTTGTAGCATTAAAAAAGAAAAAAGATGCTGCTGGGTTTTAGAAAAGTGTTTTCTTTCTTTTCATCTCCCTGATAAACATGTGGCTCCATAAATCTTGGCACTCAGCATTCCTCTCTGCAGTCCTTTGTGACTGAGGAGGAGAAGCATTTATACACTGGCTGAGGAGCGAGCCATCTCCCTGCACTAAACTACCCCAGTACATATATTCAGTCGAAGGCCATGACTGAATAAACCACTCCACTCACATTTGGCTGCCATCTCTAGATGAGCCAGGGAGGACTGGTTGGGAAGGAAGCACCTTTCCCCTGCACCAGCACAGCCAGAAAGAGTAAACGAATTCTGCGCTAGTGACAGGATAGCAGGCTGTAGACAGACGTGATGGGATTCAGCAGGATGCTACAAGATGCTGCGGAGCACCACAGGATGCAGCAGAACCTGGTGGAGTACAAGATGTGCTTGTGCCACAGATGCTGCCGCGGCCTCTCCAGGTTCCTGGCAGGGACAGGATGTCACCCCTGCAGAGGCAGCTGCCATCATCCCTGTGTAAATTCCTGGTGGGTGGATAAAAGCCCAGTGCAGGTGCAGAGGAGCTGGGCACGCAGGCCTGTTTGAGCCCACTCAGTGTACAGATGCCAGGTTTACTCCCTTGTACAAAAACCTGAGGGGTTTGCAGGCAGGCCGAGATGAATGCGTTCATGTCTCAGGCACATTTCTCATCTCGCTGAAAAGGGCAGCGCAACTTGACATCTCATTTTGGCACCCAGCAAGGCTGCATCTTGTATTTGCAGGCCAGAGCAAATTGCCTCAAGGCCCATGTAAGAATTATAGACTGAACTGATCATCTATCAGACCACCAGGCTGGAGGCCCCCTGCTTGTTTCAGCCACTGGGCCGGGAGGAAAACTGACTGACGATTCCCACTCAAACCGTGAAATGAAACCCAGCAGGCACAGAGCAGCTGTCCTGACTCTCATGCCACCTCCCATCTCACAGCCAAAAAGTCCCAAACACCTCTCCAGACAGAAATTCTCCCTTGGAAAGCACCAACAGCAACAACAGCAACCCCTTCTTGTTTGTTCCACATGTGCTTGCTCCAAGAAGGTAACAAGCTTGATATCAAAGCAGGACCTTCCATTGATTGTCAACTTGGGATGTGGCACAACTAAAAAAAGAAGAAAAGGCTGAACTAGACACACAGGCTGAGACTACCCTAAAAGTGAAGTTTTTATGCTCAGCTTCCAGCCTCTGCATCTGTGCAGACACACACACACACTCCCTCTTTTTACACCCCTGTTCACAACCATCCATCTCTTTCCACCAACCTGAGAAGGCATATTGATTAAACAATGAAGCTATAGTTACCTGGGGAAAGTGTGATCCTCTTTTTTCCTGTTGCTCCACAAGCTACCTTAACTTGGGGACAGTCTAGAATCTTTTTCTACAACTCATAAAAATTTGTATTATTTTTTTATTATTAAACTTACCAGCACATTAATTTGCTTTCTCTCAAGTAAATCAATTAATTTGGTCCTGTCTAGGAATGTCAGGTTTCTTTTTAATTTTATATTGGGTTTCGCATGGTAAGGTTTTGTCAATGGGGGACGACAGGGGTGGCTTGTGTGAGAAGGTGCCAGGCACTTCCCCTGTGTCCAGTGAAGCCAGTGAAGAGCTCCCATGAAGCTCCCCAGATCCAACAAAGACCAGCTGCTGTCCGAGGCCGAGCCCATTCGTGACAGTGGGATAACAGATTCAAGAATGGACAAAAAACCCTGCTCAACAGCAGCTGAAACAGAGCAGTGAGAATATGTGGGAGCAGCAGCCCTGCAGGAACTGAGGTCAGTGAAGCAGGACAAGGACAAGGTGCTCCAGGCACTGGAGCAGACCTGCCCCTGCAGCCTGTGCCAAAGATCATGGAGCCATGTTTCTGCACCATGGAGGACCTCATGCCAGAGCAGGATCTCCAAAGGAGGTTGTGATCCTGTGGGAAGCCCACACTGGAGCCAGCCCCTGGCAGGACCTGTGACGTGGGTCCCCTGTTGGGTCACAGGTCCTGCCAGCAAACCTGCTCCAGTGAGGGACCCACTCTGGGGTAACCTCTTCTGAAGGACTGCACCCCACACTGGAGCAGTTTATGGGGGAAGGATTTGTCCTGGAGAAGTTCATGAAAGACTGAGGTTGAGCCTGGGAAGAAGAAAGAGGTAGGGGGAAGCTGTTTTAAAATTTGGGTTTGTTCCTCATTACCCTACTCTTATTTGGCTGATAATAAATTGTAATAAATCAAACTAATTGCCTCCAGCTGAGTCTGTTTTGCTTGTGATGGTAACTGGTGAGTGATTTCTCCCTGCCCTTATCCTGACCCACAAGCTATTTTTTATGTTTTTCTCCCCACTATGCCCAGCTGAGGAGGAGAGGGGTAGAGCAGCTTTGGTGGGTACCTGGTATCCAGTCAGGATCAGCCCACCACATATTTATTCATCTACTCAGTAAAATAATATCAGGTTTTTCAAGTGCTTGTTTCCCTAAAAAATATCCAAAAGAAAATAAATTAAATACTTTTTCTTTACTTTGATTGCTGTAAGTTGTATTGATTTAGGAAGGTGCCAGCTGATTTCTGTGCATTTTTAAAATTATTATTTTCTAACTGAGATACTTCTAGAGTTATTGGCCACAGCACACCCCTGAGGTAGATCCAGAACCCAGAACATGGCAGTGCATAACTACAAAGCATCTGACCCCAAATACTGCTTTTAAGACTGGCCACTCCCTTGTTTTTCCACTTTTTATCTTTTGGGGGGGCCTCTATTCATACTTGTCTATTGAAGGAAAACTTCTGCCTGAGGAGTGGATCCTTCTTCATGCTCTTAAAAAATGAGGGCCCTGTTTTATTCCCTTGTCTCACTGTAGGAAGCTACAGTCTGAGCCTTGCTCCATGAGGAAATTCCCATCCTTCTGGGCAGCACTCTACACATAACAAAATCTAGGACCATTTTTGCATTCCCTCACCAGAGCTGCCATTACTCTTATGAATCTGTCATCCTCCTGGGCAACGTCACTGTTGGGCAGCATAAAAAAAGGCCAGCGTGGCCTGATTCAGAGTAGATTAAAGAGGGATTTTGCTATCAGAATTTTTGACAAGAAGGGTTTTTCAAAGTGCGGTCACTTGTGGCAGTCAGATCATCTGACAAAAGATAAAGGATTTAAGGGGCTTGAGCTGAAGCACTGCCTCTCCTTATGTCCTGTTTCCTTCAGCTGCTGATCCTTTGTGCCAATAAAAATCCCTTAATTAGCTGGTGTGCTTACTTGAAGCTCTGAAAATGCTGCCTTGGGTATTTAGATCACAACTGCATCATGCAGCTGGGGAGTCTGTGGGAAACACTGCGTTTTGCTGCTTCTTTTTTATTTATTTTTTTTTTAGGAATGGGTGTGACAGTATAGCCAAGAATTCTGCTTGCTAGGAGGGTGAGATGTGCTTGGGCCAGGGCTCTGGGAGTGAGGCTGCAAAGCTACCATGGGCCATAACATCAGAGGAGCTTTACAGCATTAGAGAAAACTCAAGGAAGGATTTCCTTCCTTGGGAATGATCAGAGTCTGAGCCCACCCTGGGCAGATGCAGAATACAGGGTGACAAAACTCCCACATCCAGACTGAAAAGTCTCTTTCCTTCCTTCCCCTTCTCCTGAGCATGAAGTGCCTAAAAAAACCAAATAAAATAAAATAAAAATATCTGTATGATCAGAGTATGAGGGCTGCTGACAGGGTAGGGGATGACCAGAATGTCAAGTGCAAAAGCATGGCCTGCATCAGGAAACCTGGGAGGGTGTCTGCTCCACACCTGAGGGGACATCCTGCAGTGACCAGCAGGAACTTCTTGTCTTGGACAAAGTTACAGCCAGTGATGAGAAACTTGCTGGATCTCTGAGCTTCACCCAGGTTGCTCCTGCCCTGAAGATCTGGGTTGTGTCTTGGCAGAGTCAGCTGCTGAGGAGACCAACAGTGGCATAAGAATTTTTCTGTATAATACTGGCTCAGAAACTGAATAGAGTATTTTCTCTTTTCACCTTCCCTCAACCCCATGCCCTCCCAGTCTCTCCCTGGGAAAATATCTCCAACAGGGCTTTAATGTATTTTCTTTCCTGGGAATTGCTTTCTTCTTGCTGGCTCCAGGTGGGAAAACGGAGCTGCCCTTACTGAGAGTGAGAGATTTTTAAACTCCAAAACACCGCCCTGGGGATGTTTCAGCAGCTCTGTCTGAACACAGGGCTGAGGGTGCTCCCCAGAGCCCTCTGAGAGTGTAACTATTTCAGTTCAGTCCCTGAGAGAAGTGCAGGATGAGGCCAGAAGCCGAACACCAGGCAGAAATCCTGCGGCTTAACCAAGAAACAGAACTCTGCTTTCTGTGGAGCAGCACCTCACTGCCCCAAAAATGAACAGGGATTCATGGCAGGAATTGTCCTGGGCTGCTCTTCATGAAATAGTACAGACAGGGCCTATAGAGCCACTTATTCTTGAGGTTAGCAACAAACAATCCTGCCCTTTAATTTGTGCTAAAAAAGCAGATTTATTCCAAGTGTCACCAGTTTCTGGTTGAAGTTTTGGACTGAGCCCATCACTCAGATGTGAGGAGGCAGAGCTGAACCTGCTGCTATCAGTGGTACCACACAGCAGCTGCCCTGTGAGGTGGCTGCCATGCCCTGAGATGCCTGGAGCGCCTGTGAAATGCCAAACCACACAACCCCTGTGTTGTTTATGTTTACCAGCAGCACAATCTCCACTCCTGCATGCAGAGCTAGGCAGAGATTGGCTCCACACCTTCAGGTTTCCTCCCTGCTTGTCCAAAATGCATCCATCCTGTGCCATATTTCCTGGAGCAGAACTTGCTTTTGCTTCTCAACCTTCCTCAAAAAGCTGCTAAGGGGAGGACAGTAAAAAACCTCTGTATTCCCTTTTTTCCTTTTAGCATTAAATAGAACACAAACAAGAAAACAGATTAAATAACATGCCTTTCAGGGCATATGTTGCATAATACTACAGAGAGCACAAGCTTTTAAAGCAAATCTCTCCACTAAAATTAAAACAAACTGCTCTAAATAGCATTTTCTAGGCTCAGCGGGGGCAGGGGGATGCCGATTTCCATGCTACTCCTCTACAGCTTGTTAGCAGGCATTGTGAAACATATGCACTTTCCTTAAAAAATGCACTTAGGCACTTATTATCCAGCCTTCAAATTATCTGGCAACCTGTGCACTTGCATCACCATGGCAAGGATATTCTGCACCCTCTTGTGTGCAGGTGTACAGAAAAGAAGTAAATCAGAGTTTTATACTTTTTTTTTTTTCTGTCCCAGCTCTCAGCACCTGGCCCTGGGCCCAAGGTACAGATGGGGAGGTTGGTGCAGAAGCTGCATGTCTGTGCTGCATGTAGTTATTTGTCAGTGGGGCTTGTTTTCATCCCTGCAGGGGCAATAATATAAAAAGCTGCATCAAGACTGAGATGAGATAAGAAACTGCAGAGGGCCTGGAGTCTTAGGGAGGCAGATGGGACATTAACAGTTGGAAATGACATGGGGGTTTTTCCAATATCCACATGTTCCAACTAGATTTTTGCAAACCACGCACATCTTTCAGAAGAATCCTTCCCCCTCTCCCCACCCAAAAAAAAATTAGAGGCTTAAAAGTTCACAGTGTTAAAGCATAAAACACTTCAATTTTTTAATTTTTGTAAAGTTGATAGTAACTGGTGGTAGAAATCCAAGTACAAGTATCCTAAGGAGAGAAGAAAATCATAATTTATGAATGTTATTTTCAAAAAAACAACCTGAATTTAGGGCTCAATAACATCTTTATAAACCTGTGTCTTGCAACTTAGCAGGACCTGAAGCAAATACAATGCCTGACTTCCATTGCCTTATACCCCTTGGCCAGAAAACACCGAAGAAAGGCTGAAGGACTTTCTGAGGTAGCCCAGTACGCTTAGCATCAGCATTTCTCTAACCTCTCCCTCAGTTTGAGAGCAAACAAAGCCCAATGTGAAATCCTAGACAGAGTAATTTTCATTTCAGTCATCTTCCAGCAGAGACCCAGTGTGATTTCAAAGAGCAGTAGTGATCCATATATATTTTGATAACAAAAGTATGCACTATGTTTGTCCAACTAAGCACTTTTGAAACCTCACTGCTTTAAATTTTATTTTGGCTTCATGGAGAGATGCAGGTTTTCCACATTTAACTACTGTATTTTCACCCAGAGGGGCATTTTGCTCTATAGGAATCCTTGAATACTTCCAGCAACATTTAACTCAGCATGGAGCATAATCATAGCAACCATCTAGTTACTTGATGGAGCTGGTAAACTGGAGGAAACACATACACAAAAGGAAGGAGAAGAAAGGGGCTGAGCCTAGAGAGGTACAGGAGCTACCAGCTGCATTCTGAAACTACAGACTTTTGCTGGTAAAAGGTAAAAAGCAGAGTACTGGATTTCAGGGACAAAAACATGACTAAGAGATTTGCTTCTTGATCTTTGAGGCTACATGTCCTGCAAAGATGTAGAGATGATTGCCTTTAGCAACGAGCAGCAGAAAGCTTTCATGTAAAAGTGTAGCAGGAATTCCTTTTGGTACCTATTTGGCTTGTAGACATCATTCAGAGGCTTTTTACACAGTTAAACTGAAGATACATGCTCTAAATATAATTAAAACTGGACTTGAATATCATCTGGTGCCCTGGGGACCATCCAGACTTCCCCAGCCTGCCTTGTTTGCAGACCAAGCTCAATCAGATAGATTTTCATTCACTTCATTATCTTTAAGGTGGGGAAGGCAGCCCTCTGTCAAGGGGATGAGTGCTGTTGGTCAGCACAGTGGTTCTCAGCCCTAAGTTTCCTGAAGGGCTGCAAATGTCCTGCCCCCAAGACTCTGCTGGCTGGACCTCCCAGCTGAGCAACCAAGAACACACCCAAGGTAAGCACTCAATAGGACCAAGGTTTCTTATTTCAGGTGCATTCATCCCAGTCGCAAAGCTCTTCATCCTTTTTAAAAGGATCTAAATGATGAGTATTACTCCCCACTGTCAGATCAGAGGCTTTACTGGAGAGGCTTTCCTTGTTAGAGGAACAAGATTGTCAGAGGCTTTGTGCCAAGGCTGGAGGACATCCCTCGGGCTGGTTGTGAAGTGCTTTCAGGGTCTGCCCCAGAGGGGTATCAAGAGTGCTTGAAGGGATTTCAAGGAAAATGCTGCGCCTCCAGGAGACCACCACAGCAGCAGTTTGGCTCCCACCTACTCTTGGATGTGCAAGTTGCTCCATGCAACTATTTCCAGCAGAGCTGTGGTTGCTGTTATCAGGCAGCACAGGTACTGGAAAGAGGTATCTGCTTCTCTATTCATTGTAGAGGAAATCATTGTTCCTGTAGAATGGTAAAGTGAACCCTAAAGGAAAAACTCTGTATTTTATGAGGATTTTTCTGTTCATTAAAAAAGTTAGTGATGTGAGGGCCAGCAGCCCAGAGCAATCTGGTTGTCCTTGGGAACTGCAGGGGTCAGCATGTCTGTCCTGGAGTGTCTGACCTTCTGTGTAAGCTTGGGAAAAGGTCACTCAGAAATGCCTGGTCTTTTGAGATAGCTGCATGTGGCCCAGTGTAGTGGCTGCCATACCCTGGAGGGGTGTTTTGAGGCAGAGACAGCTCCAGGGCAGGTGCAAGGGAGCAGCTGCACCAAGCAAGCAGGTGGGTGACCTCTCTCTTAGGGATTGATCACTCCCACTGCCCAGTTATGTGATCTGTGCAACAGATGTAAGGGTTTGCACTGGGACAACCTGTGGGGACGTGTTTAGGCTTCCTTGAACACGCTCAGTCTTACTTTTGTCCTGCCACTGCATTTGCCGAGGCATGATATCCTGCAGCTCTTTTTGATGTTGCTGCTGTGATCAGACCTAGGCCATCCATCCATCCAGACTGCCAGGCACCCCATTTGCTGGTCCTAATTCAGGTTTCCCAAAGTACTGAAGAGGGTTATTACTATATAATGCACTCAGCCTAATCAAAGGAACTTGGTAGAGCTGAAGAGGGGTTGATGGAGCTTCCCCAGGGGAAAGTCACCTGCTTGGACCTGGCCTTACAAGCAAGGAGTGGTATTTATTCACTCTTATTACAAGACAAGAATAAGCTGTCTGGAGCAGATCCAAGATGACCTGCTCAGCTACTAAAGAAAATGCATCAAATCAAATTGTTGCATGTGCCTCTGCTCCCAACCATTAGTGGGAATTAGTATTTCTCATCCAACCTCCTCGTGTCATTTTGTCTTCAGATTCTGGCACTGGGCTGGTGAGCTGATCCTGCTAGCTGACCCTGGCTTGTTTTACACTGTGGGAGTGCTCTCCTGCAAATGTGGGAAGTGGGGACCACTTCCTTATGGCAGAGGGAACCAAACAAATCACGCAGATAGAAAGAGCACCGCAACACCTGCTCTCTGCCTTTACAAAAAAAGCAGCCTTTTCCCTCTCCAAATGTCCCATGTTGCACCCAGATGAGCAGTCCCAGAGGCGAGTCCCACTTATTGGAGGAAAGCAGGCAGTGTGGTTTTTACAACTTACGTCTCTGATTCTGATACAGGAGAGAAAAGTGCTTTCGTTGCCCAATTCTCACTAGTCTGGCACCTGGATTTCTTGCCTGTTGTTTTCACCAAGCACATTTTTTCAGTGTGCTGGGTCTTACCTGCCCCAAAGCATAAATATAGTTAAAGTGTGTTTCACAAAATATGCTTTCCCTACTGCTCAGAAAAAATGGGAAGGGGATAGTTTTGTCCTGGCATACAAAAAAATGTTGATGTTTTTCCTCAAAAATGCAAATCAAACTTGTTTTCCAGTCAACCCTCCTTTCTGAAAATCAAAAGCCTTCCCCTTTCATAAGAAATTCAAGGCCACAAAACCTTGGTACATTTTAAGCAGAAAATAGTATTTCCCATAAGGACTGGAAAGCTAGTCACAAGGCATACCTCCTTTTTTCACCTGTGGTGTTCATAGACCTACATAGAACATACATTTTAGGAGCAGGTAACCAGAAAACTACACTGCATAACTCACATTTGTGGACACGTCTGTGACAACAGAGACAGAGACAGACTGGACTTGTAATTTCCCTCTGAGCCTGTCTGAGGCAAGGATCCACCTGCTGCTTTGCATGGCCAAGTCAGAGCCCTTGATATATGATTTAATTTCAAACCCAGGAATAAACTGGGGGAGGTGGTTGGAGGGGGGTTGTCCATTTCACACATTTATTTCTCTGTATTTTTTCAGTGCTTGTGGAAATAGATAGATATCATCCAGTGCTGGGAATATCTGGGATATGACCCAGCACAGAAAGGGCATCAACCTGTTAGAGTGAGTCCACAGAAGGACTATCATGTTGATTAGAACATTCCTCTCAAGTTGACGGAGCACCCCTCCTACAGGGAAAGGCTGAGAGACTTGGAATTGTTCAGCCTGGAAAAGAGAACATTGAGGTTTTCCTGCACCTGAAGGGAAGGTACAAGAAAGACAGAGAGAGGAACTTTTTACAAGAGTGACAGTACCAGGCTTCAAAGTGTGAGAGAGTAGGATTAGATCAAATATTATGAAGAAATTATTTACTATAAGATTGGTGAGGCACCAGAACAGGTTGCCCAGAGAAGCTGTGGATGCCCTATCCCTGGAAGTGTTCAAGGCCAGGTTGGATGGGCCTCTGATCAGCCTGGTCTAGTGGAAGGTATCCCTGCCTATGGAACAAGATGATCTCTAAGGTCGTTCTGTGATTCTATGCCACAGGTACAGGTACAGGTACAGGTATAGATAAACTTTTTTAAATAGTGAGATACACTTTTCCTCTTAGCAGATAAATAAATATATCCAAAGATGCCTGACTATACCAGCCTCCACAAAAATATATATGTATTCACACATACACATGCTATGTGTAGTATTATAGGAAGATTAGTTTCAAGCTTCCTCTGTTTCATAAGTGCCTCAGCAGAACTGCATAAACAAGCACAATACGAGGATATAAAGGGTGTGGGAGTAATTTTTTATAACAGACGGTAACACAAGTAGCTGATAACAGCAAAAAACAAGTGATTGCCTCAGAAACTGGAAGTCTCTATAGCTGAATGGTGCATTTTCTCCTTTTTGACCTCATGAGTATCCAGGAGTAAAAGGTGATTGTCCTGCTTTGCTGTCTCATTCAAATCTGGTGCTGCAGCTGAATTTGAGCACTGAAATGCTCAAGCATGCATTTCTCTCCCATTTCTGCTCTTGTTTGCAGACAGTCAGAGACTATTAAATATTACCAAAAAATGATGCCAAAATTAAATTCTCAGAGAAAGGCACTTTTCAAAGATTATTCATCATTGATAATAATTTCATCTAGTAATATTCAGGGGGAAAAAAAAGTCAGAAGCGTTTTCACTGGTACCTGAGTTCCACGAATACTCAAATTAAGGAAGCTCAGAAATGAAGGGTACGTTATCCATAGTAATGAAATTAATAGATGTGATTGCTTATGGATGCTGATGGCCTTGCAAGTATTGAGTACAATGCCCTTCTTTTTCTTTCTTTTTTTTTTTTATTTTAAATATATTGCTTGACACAGCTATTACTCTCATTTTTCTGAACAGGTTTCAGGGCAATGTGGTCTCTGTGACATTGATGTGGTGTAATAAGGCCAGCGTAGCTTCAACAGACCACGCTGCCTCTCAGTAAAGCACCTCCCACAGCACACCCTGCTGTGCTTCTCCTTGGTAATGACTGATGCACTCCAAGAGAGCTGCCCACCAGATGATATCTGTTACAAATGCTAATATAGCCCATGCTAAGCCAGAAGGATTTGGGTCTGTTCTCCCACTTCACAATGTCACAACAACATAGGTAACAAATGTTCAGGGGATGAGAAGCTGGCCCTTTGCCTGTGTGAAGGGGCAGTGCAAACAGCAGCATTCGGATAACTAGGAACAAAAAGCAAGGTCAGCTCCACATTCCAGCAGACATGCAATGAGCTGAGTCTGTCCATTATCTGCTGAAGGGACTCTAGATGGCTGTGCAAGATCTGAACTTAATGAGATAAATCCCACCCTTGGGAAATCCAGTGCTTTTTCTGTATTGCAGTCACTTGGGCTCATGACTCGGGGATTTTATGCTGCAAGTGCAATGCACTCTACACTATCATCTGATTCCCCACATTCTGCCATGGGTGCTCCACCTGCAAGCAGCATATCCCTCCTCAAATCTGTCTTGTTTGAATATTTTGTATGATAGTGTATCAAAGTGCCATTTACGAACAACACGCAAGTTCTGCTATTGACAAG
Source organism: Irena cyanogastra (assembly GCA_013397155.1). NCBI lineage: Eukaryota > Metazoa > Chordata > Aves > Passeriformes > Irenidae > Irena > Irena cyanogastra. The sequence continues at coordinate 172,807 of VWZV01004876.1, read as the reverse complement.
ATCTTATTTTGAAGCCATTTTAAGATACAACTAAACATATCTTTTTTTTCCCCCAGAAAATATACACTCACAAAAATAATTACTCCTCCCCAGCCCTGAAGTGTGATAACACAAATTGCAACATTGCAAACTAAAATAATTTCATTAGGAAGATAAGCCATATCCATCTCTCTTTTTTTGGCACTCTGAATGACTTCAGCACAGCAATGAGGCATTTCTCTCCCTCCTTCCTCCACTCCAGTCACCAAATACTCAACACACTTGCAGCTAGATCAAAGGCAGCCAGATGATTCAAAGATTTATAGTATTACTTAGTAAGGGCAAGTGCGAAAGTCAAATGGTAACTTCCCAGGAGACTGATTGCTCTGAACTGCAGCTAATACAATTCACTGACAGAGAGTTATGAAGACATTAGTTCACACCAGGGCAAAGTAAAGCTGCCATGTGGGCTCTGGTGTTGTTACCAAACCCCTACCAACACTGCTGGCAAGTTACCATTCAGAAATATGGCTATTTTCAGCACCCATGGACCCTGGTATAATCCACCTAAAGTTGCTAGGAAATTGTGGTTTTCACTGTATTTTTCATTGGTATTGGGTTTTCATAACTTGAAATGGTAAAGGGCTCTGTTTGTCATTGCATGGCCATTTTACCCCTTCAAAGCCCTTCTGCAGTTGCATTGCTTACAACTCCATTTAATCGCTGCAGAGGCAAGCTTACTGCATGGTGCCATGAAGCCGACGTATCTCTGTGGCATTTCACTCCATCACACCATGCCTGGTGCCAATCTCAGTGCATCTACTGTCACTGAATGGCCAACTCAAGCTGCTGGTGGGCACACTGCCTGCACGTATGTCTGCACTCAGCAGTGGCCTGGGGCTGTGCTTTGAAGAGGAGATACACGCCTCATTCCTGCTGTGCACCAGCTTATCACAGGGCTCAGCATCCCTGCACCCACTTCTCAGACTACTTCTCCTTTCTTGGTCAGTCTCAGTGGGATTGGGGCTGGGTGAATTGTCTCACTGTTTGCACCAGGGCTCAGCTTGGCCTTTCCCTTTAGTGAGCAAAACAGGAAACTCCTACCTTTTTCTATTTCAGTTTTAGGATTTTTTTTTTTAACAGGCCAGATGGAGAGGGAAATAACAGAGGAGGGTTGAACATTTTGTTTTCATTTAATGAGTTTTGCACCTGCCCTAAGAGTCTGCTCAGGAGAAAAACCCTTGCAAGTTTAATTTATATAGCAGCAATAAGGGAAGTTATGGGGAGTGGGGGAAGGGTGAATAATTCTGTTGTAGCCTTTCTTCCACTTACAGAAATAAAATGTATTGAGATTGTGGGAATGGCTGTTGTCTTCTGGGAGCTTTAATTCTCTGCAGTATCACTCAGTCCAGGGAAGACTAATAGCTGAAGGAGTCCTCCACTGATCACCTCATTACCCTTCAAAGACCATCGAGGGAATAAGAACCTCTGGAGGAGTGTGAATCACCATTTCTAGGGAGACACGGGGAGTTTCATTTCGCTGTGATGCAGGTTTTCTATTTTCTTACAATAAAAAATAAAACACCTTGATTTGCAGAGACTTCTCTGTAGTTCTTTTTACAAGAACTGCAGGTGCTCCTCTCAGCACAAACCCACCCTGGTCCATGTTTGTGTATCTTCATTTATTCTGGCCACTTCACATGAAATTCTTCCTGCTTACTCTTAGAGCAGTGATTTTTATACCCAGCGATGAGACAAAAAAAGGAGCCTTGTCACTGAATATGTTTGCTCTAGCCCTGTCTCCCTGGATAACAGCTATGCTAAACAGAAACCTATTTATTCTCTGTTGCTGCTATACAGTCTTTACCCTACTTTGCATTTTGCCTTAGAGAGTGAGTCACAAAGATAGCACCTCCCATTCTTTCCCAAATGCCCTCACAAATCAGACTCCATTTTCTGACACAGAAGCAGATTTCCACCTTGGCAAACCAGACAATTTAGTGTCCTGAGGTGATGGTTTGCATCCACACAGAGCTGGCACAAGAACAAAGGGGCCCCTTAAGCCTTTGAAATGGCCTTAAGAAGGACTGGAAGTGTTGGAAGAAAAAGCTGTCAGAAATAAGTGCTGGGACTTCTTCATCACATCCAAGACATCAAGCTTGAATCCCATCTCACAAAGTCCTTTTGCCAGAGGAAAGGAATGAACTCTGAGGAGTTCAGTTAAGGAAGCACTTACATTTAATACTGACCTTACTGAGCAGAGTTAGACCAAAAGTGAAGACCTTTCAATGAGCATCTCATTAATGGATTGGGTGACACTGATAAAGGGAGGACCAACTTCTTTTTAGTGTTCTTACAACGTTAGCTGGGTTGTTTTACATACAGGACCAGTCACAGTGAGACAAAGCCCTGTACCTGTGAAATTAATGCTGAAAACCAGCAGCATTACAGCAGGGGTACCCTTGCAAAAAGAAATGGGAAAAATAAATAAATCAAAAGCACGAGCAAAGTTCAAAGCACAAGCAAAAATTAAGGAATAGTTTTGAAGCACCAGGCTGTGTACCATTCATTCTGTTAAACATTCATCAGAGACTTCTCAATGTGACCTCAGCTGAAGACATACATTGCAAAACACCCGCAAGATTACCAATATTTCAGAGCCTACTCTTCATGACAGGTTAAACCATAATTTCGCTGTAATTCATTTCGTCGCTGAAGTTGCTGACATTTATGACTGTGCTTGGAGATGTTGATATACCCAAGGATTTTGCAACATTAGCTTTGACATGCTGAATTAGCCCATTGGCTCCTTCCAAAGCAAATTTGTGATGCAGTGGATGAGGACACAGCAGCTAAGGGCTGCGTGATGTCAGACAAGAGCTGTACTAAAAATCAGCCACTCAGCCTCACATTCTCTTAGCAGCGTATTGGGAACCCCCTCTTAAAGCAGTTCCCCATGCATTAAGGGAGAAAAGACTTTCCCACTCTTCATCAAAAATGACATGTAACTGTAACACCGCACACATATGGAAACTGTAAGGTGTCAGCATTAATATTACTACAGATGTGAACCATAGGAGGAGACATCAAGGAATTTCCAGCTGTGTAGATGATGGTCTGTACCATCCCTATGGTAGCTGAGAGAAAGATAAAAAGCCAAGGACTAAGTAGACAGTGTTTTTTTATAAGAAAACAGGCAGCAGAAGAGGCATGGCCTGCCCTTTGCAGGGTCTCACATGGAGAGCAGCAGAGACCCTTACATGTCCATCTGGTTGCTTCCAGCAGCCCAGCCACTCTGAGTGCACAGCCTGACTGCACCTCTCATCCCCTCTTCCAAAAGGAAAACTATGAAAATCATGTTGAGGCTGGACTAGACCTGCTGGCCCAATGCCAGAAAGCAGCCCCAGGTGTGTTTAATTCAGGTGTTACATCAAGGTTTTACCCTGTTGTGAATATCACATTATGCATATCAGTGACTTGCTGTGTTGAGTCTGACTATCGGGGATTTATCCTGACATGCCTCTGCTGTATGAGGAGGTCCTCAGAAAAATAAGCTACAGGCCATGCTGCAAATTCTTCCTATACTTTCACTGTAGCTTTAATAGGATATTTTAAAACATCATGAGTGATGGTTTATTTGCCCTGAATCTCATTTTGCACTTTTTAATTGGCAGCTCAAATTTGACATTTCTCTGATGAGCCTACCACTTGAGTGAACTGTAATGCTGCTGGGTATTGCCATTGATAAAGTCTTTTGTTTGGGCTGCAATTAGCCCTCAAGTGAAAATGAAACTTTCCCAGAGTTCCCTCACTATAAATTACAAAATTACATTTTATTCAGGACAGAAGAAAACACAGAGGATTACACTGGTAAATTCATCTCACTTTATCAGCAGTAAATTTGTTGTTCAAGCCACTTAGGTCTAGTTACTGGAAATTCCTCTTTAATTATAATCCAGATGTTCTCAAGGCCCTCTTACCCTCCGGCACAACTTGTCAAGTGTTTCACAGAGGAAATGCAGTTCTGCAGTTTTCAGGGTTAAGATGCTCTTTGGAGAACACACTAGGAGAGCTGCTCTGCACAGAGGAAGGATGGGGTGGATCTTAGGTCATCCTGGGGCTCACTTTAATCAAGGTAAACGGTAATCCTGAGCCAAAGGCCATCACCAAAAGGGGGAGGATAAGCAATTTCTCAGCCCCTCACTGGGGTTTGCCATATGAGCTAGTGTTGTCTCCTGAAATGCTGCTCCAGCACGGCACCTGCCGATACACAGGGAGATCCATGGTTCACGGAAATGCAGGTGGCATGCAACCCCTCCAGAGATGTCAACATGACTTCTGTTTTATTTGCACTCATACTGCCCTGCTTACTTTCTCTTTTACTTTTTCTATGGTATCACATGTATTTTGTTGCTGAGAAAGTGACTCAAATGCATATTTCAGTTCCTATCGATCTAAATATTAATTTGTCTCTTTTAAGCTAAAATCCCTTCAACAAAAAGCTTAGAATTCATAAATGGCCTGTAAAGAAAAGGGCAAAAATGCCATGAATGAAGACTTCTAAAGACATACTCTGTACAAAGTATATAATGATGCTATTGAACTCCTTGCCACAGAATGCTGCAGAAGTCCAAGATACAAAGTGGATGCTTCATGCACTGAAACAACTTAGTTTATGAGACACCTTGGTTTTTCTCCTTTCTTATCTATCCATATGCTTTTTGTTTTCTTTATAAAGGCTAACCATTTGGGGAAATCTTTTCATTCGAACATTTTTAAAAGTTCTCTCAAAAGAAGAATTGCCAAGTGTTGTGAGATTTATTTTGAAGGTTATTCAAATCTCTGTGAAAACCTTCACATGGATATGCCCATGGAAGTAGAACTCAGAAAAGAATCAGAGTTATAGATTCTTAACAATACTCAAAATTGCTTAATGGTCTCTGCTAATAGAAACTAATAGTCTCTGCTTGATAGAAACTAATTCCAAGCCCTCTGAGGTTAAGGATGAAGTTTGTCTTCCCACTTGGCAAGGGTGAAGTCTTAATTCATTTCAATGTTCTTCTTTTTCTCAAGCATGGTCTAATGGAGCTGCTCAGTGTATACTATAAGAAAAAGAAGCAATGGTGAATAAATACATTTATTTTTCCCTATTGAAAAGTAACTCCTGAAAAGTTCCAAGATTTTAAAATACCACATCTTCCCTATCGATATTACACATACCATTTTTTCTTTTATAATATTTCCACTGATAGTCCAATCACTATATTAATTGAACTTTAGCACTTATTGTTTGTGTTTTTAAGAGGATATAATATTAACAACAGCAGCATCTTCCTAAACACCTCTCCCAAGTATTCAGTAATTCAGACATTTAATTGTAGCACAATAGGGAGTTGAAGAGAAAAAATGTTCGGTGTAGAGATAAACACCATGTTGACAAGGTGACTAATGTTGTGGGACACTGACAAATCTTCAGAAGAGCAAGTGCCCAGTAATTCATGTGAACAGGACAGATATTGAAAGGTCAGGTGTTATAGTCAGAAAGGAGTTTCTAAAATATATAACTTCTGCCTCTGGAATTACATTTCCAGTAGATCCTTCCACTTTGGATTGATTATGACAGATCCAATTTCTCTTTAATTTTAGCAAATTGTTCTGCTATTAGATTGTTAGACCAGAGGAAGATTCTGCCATCCAGTGGTGAAAAATTGCTCTTTTAAGGTCACAGTTTCTACTAAAAACATATTCTACCTTTAATAAAATGAACATGCTTGGGCAACAGTAAAAACTTTTTCTTTTGCTCCTGGAAGGACAAAACAATTGAGATAACAATTTTACAGGGCAGTACACATACACTGGTAAAACTGGTGGGGATGTAAGCAGACCCTTGTTGATAACTTGGGTTTGTTCTCTCTTGTTACATGGCACAGCTTAGGATGCTTGTGTGCCATGCTTTTACCACTCTTGTGTGAGCAGGCCAGGCCCTGGGCTGTCACAGTCTGGTCACCATGTGTGCCACAGGCCCAGGACAGAGAGGGTATCAGGTATGGAAATGTTTTCTCCCCAGGCAGGGAAGAAGGAGGACACGTGCTGGGCCTGCATCGCCTCTGCCTGAGGCCATTATCTGTCTGACCACACTCACAGCCTTGCTGCAACAGGAATGCTGCAATGCCAGGAATCAGTCTTGGACCATTTAACAACATGCAAATCCATATTATAGTTTCCCAATAGATATTTTATATATATATTTTAATACCATATATGTGTATATATATATAAAGGTAGAGTGGGACCTTCCCTGCTTCTGGCACTGATGGGGGAGGAGGTGTGGTGACTCCCCTCTCCTCAGCCTTTTCACACCCTGCAGCTCCCTTGTGCTGCTCCTCAGAGCGGCGCAGCCCTGCACTGGGAAGGCAGTGCACCCTCTTGTACCCTGTGCTGAAGGGACATGGATACCTACTATGCAGATCACAGTAATTAAACAAATAGCTATCTTGAGAAAGCAGTCAGCAGCATTTCAGGAGGTGAGCACTGACACCCCGTGGTGCTCAGCAGAGCACTAAACCAGCCCCTATGAGTTGTGGGGTGAAAAATGTGGCAAAACACTTCATGAGACTCCACAGATCACTCTGTGGAGCAGACCATGGCTGGGCAGGTCTCGTTTTCCATACGGGAGAGATGGAGGCTTGATTGCAGAGCAGCTGATTCCTGAAGTAGGCCAAGCAGGTGAAATGGAGGAGATGAGCTGGAAGGATCAATGCATGAGGTGACAAGAGCATTAATCAGAGCTGCCATTGTACCCAGTATCAGGAGAAGGCCCAGATCTCAGCCTCATCCTGCCAGCAGAAGCAGATCAGGAGAGGAGTGCCATCTCAGCATAAGAGCACAGCTCTTCCAGGGGCCGCTGTACACTCTTCCCTTGGCAGCAAACACCATTAATTACCTCTCCAATTAGTCCCCACAAGACTTCTGCTGCAAGAGGAGTTGTCAGAGCAGCTGGAGTTGTCTTTGAGCTTTGAAGCACACAGGGACTGCCCAAATCATTTTAGGACACGGCCAAGGGACACACAGAAGACCAGAGACACCATGTTAAGACAGAACTGGCCAGGAACTTGATAGTCTATCTGACCATGGCCCTAAAAACACTTGCCAGGCCTGGAAGAGCAGTTTGTTTTACCAGATCTGGCCTACTAGGCTCACTCATTTGGGATATTACCAAGGCTCTGGTGAAATTGCTCTGGGCCTAAAGTTTTTGAGCAAAGGATTGACAGGAAAATGCATTTAATACCCTTAAATATATGAACCCTTACTATTTTGAATATTGCATTTGCTTATCTTTTGTTTCACAATCTAAGAGCAATGACGTGGCAGCTGCATCATTCTGCTTCAAATATCTTTGAGTATCACCATAATTATGCTGGAAAAGTACTCAGAGGCATTTTGAGGTGGAAGACACCAGCAGCACAGGAAGATGGACTGCTCAAAAATTTTCTTCCTTCAGGGGAAAAAGGGACCTGCACCAGTTCTTGTGTGAAGGAACAGTCCTGGTGTCCCAAGTGAACTGTGAGCAGGAGTGATGGCAGCAACTTGCTGCTGTCATTTTCACCACAGCTGCTTACCTCACAGATACAGACTCCTAAATTTAGGGGTTTTCATATACTTTTGAAGAGCAGGTGCACTTACCAGATGGAGGCATCTCTTTTAGGGTGTGCTGGACAGTCCTCAGACTGCCTGGAGGAGAACTCTGTCGCCAAAAATTAAGTTTGTTGTCAGGACTTTCCCCTTGTGAACAGCCAGCACGGGTTCATGAGGGAAAAGTCCTGATTAACAAACTCCATTTCCTTTCAAGACAAGGTTACATAACTGATCAAGGGAAGCCAGTTGATATTAACTTTTTGGATTTTAGTAAAATTTTCAATGGTGTCTCTCACAGAATCCTCCGTTTTAGGACCAATACTCATCAATACCTTTCCCCAACAGCCAATGGAGATGGAGTGGATAAATTCGTCAGACATTTCAGCTGCAGGGGTCCAGGGGGAAAACCCATCAAGTGGTTGAGACATAAGTGACACAGAGCTGCTCAACCTTTCCAGGGCAGGTCTGAAAGGCAGCCTTCATCTGGATAGTGCCTGTGGACTTGTTAAACCTCCATGTTAAGACCCTGTGCTTCACTTTGCAAGAGCTTTCTGAGGCGTTCTTTTCACATGCAACCTCTCAAAACATTGATTGGGGGAGTGCTGAATTTGCTCACCTGTCAGCTGGAGAGCTGTAGGTGGGTGGACTGAAGACTGCTTGGCACTCTGAGGCAATACCTGTCAAACAAACTATTTTTCAAGACAAAATCAAACATTCATGTTGACTTTTACATGGACTGAATTTGGCTTTAGAGATGGTGAAGTGCCCTGGCAGAAAACTGATAGCATTTAAATGAAAAGAATGAGATTGCCTAACTTCAGCATGGCACAGCTTTTCTCCTTCCAATGTATTGAGTCCAAGGGTTTGGCTTGGTTTTATTTTGTATCCAGAGTTCAGCCTCTATTTTCACTCCAGGAAGAAAAAAAGTTCTGTGAACAAAGATGTAACTAAGCAAAGAGAAAATACAATTGAACTATCTTTCCTATCCATTATCTAGGCAGATAGACAATAAATTTATGAAGGAACTAACTTTTAGAAAGATGAAATTTTTGCCTCTACCATGCTAACTTGGGAGACAGTTTCGTTTACCTAAAGAAAGACAAGCACAATCTCATCCTCTGCACAGAAGCAAATCTTCCTGAAGCAGAAAATCCTTTAAAAATGAATTGCATCTCCCAAAGACATTTTTGGCTGTGGGATTCATATTTTCCACAAGGTGCTGTTCTTACTGAGCCTTATTCCTGCAACTTTATGCTCACAAGACAGGTTCTTTTGACTAAAGTTATACAGGTGCTTAATCAAGTATAGAATAAGACAGCATTTGTTCACTATTTTTATAAAGCAATTATGAATGACTCACTTGCATGTGATTTGTTCAGTAAGAATTATGAAACTCTTACTTCTGTTCTGCTTATGTGAGAGATCTTTGCTTTTTGACTTATATTCATTATCTTGGGAGGATTTGTTCCCTAGGAAAATGATCAGATTTTCCATACCAAATATTTTCAAGGGAGAAGTGCCCTCTTCCTCAGCTGTGAGTGGTGACCCCACTAACCAGAGTAGCTCAGCCCCTGTCAGACCAGCAGCAGATCTGCCTGAGTGCTGAGCACAGCCTGAGAAAAGCACAGCAAAAGATACTCATGACTGGGTTTGGACCTGCTTCATGCAGTTTTCCTTATCAAGCAAAAGGCAATGCAGCTCAGAGAAGAAAGTGCAGAAAGAGAGTTTCTGCTGGCGGATGCCATCAATGTCAGCAGAATTACACCCCCAGGGAACTTAAAACTTTCAAAGTGGTAGATATTTTCAAGGCTATTTTGAGAAGGTTTCAAAGGGAAACATTATTCAGGACACTTGATACTCCCTTTTTCCAAGAAGTCAGGAAAATCTAAATTCCAGAAGTGGGTTATTTCCTCTTTAAGGAAAAATGAGCTGGCAAAGATGCTGGATATCAGCAAGGGAAGGCAGACAAAATTTGGTATTATTTTGTCTGAGTAGCATTCATGCCCCAAGGAATTGCTTTATTTCTGGATACTAGCAGTGGAGTTTGATCAAATGGAATTTTTTAAGGATCCAAGCAGGAAATGCAAAACAATGGCCTGCTTAACACTCAAAAAAAAAGTTCAAACCTTCATCCTGCTATCTTTGGTGACATTTCTGTGTTACCAAGGGTGAGATGCTGGAGATCAAAGGGTCCTCATTCATTCTAAATACTGTTTTGCCAGGAGGAAGTAGGAGGCTGATATCATCATGAGGCCTCTTCCAGTGATTTTTCAGTCTGGGGAATTGGGATCCTGGGAACCTGGAGAGGTCTCAGTTGAGTGGAAGCTGGCTAACATTGTCCCATTTTTCAAGAAGGGCAAAGCAGATGGCCCTGGAAACTACAGGCCTCTCAGTCTCATTTCAGTGCCTGGTAAAATTATGGAAAAGATTATTCTGGGAGTTACTGAAAAACACCTGAAGGACACTTCAGTCATCAGTCACAGCCAGCATGAGTTCATGTCAAACTTAATTTCTTTTTATGACAAGGTAACCCATCTAGTTGATCAAGAGAAGCCAGCTGATGTCATCTTTCTGGATTTCCATTAAGCTTTCAATACTGTACTGCAAATCCATGTAACTCGCAGGGGTTATTGGTAGCACTAGTGACCATAAAGGACAGGCCCCTTTCTTGCATGAGGCCCTGCACATCTTTGCTTTATTATTTATCTACCCCAAATTTTCACTGATTGAAGGACTCACTTCTATTCAGGCAAAAATAGAAAAGGTGTTGGTATAAAGAAGCAGATCTGATCCGACATCAGTAATCTCAAGGATGGATTGGCCCACAAAATATGCTCTACTTGCTTTTCCACCATTTGAACTAAAAGGAAAGAACACTTTCTCTGTAAGTGAAGAAGATCCTGACACACCAGCTAAATACTAAAAAAAAAAAAAAACCAACCAAAAAAACCAACCCCTCCCAAGCAAAAAATCCCACTACACAACAAGAAGAATGTAAAATTTAGCTCTTTCGCCAAACGTGAAGGAGTTCTTTCTGATTAGTCTGCAGGACATGGGGAGGAAATTATTTGTTTCTGCATATGAGCTGATCAGTTGTGAGAAGAGCTTGCATGTGAGAAGACTCTTTCCAGAGCAGACAGATGTGCATTACAGTTGTGATAAACTCACAACAGAAGTGGGCAAAATATTGTGACAGTGAAAGTAATTACCCACTCAAAACAAAACAAAACAAAAAAAACCAAAACAAAACAAATAACAACAAAATCCTGGGCTATGTCTTTTAATCTTGAATTGTTGAAATGAGGCCATGTATCTTTTCAAGATTATTTGGTTTAGTTAAGGTGGGTGAAAATTTTTAAGTAAAAGTCTATGAATTATGTTATACAAGAGGTCCTATTATGCATTCCCAATGTCCTTTCTGGATTTAAAATCTGTGAATTTCTATTAGGACCATTAGTTTTGACAGGCTGCTAACTTTATGATAAACTCCCTGATGGGCCTCAAATTCTTCGTGTTTAGTCTCAGGGGATAACATTGTCCATATATTAATTTTGAAAGAAAACTTTCAGCTGACTAGGAATCGAAGGAATAAAAAATTTTGAAAAAGCCCCATACACACAAAACAGTAATTCAGTTTCCTCTCTTGATATCACTTCTCAGTCAAAAAGATAAGGAACAAAAAATAGCAGAGACTGTGCTACCACAGAGAGTCAGACTATTCCTTTCTGGAAGAGAAGACACCTCAAACAAGGAAGCTGGATAGGAAGGGCTAGGCAGGCACACGGGGTATTAGCCAGAGTATCTGAGTGCAGCTACACTGCACAGCCTCTCTTGGGACTCCAGCTCTCTGACTCTTACCCTCATTCTCACACAGTTGTGTCAGTTGCAGCCCTTGACCAAAACCACAAGGTCACAGGTGATATTATCCACCAGCATCTCTGAGCGTATGGAGAGAAGGGGGAAAGCCGAGCTGGAAAACAGACCCATGCCCTGGCTGTGTCCCTGCCTCATGTAGTCAGAATGGTTGGTCCCAGCAGGAAAAACACTCCAAGGAAGGGGGATGCTGAAGCCACGGAGAAAACCTGGCAGTACTGCACCCCTTTGGCCAGAACAGAGCTATGAGAGACCTGAAATGCTGAAGTATGGCCAGATTTGTGACCAGACTGCACCCACCTTTGCAGTGAGCAGTGAACACAATCCACCCTTCCCTTCAAACGCATTGCAGCAGCTAAAACGTAAAAAAGCATTGGTTTGTAAAACCCTCTACATTGCTAAAATAGTAATGCCAAACACAGTGCAGCAGAGCCTCCTTTAACCTTCTTTTCTCAAATGTTCTTCATTTATTAGGTCTTTGCTTTTTCATCTTCATGAGAAATATCCCCATCTGTTTTGTGGCAATGATTCTAGGTTTCAGTGTTTCGCTCCAAGGTGAAGGAAAAAAGCAAACTATTATTCTGTTCACTGAAGACTAGAAAAATGGGAAATCTTGTAACAAACTCTAAGACTGAGATGAGACAAAATCGGTTTCCCTCTACATAAAAGATCGATTGGAAAAAATAATCTTCTTAAAAGACCATGTCTGACACTTGCTTTTTTCGTTTTCTGCAGTTCTCTTCAGAGACTTATTGTGACTGTGGTTGCTTGAGGTAGAAGGACAGTGTCATTTGCCACAGAGTAGCAATCCCTTTTATTCTGTAGAGCAAATTCAGTCTGCATAAATATATTTATCTCCTTTTTCTTTTTTTTATTTTTTTCCTGGTGCCAACATGCCTTACTGCAGGATTACACTTCACGCTTTGTCTTTATGAGACCACTTCTTGACTGATTGACTAGGAATTTATGTACACATTAAAAAGCCATTTCATTTTATATGGGTTAGCTGGAAACATCCAGATGGGAATGAAACTTCTCCTTAGCCATCACCTACTGAGAGCTTCTTTTTTTTTATTTTCTCTCAACTTTGTTGTTCACTACATTTAACATCAAAAATTACTTCCCATTTCACCAAGCACTCTACAAATAGATAGAAAGTCCTTATGTGCACTATTTCCATGGGATTTATAAGGCTGAGAAGATGCACAGAGAGGTGAAGAAGCTTCTCCAGCACCACATGACCTGAAAATGCATGGAGTGATGCATCTTCCTGGCCTTGCTCCCTTGTCCTCTTGCTCCACAGCCAAAGTGAACTTTGGAGAGCTTCAGCTTCATTCTCCTGGTTAGGTTCTTCAAGTCCTGACTGCAGTGGGAGATGGACTGTTTCATGTGATTTGCGGAAGATTTATTCAGGATTGCTGTGAAGTTGTCTCCCAGTTGTTCAGTATTAGACATGTTTCACTATCCCATATGTCTGGAACCATTTATGTATTTGTTGGAAGCATTAAATGGAAATATGGACTCAGTGTTCCAGAAGTAGGGAGGTCCTAATAGGCACAGGCTGAGAAATTGCGTTGTAGCAATTGCCTTGTTGTCCATCACATTCGGTTTCCATTACCTATAATTTGTAGGGGTAAATATAAGGAAGATGCAGACATTTTATAAATAACAACAGCAGTTCTTCTGAAGCTGGACAAGTGCAGATAATTCTTCTTGACGCAGGAAAAAGAAAATTAGAGGTGATCGGTATGAATACTAAAATACAAGGGCAGGAGGACATGTGCTGTATCTCACAACAGTACATATTTAAACACTAACTACAATTTAGAGCCAAGCTTGGGTGTTTGGTTTTTTTTTTTACACAGTAGGCTCTCCTTTCCAAAATCTAGGAAAGAACAATCACTTGAAATTATATTTACCAATTTACCAATTTTACCTCAAAATTATTCTGAAAAGGGGAAAAAAAAATATTTACTGGTATAAGGGACCATTCTTATTTCTATTTTTCCTCTGATAAGCACAATATTAGTTACGTATTTGCAGTGTATAAAGTTTAAAAAAAATTATTTCTCTTCCTTTTGTTCTGGTTCAGCCAGCAATCATCTCTTTTTTTTTTTCCCTTTAATTTCTTCACTAGATTTCTCAAAGTGGCATCTGTTTTGCCTTTTAAAAATTAACCGTGCAAGCACAACAAAATCAGAGATATGTCAAAGCTGTGGAATTTTCCCTTGCAGCCTCACAATGCCAAGTTTTGGATGACTCCATTGTGAGACAATGAATCATCTCAAGTTATGGGATTTGGGTTCAGGTTCTAAGGTAGCTGTTATGAAGCTCAGCAAATCTATATCCACCTCTGATCTGTTGTGCTCTTCAGGTTTGAGAGGGGGAGGGATATGTGGGAACTTCTGATATCATTATCAAAATGTAAACTTTGCCAATTAGATATTTTGAAGCCTTCCTAAAATGAACCAAAAGTCCTGTCCTAAACTTTTGACAACTCTGATCAACAAATTCAAACACAGCAAACCAAATAATTTAGGAAAAAATGTTCCACAGACATTTGCAGTCAGCAAAGGAGCTCTTAGCTACAGTTCTCTGGGTAAATCCTGGCAGATGAACTTAATTAAGAGACAAAAACAATTAACCAGCAATGCGTGACAAAAATTGGCTAAACTAAAATTCTCTGTGAAATCTCCTTATTAGGAAGCAAGAGAATTATCATTCTGCTGTTTTCCACAGAAGGAAGGATGGCCTCTTTCTGTCTGTGCTCGTGGGGCAATATCAGCCCCTATTCATAGTGGTCCAGCTGGCAGCCCACAGACACAGGATATTTCCATGTGGCCCCAGCCTTCCCCCAGGAGCCTGGCAATGTTCAGGAGGAAAGCAATGCTTCAGCAGCCAACACAAACCCTCGCACGTGCAGCGCCAGGAATGGAGCTGGCCAGGAGCTATCCCCTGGCTCCTGGGCAAAGGGGTGCAGGACACCCTGTACATGGCTCAGCACAGGGACAGTCATTAGCTGCTTTTGTCAACCCTGGGCATGGGAAAAGAGCATCTCAAAAGCAGCTCCAGCCACCACATCCCATCAGCTTTTGGCCAGCTCATGACTCAGTGGCTGGCAGGCAGATGTGTAGCAAGAAACAGCCGCCCAGTTTAATCCTCTCAATTTTTCTCCAGTGCGACTGCACCAGAGAAATCAAGAAGTATGCATCTGTTCTGATCCAGATCATGAAATGATCCTTTAATTCATTTTGGAAAGGATGCTACCTTTCAAAGATAAATTAGATGGAAGAGTCCTCCAGAAAACTTCAGGTACGAGTTTTTTAGGGGATTGCTCAGCCTAGGGCAGTCCTGAGCCATGTCCTCCTCAGAAAGCTGGTGACCAAGAAGCAATGCTAGGAAAAATCCCTGTAGGAAACCTCACAATTATGAAAGCCTAAAGATCAGATAAAATATCCAATATACCCTAGTCCTCCTCCCAAGTCATCCAGGATTAACCACTGTCGGGGAATAATTGCAGTCTATGAAGGTTTGACACAAAATAGTCCTTTTTTAAAATGTTTATGAAGCAATAAGAGTCCAGTGGTCACTAAAATGGCTTATGTAAATCCACAATAGAATTTAAAAATTCAGATAGACCTCTGTGAATGGAATGGAATGGCCTTACAAATTTTTTTGCATTTATCATTCCAGTGTTATTGAGGTAAGAAAACATTTTTAAAAATCAGAGAACTTTAAAGCTCCAGAAACAGAATTTTAAAGTATCCTTGAAAAAATAAACTATTGGTTTTCAAATACCATAACTTTCAAATCCGGCAGGGAATTTGGGACATAGTGTCTAATACACCAACGAGGACCAAAAAAAAAAAACAAAACAGATTCTGCAAGAATATGAAAACTTTGAGGTGTTAATGTTTAAAAGAAGAGAAAGAATATACCAACTCTCTCCACATGCCCTCCCTGCCCTGCCCTGCCACCCCAAATGAAAAAAAATTAAAGCAAGTGCCAAGAGATCTCTTTGGCTTTCAAATCTTCCATGTAGCATGTATAATAGGATTAACTTTAATTGCTTCCAGCCTATATCCAAGGATGAAGAACAGGATACCAGCTGGTAGCAATAGAGCTACCTCACCAGTCATTATCTGTTAAAAAACTGGCTCACAACAGTTGTACAGAAATCAGGTGCTTCTTCCAGTCAACATTTTAACTTCATTAGCCATCCCAGCATTTCACAGACCTCTGTTATACCCAGAAGATGTACTTAGGTTATTTCTTCTTCTTGTTTGGCCCTGTGTCCTGCAGGATTTGGGGTGTTTTGCTCTTGCATTGTGCCTAAGGAAATGCTTGTCAATACAGACACAGTTAGACCTACAGTTTTCAAACTGGGGGCCTTGATAGATCAGTGCCAGACTACTAAGTATCTCTCAGGGCTGAGCCTTTTGTTGGAGTTCTGCCACTTTTTCACTGAATTTTCTCTTCCTACACAAAGGAAACTATTTGTTTCATCTGGACTGCTCTTGTTGTTAAATACTGCTCAGATTTAGCAGATAGCAAAACTACACTTTTGCCTATACATAGTGGGCTAGCCAAAGAGAAAAGTGAATCTAGTGAATGGGTTCTCTTAGCCTGAAACCATTTTCTTTGCTAGAAAATATTTAAAAGAAGGAAAAACTGTGGAATGTAAATGAGTAACATTTTCTACTGCTGCAAATGTTTCATATGACCTTATAAAAGGTCCTTTTTTCTCCTGGATGAACACCAACCTTACATATGCAATACAATTTTCATCTTTCTTAGAGTAATTTCATTCTTAAAGAAATTTATCTTTTAATATTGCACTACAGATTCCTTTTCAGTAATATGATTGCTTGGGTTTTTTTCTAAAACTAGAAATAGGCTGCAATCTATCCCTCTGCTTGTATTTTTTTCCCTTTTGTTCAAAAGTTTTTTAGATCACAGCAGCTTCTACCATTTCTATTTAAAAAAAAAAAAGGAAATAAAACCCCAACAATACAAAACAACAAGTACTAAGAAATATGGGAAGTGACTGGAGGATTAGAAAAGTAGGTCACATGTCAAAAGCTCATACATGATGTTACAGTGAAAAAAAGCCCTGTAAGGTAAATGATCCTTGTGATTTTAAGTGCCCTTGGAAGGGGCATCCCATCCCATGCTTTCCTGTGTCTTCTAATTTTGACAGTTGTGGAAGAGAGGGTGTCAGCACAGGATGTCTCTGGATCAGCCTGTATGACTGTCCCTTTTCCACCCAGAGTGAGTTAATTTATTCTCAGTTTGTGGGGTCGCGGTGCAGTCCAACGAGCTACCGCAGTGGATATTTAAGCAGAGCCTTTCTAGGCATGAGCAGTGATCTCTTTGCTCAGTTGGCACAGCAGCAATGGATTCTGCCTTCTCCTCTCTGCACCTCTGAAAGATGGAAATTGTTGCCTCACATTAGAATGATGGCTTGACAGCCTTCTGCACCACTCAGACGTCTCACAGCAGGGTGAAACAACCCAGCTTGCCAGTTGCTGCTGAAGGGGAACAAAACATTTTAGGACTTGCAGGGATCCTCAGGGATCTCTAGGAGCAGAGATTATCACATCTTTGCACAGCGTGATGCATCTTGTGATTGCCTTTTCCTTTTTACCCCACCTGCAAAGCAGCTCTTCAGCAGCAAGTAAATTCACACCACAACGGAGGCTGGCTCCGGAATTTCTGCAGGAGGGAATGAATTCCCAAGGATCTCTATCATGAGCTTGCCCCAGGCAGCTCTCATCCCAATACTATATCAATGCAAAACCAAGAGATTACTGCTGTCTGGAGCACAGCTTGCCTCTGCTACCTAGGTAAATGGTGTAGTGATGCTAGATATAAATTGAGGCCATGCTGGAGAATTTGGCAATGGTACTATGGAACTAATACATCTATGGGTAATCAGCATTGCAGGTATATTTGAAATTCTAGCAAGGTTCAAGAAAATGGGATTCTCAGCTTGTGCTGAGAACACTAATGGCACACACAGACCTCTGTCATGCTCTCTTGCAGGTGCCAGTAGAGCTCTCCACAAGAATGCTCCTCTTGCATTCTGCAGAGCTCACTTGAGACTGGTCTCATGCAGAATGTGACTTTGAAATATGGCTCCTTCTCACTAAACTACATTTGTTGTATTCTTCCTCTTTTACTTGAGGATGGGAGAGTGTTCAACTACCACTTAACTGGGTTTCAGCTGGACACCACGAAAACATGGAGACAGAAGCAAAGCAGGAGTATAAGTCAGCCAGCCCTGGGAAAATACAAATGTTTTACTCAGGCTGCAGACCTTCACAAGGCACAGAGATGTTATGATGTCCTGCTCATTCCCTGGCAGTATGTAAGGAAACAGCTGCAGAATGATGAGGAGATGTAGGAATAAAGCATTGAGGGATAACTCCTGAAAGACTTCACCAGTGAACATATTGTAAACTATGGCAATTCACTGACCAGAACACAAACTGTCTATGTGAAAAAGCTGAAGCAAAAATTATATATTCAGAGCCTAAGAGGAGATGTTGTGATCTGGATGGATTCTAGGGCAGAAGGGGGGAGAGATGTATAGATATTGCTGCCCAATTTAGTAAACTTAGCTGCCTTGAGAAAAAAAAATAAGAAAGAAAAGGCAGAGCTCTAGAGCATGATTCACTTTATCCTAAAACAGATGTTATGTCAGATGAGTCACAGCATAAAATTGCCTATTTCACTTTATTGATTATAAAAGGGAGTCCAGAGTGATTAGTTCAGATGAAGACACAGATTAAGACAATTATGAATATGTTACATGAGCTGAATCTCCCCAAAAGGGTTCTCAACAAGAGTGTAGGCATGGACACAGGCTGCTCATTTAAATGCTGAGTCTTAAACCTACCTTATCAATTATTGGAAGAGCTTTTATCTCTGAGAGGAAACATGATTTTTTGAGTAAAAAATTCACCTAACATTAGTCATGGAGGCTTATGGATCACAGTTTCTACTTAAGGCTTTGTGGGGTCTCCTATTTGAACATCTAAGTCTGAACTTGGATACACAAACTGGATTTCTACACTGAACTGAGCTAATGCAGAAGTAGGAGTGATAGCTCTTTCTGTTACATAGATATTTGAATTTTGGCCTATTACTAGTAATACAACAGAGTTTGTGAGAACAGGAATGATCCAGTTGGTATTCTCTAGTGGAATGTGCTTAGTGGAAGAGTGGAGCTGGAAAAGCTAGAACCTGGCAGAGGATCAGAGGGAAGGCAGGACACTGGGGCAAGCAGTAGGGCCATCACTTAAGAGAAAAAGCTGTGTCTGTATCTATACCAGGACCTCCTCTGATGTGAGCTGCCCTTTCTGACCTCTGCAGATAGGGTATTTTGGGAGAAACTGCTTCCATAGCCTGCAGGAAGAAATGGCAGGAGAATAGGCACCCTGCCAATGGGACCAAAGTACTGTAAAATTTTCTCTCTGATTTAATTATTTAACTACAAAATGTTATTTGCACAGCTAGATTTCCCTTATCCCAGGTTGTAAGCTTATCTCACTTACAGGGTAACAACACCAAAGGAAAACCCATTCTGCTGCCCTCAACAGTCACTCTCATGTCTGGCAATATATTCTTATTTTTATGCTGCACCTCTCCAAAGATAATTTCATGAACTTACATGGGCCTGCAACAACGAGGATGTGTCTGGGAGCTTGGTGCAGAACCCCCTGACCAGCACTGAGAGAAACAGCTGAGGGCCAGCAGTATCATTCTGGAAGTAAACTGCTACTTCCTGGCCCATCATTCCTGATGGTGATAAGCTGAGTGCATGGACAAAAAAAGCTGTCTACAGCACCTATGTGATACAAGTCTGTGGCAGATTTATTTGCATACTCCAAAGGAGTGCTTTGTGCAGAGACAGTCCAGCCTTTGGGTCCTTGCAAAGCCAAGGTTACAGATCTGCTTTTGGGACTTTGTGGCCTCATTATGTTTAGATGGGAAGAGCTGTAGCCATCAACAAGAGGTGATTAACAGTCTAAAAGTTCTTTAGCAAGAATTTTTTCTCACATTTCCAGCTAATTGGAGATAATCATATAAGCTTCCCTCCACCCCCCTTTTAACAGCCTGCTGACATTTCCATGTCTGGCTCTTGGTAGCCTTATGGGGCTTGACATCTGTGCATGGCAAAAGCATTTAGCTTCAGAGCTATGTTCCCAGAGAGTGCTATCAGTGTGGAACAAAGTCTGTTCACTTAATAAATGTGCTGTGCAGACTTGAGGGCTCTATAACATTTGAGAAAGAGAGAGAGCAAGGCTACTCTTAGAAGCATCAGGACAGCAGTCAAAGTGGTACTCAGCACAGATGGCTCCTGCAACTGTGAACCACACGTTGGTTAATATGAAACAGCTGTGCAGATGCTCTTCTGCATGGGTGAAATAAAAGCATTTGGCCAATAAGCCATGGGCCTGAGACACAGAGACTGCTGAGACACCCTGCAGTGGGAGGAGGTGACAGCACAGCTCTCTGAAGGAAGGCAGCAGCTCAACAGAAGATGTTAAGGCACACTTCTCAGCACTGTGCTGCAAGGGCCAGGCTTATTCCCCCACTGCTCCTTCTGCACCTTGCCCTTCAGGAGGGGAGTGTGTGTCTCAAGTGTGTTAGATGGCTGGGTTCAGGATATGACTCTTCATCCTGGTAGGATTTCTACCAGGATTTCTGTTTTGTGTTCTGGGGCATGACACTGCCTTTATTGAGGGGTGGCCATAACAGAGGATTTTATTTTTCTCACTGAAAATGTAGCTCAAAAGTAGTATCCAATAGCAAAATATCTTCCTTTGGTCTTTCATGTTTCCTCCAGGCTCACTTGTAAGAAGTAGGTGGAACAGAGGGAGAGATCAGGAAGTGTTTAATAACCTCCTGGTTATTTAATCTGTAAATACCAAGCTTTGAGGGGACTTTGATGTGAAAGTATATCAAAAGATAGAGTTGGAATTCATAATTATCTCAACAAGCAGGAGATGTAGGCTGAAAAAACCCAAAAAAACTCAGTAAGATAAATGCAAGTTAGTTCAGGTATACAAAAATATTAAACTAGGGACCTACTGGGTTGGGAAAAACTCAATGACAGTTATGCAGGAAAGGATGTAGGGCTTGTGATGCATCCATCGTAGGCTGAACACAAGGCAGAACTGTTATGTGGAGATAACACTGAGGTGCATGAACAGGATTATAAAGCATCTAAAATAACTTTTGTTCAAAGCCAAGATGTAGTTCAATGTCTGTGCATGTATATTGTGTTTCAGGAAAGATGGAAACTGTCTGGGGAGAATCCCCCTGCAAAGAAAGATAGATTAACTGGGAAATTTAGCTCGAAGGGGACTTTTGCAGGCCATCTAGTCCAGATTTATGCTCCAAACAAGGTTAACTTCAAAACACTGTTCAAGGTCTTTCCCAGATCACTTTTGAAAATTTCCAATTCTACTGTCTCTCTGGAAAATTAGAAAGACTTAAGAAATGGGATTTTATCTTTGAAGGACTCAAGTTCAGGGCATTCATTTATGATTTGTAGGACTTAGATTAAATATTAGGAGAAGCTGGGTCTTCAGTGAAGGCAGAGCAACATCCCCATAATCTTCAGACATTTGCTTTTCCTCACCCAATGGAAAAATACATGGGATGGAATTCTTCCATTCTGTCTCCACCTTAGGAGTAGTTAATTTGCTCTCGTAGCCAGTCCATGTCATTGAAAAGTTCTGAAGCAGCCTGGTCCTGACTGGCTCAAGAATTCGGTTCTAAAGATATATTTGCTAGAATCTCTAGGAGAAAAAGGTATATGAATACCTGTATTTTTACTTCTCATATAATCTAAGCATATTTAAATTAAAAGATAAATATAAATCATAAGAATTGCTTATGAAGGCAAAAGGATTATTTTAGAATCCTTTTCTACCTCTACCCTGATCATCTCTCTTCACTGCAGGTTCAGCCTAGATGACCACAACAACTCCTGCCAGAGTCTGGGCTGTACCACTTCAACTTCTGTGTCTTCACTTTAGTCATGCATCCAGCCATGTGTATTTGGGTCCTTCCTGCAAGGCCCTTGGCCCTTTCCTGGACAGGACTGAGAGAGCTCACCTGCCCAGGATGAAGGGTGGTCAAAATCCAGAAGACCACCAACATCTGACCAGGCTGGCTTTAACTGTTTGTAAAACACGGGGTTTCCACTACAATTTGGGAAACAGTTGAACTAGCAGACTGAAGATATACTTTCTTTAATGGCTAGTAAATGCTAATGCCCTGCACACACACATAAACACACCCACACCTCGTTTTGTTTTGAAGTGATGAACTCACCATCATATAGCACTTATCCAATTTCAAGATGAGTCATATTAACTACCAGAAGAGTGAAATCTGTACATGCAGTAACTTCAGGCATTACAAATCTCTTCCAAGAATTTCCTATTAGACTATTTCTTTCTGCCTTTTAGGTGAACATGGAGTGACTGGTTTACTTGGGCAACATAAAATTTAGCCGTGCAAGGACAGGCAAGAGGCAGGGGATCCAGGCAGAACCAAATTCAAGTGAGGTCTGAAAACCTGTTGTTAATGAAAATTTCAGCTCAGTGCTGGAATCCGGTGAAACCTTCAAGCTTATTGTTATTCATTAAGCAGATTGAAGGAGTGAAATTAAATTCAGCAAATTGTCCGCCTCTGCAAAGTACAATATGTTCGTTTTCAAGGGAAACTGGTGTATGGATGGGAAATGAAGCATAAGCCACTTTTACCTCGGGGTTGTGTGGGGGGTACTTGGGGGTCAAATGTTTTTCAAAAAGCCATGTCCTTCTCTCAATGCACTTGCACATCCCTCACTGGCCTGTCTGACCCCTTCAATATGCCCTGGTGAAAAAGCCCAGCTGTCCATCCTCACCTGCTGCATGTGCTGATGCCAGGGCACCAAATGTTCCTAAGTGGCAGCCACACTGAGCCCCATCCAAACTCTTCACTCACCTTTTTTTAAGACTAACCTCTGCTTCAGCCCTGCTCCTGATGCATTTTCTGGGAGATCATTCAAAGCTGTGTGGCCTGACTGATTGAAACACAGAGCTAAAGATGAGAAGGGAAGACCTTTCCTTCAGCTACTGCACATTACCTTCTTCCTGCCATTCAAGTGATTGATTTTGTTGTAATTACCCAGACAGATCAGTTTATTATTTGCTCTGTGACAGTCCTCATGAGAGACTAGAGGAATTTTTGTTGTGGAGACCCAGAGAAATAGTGTTCCATGAAGTACTCTGTTATTGAACAGGACCAACAAGCAGAAAAAGAACAAAGAAACATTTTCTCCTGTATTAAGGGGGGAGCTGGGATAGCTCACTGGGGTAGTCAGAGCTCAGCACCCTCTGTGCCCACTTACTCCTTTTGTTTATCTCATGTTTTACTACCACAAAGATTCAAGCACAACTTCCTCTAAGGAAACACAGTGAGCATGGCTGGACTTTGGCCTTTCCTGCCTTTCTGCAATGCTGCTTCTCTGCTGACCTGGACAGTGAGACCTGTCACCCAAGCTTAGAAATGCCATGTATCTAAGCTTAGAAATGCCCAGTGCAGATGGTGCCCATCCCCATTTGTGGCACCAGCTCCACCTGGGAGACAGGGAGGGGAGCAGGCACTTGTCAGGTTCATCAGATTGGAGTTGGATGTCTGCCTCGAGAGTAACAACTCTGTTTCTCCACTAACTGCAGAAGGAACCTGAATACAAGCATGCAGTAGCTTAAATGAGCATGTTGAGTGAGATGTAGAGACTGGCACGACTCTCAGCCAAGGTAACTAGAGGTTAACAGAGTTAGGAGTACGTAGTTTAAAGCAGAAGTCTTTTTCCACCATCCATTTTGTTGGATGTAGAAACTGTTTAAAGTAGAAACTGTAAGAAAGCCAATTCTTCAAGGTCCTAGAGGCTAACAATTGTAGCATGTTGCTTCAGAGCTTGCTTGATTAGTATTTAATTCAGTCAGTCATTTCTCCTAATGAAATGTCTCACCTATAACATTTCTCTGAGTTTTGGGGTTTATTTTCTATAGAAAATTATCTTTTAAAAAGAATAGCACTGTGCAACTGATGTTCCTTTCCTCCAGTGAGTGCACAGCACTCTGCAGTTGTCAGATGCACCTCTCACCACATTATAACCCTCTCTTGTTGCCAGCAGTACAGTGATAAACAGGGATTTCTCTCGAGGCCAAGTCTCTCTTGATGTATGCAATGCCTGGTAGGATGGGGCACCAATCATTGATTCAGGTCAATGTGTCATATCTTCGTGTGTGGCGCTCTCAAAACGAAGCAGCAGTTGAGCCAAGAAGGAGCTCTGGGTGCTCACTACACCATACGCTCCCTAACTTAATTCTTAATCCTGTTTGAACAATGCAAAGTCCTTCCGGAATTAAGTTTGGTGTGGAAGTCCTCAGCCAAAGTGTGCATTTGCTTGGGACAAATGGGAAATGAAGTGTTGGGAATACATTGCCTGCTGATGGTGTTGTGGCCCCTGTGCACTTTGGAGTGGATTTGGGCCACCTGAAAGGATACCTTGTGAATATTTAGGCACCAGTGAAGGAATTCAGGGAAATTATGAGTGCTTTTAAAAGCCTACATCTGTCTAACCATGACCTGGATGTCTGGGCACAGGAGGGGACAGGCCCAGTAGGGCACAAGGTGTCGAAGCAGCCTGGGCTGGCAGAGCCCTGAAGGCACACTCAGCTCTTGCAGACTGGCTCATCCAGAGCCACAGGCAAGCAGCCCAAACACAATCTGCTGGCAAGAAAATTCCCAGCCAGCATCATTTGCTAAATAGAAATTCCTTCCAAATTTGTTTGAAAAGTTAAATTACCCATCTATTGAATGGGGAAACAGGGAGGGAAAGTCCTGGGGCCTCCTGGCAGCCCCCAGCAGAGCACCCTTTCTGCTGTGTTTGCTCTGTACCTACTCCTGGGGCTTTGCTTTTCCAACGTAAGTGTGAAGTTCAATTGCCATGGCAACGGCATCTGGCAGGTGCAAAACACTATTCTCTCTGCTAGATGTAAGGGAAAACCTTTCTGCTCCAGGGAAGGGAACTGTCAGTTGTAATAAAAATTGTCCTCTCTTCTCTTACCTGCAAACATAGCAAGGAAAACTCTTTATTGATTTTTTGTGAGAGGACTGGGCCTCCAGGATTAATTATCTTCCACTGTTTTTCTTTGCAACACAATAGGTATCATATAGGTAGAGGCAGGAAGTGTTTGGGCTATATATAACACCATCTACAAAGCAGCCAACAGAATTCTTTCCACAGAGGCAATGAGAAGGAGGTGAAGTTGCATGGAAAACAATGCCACTTCTCCCAGTGTCCCCAGTCCCTCACTGGCCAGACCGTGGGTCATCTTTGTCATGGCAGAGGTGGCCCAGAGATTTTCCTCCTTCCCTTTAAAGTACTTGGTTCTGGTACTTGGGCCAGATGTGTAGGACAAGCCTCCCTTCTTGATATAGACACAAGTTCGCCCACACTGTGCCCAGGAGCAGGTTTTTTCCCACAGAGATAGTGTTGGGATGCACCCAGGGCTTGGAGCTGGGCCAGCAGGAGGTAGTGCTGCATCTGCTGAAACATCCATCATCCCCTTGCCTTTAAACCTTGCACACCCTGGGAAAGGCATGTCCAACTGCACAGCCCAAAAGCATGTGTGTTTTCATTGCTTTACTTATCTGGAACATGGATGATGGGCTCACCCAGCACAGGGGGACTGTGTCCTGAAGAGGAAGAGAGGGAGGTATTTGGCCGCATGTGTCAACATAACCATCAGATAGAATATTTTTTCATTTGTCATTCAATTTAAATGTTTGGGGGCTGTCCCTCATTATTTTGAATTTGTCCCTATTCCACAAAAATGCTCAATTTTACTATTGAAATTAGGAGCACACTTTTATGGTCAACAAAGCCAGCACAACAGGGGAGGGAGTGGTATACAGATGACAATCAATCAGAGCTCTGTCCCACCAGGTTGCAGAAGAGTATTAATGAAACAGGCCCTCTGTAAAATTTCTCAATTCTTTCCACTTCATTTTTCCTGTACAAATGTAACTCAAAATTAATTTTGATTTGAAGAGTGAGGTCCATGAAGGAGTTGGTGTCATAGCTTTCCAGGCACATCTTGTATTGTAACTTTATCACTCAAGTAAGAAAATGTACAGGCAAACCATGAGGCAGGTGAGCAGTGTTGGTGTGTGCTCTGACAATGAGTGTCTCTGTGGTGCTGCATAATAAATACTAATTACTGAATATCTATTTCCATGTTACACATTATGTCCTTCTGTTTTAGAGAGAGTCAAATCCAGGGTAATCATTCTGTTTATTTAGCAGTGTTATAAACAATATCAAATACATTACAAATCAAAAGTGGCCAAGCCCAAGACTATTTCATTGACGCAGAGAGCTTTCATCTGCCAAGTGAGTCCATAAAAGAGCAAGGAAAGAGCAGCAAGGCCATCCCCTTCAAAGGTGCTGAAGGCTGCAGTTATTTGTGTTCTGAAACACAAAAAGCACAAACTCAAAGTAACACATGTTAACAGCCCTCTCTGTTGCAACCTTCTAGCTAGAAACAATACGTCTAAAAATACATCTGCTGATGAGGTCAGTAGGTTTATCCCTGGCGAGAGGCGGAAGGGCAGGAACTATGCAAAATCAGGAAAAAAGGCTACAGCAGTGGGAAAAGATCAAGCTCTTTGTTTGTATTTTCAGCTTTCCTGACCAGCTCCAATGTGGGATCGCTTTCATGCTGTTGAAACTTTTCCAATTATCACTGCTCAGAGTGCAGCATAATTATTAAATTTTTTTAAAGTGTTAAAACCCAACATGAACAGCTACTTAATAAAAACTATTTGCAGTACAATATTCCCCCATTCCACAACCCTGAGTAAAGACACACATTTAGTGTCTTTGTGGCTGATGGTGGCTAATTTACCCATCACTAGACAGCAGTGTCCACTAGACTCTATGTGTGTAGCTGAAGATGGTCAAACTGTACTCATAGAATCCTCTTCTCATTCTGTTATGGGTTTTTTGAGAGCCTGGTTCATATGTGGCACATGAAATATTTCTCTGCTCCCACAGAACACTAGTGTGAAGAAGAAAATGTGGTGGCTTTTAATCCTGTGAGCACACTCTTCAGGCCAGAACCAAGAACCACAACCAAGCTGCCAGGAACTTCCAGAAACAGAAAAAGGTGGCAGAGCCTTAGGGCAGTCAAGGTTTATCCCAATGAGTGAATAAAAGACAAAAGTTAAAAACTGCAACTTTGAGGATAAGCGAAAGAGTTTCATGAGGAGCCTGACACAAGACAGCTAGGGCCACTGCAGAGCATTAAGCAGAGGTGGAAAAAAGCTTTGGGCAGCCCAGTAGTTACAGACATTCACAGTGTAATGCCTTCCTGTGAAGAAGCACAAAGCATTTTGGGCTTAAAAGCAGTAGCCAGTTTTAAAAGACTCATGGGAAGAAGAAGGAAACAAAAGAAAAAGAAAAAAAATTTTAAATAAAAACCTTGGCTTTATACTTGTGCCACACTGTCTGCTTGCTGCTAAGGCATAAGCTGCAGATGTGTGCCAGGCTTGCAAATCACACTAAAGCGTCTGTGCCTGGGAACCAGTCCTGCTCCTAAGTCAGCGTTTTCTCACCCCATGTCCCAGAACAACAAGAGCTGACCTCACTGACACTGCTGCTCTAAAAGAAATAGAAGGGACCATTTGTGTCTCTAAAGCAGCTCCACCAAGGCAAAAGCACCACAGCAGCCAAGGCAAGCCCTGCTGAATTCTGGGGTCCCCAAACAGAATCCTCTGCAACCCTGCATCTGCTCCATTGCAACGAGTGCTGAAGATGCCCTTGACTTCCAACAGAGACATCCCAACAGAGCAAATCAGATCTTATAAATAGAATAATTAGAGATTTTTTAAAGGAATTTTTCAGGGGGATTTTTTGGGGGGAAAACCTCTGTATCTCTCCTGATACCTTGTACTTGCACCCCATACAGCCCACAGCCCATAACACACAACTCCTGCCACAGCAGGGCTTTTGATCTTTCTTTCTCTTTTTTTTGAGTCATTTGCTTTGCACCACACTAGAAATGCACAGATCTACCTCGAAGAAGAACTCATTATATGCTGTGCTATCCTTGCTTTGCCTCACCACCCTGTTTTTTTGAAATTGAGGGAAATTCATCTCAGGAGAGAAGTGTCTGTTCACTCTCCAGGCATCAGGAGCATGGCTGACCTTTGTAGGATGGAAGCTCTCTGATTTTGCTGTCTATGTCTTTGAAACGGGCCCATGAGACATTTATACTCTTTCTTTCCACCATGAGGTAACTGTATGTCTGCTTTTGTCAGGTGATCAAGTTCCTTCACAGCACAAGACAATTCTTAGGGAATGAAATCTCTTTTCCAAATAATCACACGCAACATTGACAAAATAGAGTTTATTTAAAGCACACACTAGCAAATAGCTATTTACCCTTGGAATTGTTTCAGGCAGAAAGTAAATTTTATTTGAAGCAATTGTTATTGTAGATAAGGGGTACAAGGCTATATTTGTTAGGGGAAAAAAATCACACTGTGGAGCTATAAACAGTAAATTGAAGCCATGAACACAGATGAAATTTCCTGATTGATAAAATCAAAACTAAATAAGTAGTTTTAAAGTATTTTTGGCATACTTAATACTTGGACATGTCTAATATATGGTATTCTGGTTTCAGCCTAGGTATTATCAGATGTTTAAAAGAAACTGCAAAGCTCATCTCTCACAGATAGACCACCCTTTGTAGAGCAAAGAGCAAATGTGTACCAGGTTCTGCAAATTCCTTGTCCTCTGTTTATCATTAGACACAAAAACTCTCATCAAGGGTACAGCATTAATCATACACAAAAGTATTTGCAGAACAGAGACACCATTTACTCCAGCTGCACTGCCCAAGATAGGAGTATTAGAGCCAGGAAACAAATCACAAAGTCAGGGCATCCTCTTTCAGCTGGATCTGCTCAGTAAAAAGCTCTGCTTGGAAATGGGTGCAGTCCTGCCTAATTAGGCAGACTGGACCAGCTATGACATCCAGTGAGTCTTTTCAGGGAAAATGGATCTGGGGAGCAGTTGTGATTACACATTTCTGACATTGGCTGCTGCTGGAGAGAGAATACCAGATGAGATGTACTGTTCCAGGAAGTGCTAAGTTCTTAATTTAGGCATTTTGTGGAAATTGTTGAAAAACATTCTAATTGGAAGGAACTTCTGCTTCTCTAGCATATAATTTTCCCCATTTTTTAGCACTGAGGCATTTGCATGAAAACAAGCTCTTTGTTTTTAAAATTCCACTGCACTTGTTGTTTATTCCCCACTGGAATTCATAATCCTGTGTTTGCAGAAAGCACTATAATTGGTTGCTGTGGAAGTGTTTCTATCAAAAGGAAATGCTTATTAATAATCAAGAATGAACAGTTGCATAATAGAGATTAGTAAAATAAGCACAATTCTAATAATGATGCTAATCTCCATGAAACTAATCTCTTCAAATGCTTTGAAATAAACATATCCCAATTATAAAAATCATCTTTAAACATGAAGAGCAGTAAGAATCACAGGAACAAGTACAGGTGGAGGTTGGCTCTATCGACAAGAGTGGTGCATTTTGCAGCTGGCAAGTACAAAATTCCATCATGAACTGTGTTGGGTTTGCATGGCCAGGTTTTATTGTGGGGGTCTACAGGGGTGACTTCTGTCAGAAGCTGCTGAAAGCTTCCCCCATATCCAGCAGAGCCAATGCCAGCCAGCTCCAGGATGGACCCACCACTGGCCAAGGCTGAGTCCATCAGGAATGATAGCAATGCCTATTTGATAATGTATTTAGAAAAGAAAAAAAAATTATGCAGATGTAATTGGGACCAGAAAAGAGTGGAGTGAGAACATGCGAGAGGAACAAGTCTGCAGACACCAAGGTCAGTGGAGAAGGAGGGGAGGAGGCGCTCCAGGTGCCAGAGCCGAGATTCTGCAGCCCGTGGTGAGACCATGGTGAAGCAGCTGTGCTCCTGCAGCCCATGGAGGGGACCCACCCTGGAGAAGGAGGATGCCTGAAAGAAGGCTGTCAACCCGTAGGAAGCCCATGCTGGAGCAGAGTCCTGGCAGGAACCTGTAAACCTGTGAAGAGAGGAGCCCACGCTGGAGGTTTCCTAGCAGGACTCGTGACCAGCCCTGTGGGGGATCCACGCTGGAGCAGGCTGTTCTTGAAGGACTGCACTGTGTGGAATAGACCCACACTGGAGCAGTTTGGGGAGAACTGTTGTCTGTGGGATGGATTCACGCTGGAGAAGTTCATGAAGAGCTGTCTCCTGTGGGAGGGAACCCACACTGGAGCAGGAGAAAGATTCCTCTCCCTGAGCAGTGGAAGAAACATGTGATGAACTGTCTGTAACCCCCATTTGCCATCTCCCTGCACTGCTGTGGAGCAGGAAGTAGAGCCCAGGAAGGAGAGATGGGTGGGAGGAAGATGGTTTTAAGATTTGTTTTACTTCTCATTATCCTGCTCTGATTTTGTTAGTAACAAATTTAATAAATATCTCCAAGCTGAGGTTATTCTGGCCACGACAGTATTTGGTGAATGATCTCTCACGGTCCTTATCTCAACTCATGATCCTTTTGGTATATTTTCTTTTCTCTGTCCAGTCATGGAGAGAGTGAGAGAGCAGCTTTGGTGAGTGCCTGGAATTCAGCCGAGGGTCAATTCACTACACTGCCCCAGACTAAAATTTTTAAGACTCTGCTGGCAATTAATTACTTCCTATAGGCAATTCCTGTTGGCCCAAAATACATGTAATAGTGAAATAATATAAACAACAAGTTTCTCCATTATTAAAATTCTTAAGGGAAGGAGAGGTTTGCTGGTAGTTTACATTATTTTTTATATTCTTACTGCAGACATAGAAAGCTTTTTTTTCTTGTTTCTGAGACTCAGAAGTCTGGCACGGGTATTCTGTTTTTAAATGTTCTGGAAATCAGCATACAAAGGGCTTTTGACCAGAACACAGTCTTGAAGTCCGTGAGATTCTGCTGGTATATTACTAACTCCCTGTAGGGTTGAAGCATCTTCCTCCTTAGCACAGAACTTCCAGTTTGCCTTTGCAAGACACATTCCTTCTTTTCCAGCTCACCAATTTCATCTTTTTACCCAGACCCATTCTATTTCAATGGCAGTAGAAACAACCCTTGTTTTGGAGCAATGCACAAAGATCTGGATGCTTATTTAGGGCTCCTGGTCCCTGGGTTTGCCTGCATTAGAGCTCCAGAGGGGTCATCTGCTGCCAGCCAAGTCACTCAGAATCAGGTTTAGCACAAATCAGGATCTGAGAATAAAATGTTTACTTTAAATTGATAGTCAGTCATGGAACGACATTGTAAAAGATAAAATAAGTTTCCTGAATAAGGGCACGTTTAACAATAGAGATCCTCCTCCACAGAAGCTGGTGTCTACCTCTTTTTTGTTCTAGGTCAAACAATAATCATGTTCTTTTTTTCTTGTGATATTATTTCTGATTCCTCTTGCACCTTTTCCTCAATCATCCACCTGCCCTCTCTCTGGAAACATGGAGATCATTCCTTCATGCCAGCCCCAGCCAAGATTTTCAAAGCTTGCTTATATCTTTCCTGTGAAACCTCCCTTTTTGTTGCCTGTGTCTGGCACTAGACACCAGTTGGCACTTCATGTCCAGTAAAGAGATTAAAAAGTCTTTTTTTTTTCCCTTTCCTTTTCTTCTACAGGTGTCTTTACAAACTTTTCAACAGCCAAAGTTAGATCTCATGTTTTTTGCTTCAGGCTGTGTGTCTGTTACATCATCTTGAGGAAACAATGACAAAACTTACGCATGGTATTGTGATAAGTGCTAACATTTTGTCTTCTTCCTCTATTCATAACTGTTATTATGTGAGCTTTTGTAATAGGACTATCCACAATTGCCTTCATGGCTGGCTCTTGTCAGACCAAAGGTTATTTGTGTTTTATAGGTAATGCACAGAGGTATTTCCAAAGCAAACATCATTCTAAGGTGTAGAGATGAAAATACTGTCCTTAATACAGACTCTAAATTACTTCATGCATGCATGACAAAGACAAAACTGAAATATTTATACAATTGCCTTTTGTTACAAGGTTTGCCAAAGCCTGCAATCTGCCCTTTTATAAAAAGAAAAGACTGTGTCTTGTCTGCTGATAATGGCATCTTTGGCATGGTCTGGAGGTGATTATTTTTCTGGTTTGACAGATGGAGAGTTCAAGGCCCAGGTACCACTTTTCTGGGTGCAGTCTTTGTCACTAAATGAATTGTTCAGTGGTAATTTGACGACGAGAGGCTGGAAATATCCTTGACCTGATCTCTTCATCAAACACACATTATCAAACAATGAAGAAGTGTCTCTCTCCTCTCAGTCAAATAAACTGCAATGATATTACCAACTAAATTCAAAGCCAGCTGATGTGGGTTAACTTAAACTTATTCAGTAAACAGACGTAGCTGCAGCTACTCTTTGCCAGTGATCTCCTCTGGCATTTACACACAAGTAACAGCCCTCAAACCCTATGCAGACGTGCAGGAAAATCATTTTAGCGTTCACATAAAATGAGAAATACTCACTCCAAACCAAAGAAATGAGACAGTATGCAAACAAATGGATGGTATCTTGGAGGTGTACACGTTTTGGTTTCCAAAACTTTGAACAAGCTCCTCACCAAAGACCGTTAAGCATCTGAGTTGTCAGGATACAAGTGAGAATACACTCTTCTGCATCAGGGACTAGTGAGAAAATACAGCACAGGAGACACAGATATGGTCCAAGTTCACAGTGAAGGGAATTTCACAGCAGGATCCAGTGAGGATTTGAGAGGCCTGTATTAAATAGCATATCCGTGTATGACCTGGAAAGGAAAAGGGGGATAAGTGAAGTGACAAGTTCACAGGAGGTGCAGAGTGATTCAGAGCAGCCAGGCCCAGCTGTGGGGAAAAGCTGGAGACAAGCTGATGCTGCAGAGCTGCAGAGGGATTACACAACAAGGAGATAATGGCAGGCAAATTTTGGCATCTGTAGCTGCAAAAAAAGGCACATGGGGGAAAAAAGCCAAAACCTTAAACTATATCTAATGGAGTATGAAGAAGGTTTAATCAATCAGAAAAGAAATCTTGAAACCATGTGTTACTTCTATGGGAGTAACTCTATGTTCAGCAGTGGTTAAAAAGGCACTGAAGAGATTACTAGCAAAAGAATAGAGAAAAAAAACCAGACAATACTATCATGCCATGGTAAAAATCCCCAGAGTACATACTCATGGAATATCGAGTATCACTCTGGTCGTGCCATCTCAAAATGAATATAATGCAGTTGGAAGCAGTGCTGGTGGGCAGCAGGATGGTATGACTTCCAAATGAAACAATGACTAAAGAGACTAGGAGTTCACTTTGGAAATTGTATGATTGAAAGGGTATGTAGCACAGGGCTCCAAAGTCAACACCCTGTTGCTAAAGCAAATAGGGAAAGTTGTTCCTTACTTGCTGCTTTTCTGGGAAGAGTGGCATGGTCTGGTAGCAGGTTTAAAATAAAGATTAGGAAGAACTTTTTCACCCAGCACATAATTGTATCACTGAACTCAGTGGCACAGGATAATACAAAGTGAAGAAATGGTAATCATTTCAAAAGGGTATTAGAACAGTTCATGAAACACCACCAAAGACGATTAACATGATGGTCTGTCTGCAGCTACTTACTGAGGAAAACCCCTGAGCCACAGACAGTGCATCTGTAGAAGCCTGCCAGGTAATACCACATACATCCTCTCTACAGGAACTTCATAGAAACACTGCACACCACATTTTGCTGAAAAAAGATGCAATGGACAAAGCAATCCCAGGTCTGTTTGTCCCCAATCCTTTTATATTACCCCAGCTGCCTTTGTGCCTGCAAGCTCTTGTGCTGTTCCCCAGAGACACAGACACCAATTTCACACTCTCAAAGCATCACTCTGGCGGGCTTTAGCATGGCTTCTGCTTCCCTGGAAACTGCAAAAGCAAGATGGACACTCACACACCCCCTATAAGCACAGCCACAGGAGTAATGCATCATGAGAACAGAAGCAGCCTGCTCTCACAGAGGGGATCAGCACTGAGCTGGGTTGGCACACGTTGGTTTTGCACCGCTGGCAAATTGATCCCGAGGTCTCTCAGTTGAAAGCTGGGGAACCCAAGGGGACAAAATGAAAGAGTTTGTGATGAGAAGGATGCTAAGAAACAGAGAGGTGAAGGCTTTAGGCCATCCTGTGGGATGCTCTGCCTGTGGGAAGTTCAGTTAAAGGCTGTGAAACTTTGGAAAAGTTCAGGGAGCTTTGGGGCCAGAGAAATCACTACCAGCAACCACCCTCACCAGAAGCTGCCCTGCAAACCCTTCCATGTCTCTGATCACCAAATGAAGGATTTCTGCTTTGCTGCTTCAGCTTATCTGGGAGTCTTGTCCCAGCCAATGCACTTACATTATTTTTAGCATACACAGTAAAATTCCATTTTGTTTCTGAAACATCCAGTTCTCCCAGACTTCACTACTGTGCTTTTGCTGAGGCCACACTGTTTTACAGGCTTATAACCTCTGCAGTTTAGCAGAGTCAGATTTATCAGATACAATGATGAGTAAAACTGCAGAGTCCAAAAGAAATTATGAAAATCTCAGTTGAAATAAGATACTGCAGTTAACATAGGAATTCTTTTTTCCCCAGCTTAAGCATTCCAGATAAGCACCTGAGCATTTATGCTTTAGAGGCTGTAGAAGCCCAGCTTACCACTAAGTCTGACAGTGCATAATCAAACTGAAAGAGGCAGATTTAGATTAGATATTAGAAAGAAATCCTTCACTGCAAGGGTGGTGAGGCACTGCAACAGATTGCCCAGAGAACTTGTGGTTGTCTCATCCCTGGAAGCGTTAAATACAGGCTGGGTGGTGGGCTCAGCAGCCTGGTCGAGTGGAAGGCGTCCCTGCCCATGGCAGGGGGTTACAACAATATGATCTTTAAGGTTCCTTCCAAAGAAACCATTCTACAGTTCTATGGTTCTAGGATCATTATGACTAAGGGAGTAACTGAGTAACTGTAGACCACACCTTCTACTTACATGACACTGCTGCAGAACTGTATGTGTGTTTTTGGACACTTAAAAAGCTGAAAATGCATGAAGTTCATTAAAATAAAGGAAGCAGAAGTGCCTTGCCTTGCATCTCACTGAATCCCTTACCCTAAGCTGTGGAGCCAGACTGGGTTTATGGTGAGTGTTTGAGGCAGGCAAAAAAACCTACGGCACTGAAATAAGGACGCAGCAAAACACAGGTCCCAATACTAAGGGCAGGGCCTCCTACCTGCACTGCTCTCAGCCAGATGCCTGGATGTGTGGCTTCTGCCTGCAGTGCTGAACAGCCTCAGTTCCCAGCCAGTGATGGTTGTCAGCTCCTCTGGCTCCCCCGGATCCTGTAGGATCCACTCCTGGAGTGCAGCCCATTGAAGCAGTGGTCTGGATGTAACGCACCTATGATCTCGTCCCGTTCAGGAACTTTAATAAATCCCAAAAGGCACCTGGGGGTATCTTGAGATGCCTAAACAACGTTATTAGTCAGATCAATGAGTAAGGAAGGCTTGCTGTCTGTACAAGTAACATAAAAGAATGGTGTCTATTACCATGCTAAGCATTACTGAGTGTTCTTTGTCCTAACATCTGAAATGCCCAGCAGGAAAACCTGACAGATACAGTTTCACCCACCCAATTCCAGCTACCTCTGGTCTTGTCCTGGACAGGGACAAGGAAAATCAGCTTTCTGATGTCAGACACAAGTGATGTTGGAGGAGGAAAATTTTCAGGTGAGTCACTGAAATTCAATGAAAACTAAGAAAGGAAAAAAAGAAAAAGTAACAGCAAATTCCTGCAAGAATAGGTTTAATGATCTTGTTTCTCAGGCTATTCATAGACGGTCATTAAAACCCCAGCTTGAGGCTCTGTTCCTCAGCCCCCTCCTGGAGCATCTCCTCTGATTTCTGGCTTTTGTGTAAGGAGTATATATTTTGGTCAAGGATAGTGCTGACACAGTGGCACCCACCAGCTGTCCAAATTCTGGCATGGGCAGCTGGGCAAGCCAAGAGCCCTCAAGCTGTACAGCTTCAGCTGAGGGTCTGGCACAGGTATGCAGAGTAACTAACACTGGTTAAAAGGAGAAAAAGTTATTCTGAATTTGTTCCCTGTTGTTTTTTATCACAAACAGCATTTGCCTTTGTTTTTGCTTTCCCTGCCTTATACCATTTTAAGGCCTATCCTACTTTGACTGTCGTGATGGTCCCCTGTGAGGCTCAGCACAGTTCACAGTAAAACTTAACCTTTCAATTTGTCACTGGCAATACAGAAATCAAAATCTCAAACATCCAACTGTGAAGTCATACAAAGGCTGGAGGCTTATGAAGTTGTTGGCAGAATGCTGTGCTGGCAGGATGTGGTGGGTTCACCTTGGCTGGCTGCCAGACACCCACCCAGACACTTTCACTCCCTCTCCTCAGCAGAATGAGCGGAGAAAACGAGATGGAAAAGCTCATGGGTTGAGTAAGAAAATCGAAAGAGAAATTTATTCCTTATTTCCCATCAGCAGGCACTTCCTAGGAAGCAGGGCCTCAGTACATATAGCAATTGCTTGGGAATACAAACATTGCAACCATTATGTCTCCTCATTCTTCCATTTATCTCTGCTTTTATCACTGAGCACAACATCATGTAGTATGGGATATTCCTTTGGTCACTTCTCTTTCCCCACCTCCTGCTCACTCCCAGCCTGGTCTTTTTTGGGGTGAGAGGATTGGCAAGACAGCCTTGATGCTGTGCAGTCACTGCTCAGCAGCAGGCAGAACACTGGTGTCTTCTCAGTACTGTTTTAGCCACAAATGCAAAGCCCAGCACCACAGAGGCTGGTGTGGAGAAAGCTAACTGCATCCCAGCCAGACCCAAATGTCTATACTATGAAAGAAAAAGGGAAAAACCCCCACCCAAGAAAACAACCAAACAAACCAAGCCTCTTCTATAGGCAAGCGTACTCCAGACAACTACAGTTCTACAACTAATACAACTTCATAGGTGGCTACACTTCCAACACCAAGTAGTTCACTTGCAGCAAAGAAGAACAAGCTCCATAACTTGGATTTATACATCCTCTGTCATGCGTGCATGGAAGCTCCAAAATATCTTTCTTTGTCTCTGGGATGATGGCTCTTCTAGGCGCATGTGATACATTCAAAAAACAGGTGGATTTTTTCATGCAATTTTCTTATGCGACAAGAATTATAAGATGATGATTCTTTTATTTTGCAAAGGATGTTCAATTGGAGAAAGGATATGAAAAGGCTTGGATATGAAGGATATGAAAAACCCTACAGACTGTCTCTGATTTGTTTTTCACTCTGGAACCCTGAGTCCCTGCAGAGCTGGATGAGCTTTAAAGGCCATTGGATGCTGGGCTTGGGCTACAATCTCAATGAGACCTCAGGAGCACTAACTCTGCTCTGCATGCTCAGATCTGATTTTGTACTGGGAAGCCATAGGTGGGACAAAATCCAGCACTCTTCCATGGAAAGAGGGGAAAAAGAAAATCTCCTTTTAGAAATAGTAAGCACTGGGGAGTTTGGTCTTAGTATAAACTTAGCAAAGACTGGCTATAGTTTCTTAATAGCGATGTCTAGCTGAAGCCAGGTGGAGTACCAACAGCAAGGAAAAAAAGGATGAACAGGGTGAGCAAGGCATGGTTTCACCTCACTTAGCACCATGATGCTGAGCACACAGCATGCCCAGGTCCCACTGCAGCCACCAGAGGGGCACTTCTGAAAGCCATTCAAACATCACGTTGGCTGATTTCCCTTTGGGTTTGCCTGTCACTCTCCATCAATGATGGAAATGGTCCAGCAGGGCAGCAGAGCTGCCCATGGAGTCTGTCTCACTCTGGCATCTAATTTTATGTCACGCAGAGCTGGAGACAATCCTCTGAGCATTTTTTCTCTTGGACCTAATTTCATCTTGATGACTAACAAATGAAAGCATAAGAGTCATAAATTATCGCTACTCTCCTTTGAACTTGAGTAATACTGGGCTCTGCATGGAGCAAAGAAACAACACATGGATGGGCAGAGGCAAAGCAGTCGCTCAAATTGAGGGGACTGCACTGAGGCCACACTGCATTGCTACAACATCCACACACTGGAAGCTAATAATTAAAATTCATCTTAATCATGTATCTTTTGTGGTCCTCTCAAAGCTGAATAAATGTTCATTTACTGCCTGGTAATAGCTGACAAAGTCCTGGATACTGGAACAAAGCACTCAGCCCTATTTAGTCATATTCTAGAAAGCCATCTTCTTTTTTTTTCCTAATTATTATTAACACTGCACCATTAAGAATCATGATCATCATTTGCAAACTAAAGAAGTGGTAAATGTCTGGGTGCAAAATTTATTAGTCAAAAGCTATTGCCTGATGTGAGAGAGAGTGCTATAATTCCTAATACTTCACACAAAACCTCACTTCCAACAGGGAATTGTTGAAAATTGTTGATAAATCATTGCTATGATATATTTAAAGGCTGCTGGTGAACACTGCAAGACATAAATCACAGAAGGTGGCATTTTAAACTAGTAAATAAAAAGTAAATGAAAATATCATCACATAGATTTATAGAGTGCTTGACAACAAGGACCTCTGAGTGGTTTGGTGTTTTGTTTGTTGGGATTTTTTTTGTTTTTTGTAAGAGCTCTAAATGGGAAACAACAAATACTGGAAGCCCACATTATGATCCTGCATTTCTAAGGCAGCACCCTGTCACCAAAACTTGAATTATGACCATATCCAGCTGAGAAGAATAGCAGAATCTGGCCCACAGTGTGCACCAACATCCACTCTGCTCAACTGTAAAAGAGTCTGGAGGACAAAGCACAAAGTGGTTTGGAGGGATGGGAACAGGCAGACCCATTCAGAGAGCTTAGAGTCTGTCCTAAGCAGAGGAGAAACGTTACCCTTGTGTGGCCAAAAGAAAACCCAAAAGCCAGTGAAAACCAAGCTGAGGATATTCTGGCTGGAAAGCACCGGGCTCAAGCTGTGGGCACAAATAACAAGAAGCTGCAATTTGCCACTCTCATTGAGTAGTGCCTACATTATTTTTGGGTGTGCAGGGTGAGAATTACCTAATGTGGAATTTCCCCTCCTACCAGCAAAATGCAGATAGCACTCCACATAGGCAGCTCTCAGGATGAGCTGTGCCTCTTTGGCACGTGCTGCAAACTGCGATGTAACAGCCCAGGGACAAGGTGCCCAAGGACACCATCTCAAACCTCCCTTTCCTTTCTATTGCTGGTGTTAAATGCTGGAGAGACTCCCCTCTGCAGGCCCTCTCTGACACAACTCCTCCCAGGGCACGGGACTGTTGGGAGACAGTCCAAGACACAAACCATGTTTTCCCGCCATCCCTCTGTCTGCACGTGTGACTGCAGGAGGAGTGCTCACAGTCAGTATGCTGTCAAAATCTAGCAAGGAAGACAGAAATTTCTGCTCTCTAAAGAGATGCAGGGCAGCTTTTTTGGATCATGTGCAATATTTACAGTTTCTTACACATCACAGAGTTCTGCTGGGGTTTATCCAAGCTGCAGAAGTAATTCCATTAACATCTTTGCCATATGGACTATTTAAGATGTTAAGAAATTAATTTGAAAAATTAAGTTTTTCTATCTTAAAATTTGTTCTCAGGTTTGGTAATTCCCACATCAAGGAAGATGCTTTTCACAAGCAGGAGCATCAGTGAGCCTCTTATGGAAGAGGAGTTACCTACAACAGCTTAGCTTTTTGGTTCAATAGTCCTATAAGCATTAGACTAAGCCTAGGTTTTCTGCCATAAATGTTCTTATCTGAGATATATGTGCATCTTGATACAGATATTATGTCCTTGAGCCTAGAGTGAAAGGGAAGGTTTTCCCCACTCTGTGGAAGAAGGTGGATTCCAGGCAAATTTGTTGCAATTGTGAAAGGGTCATACTCCCACTTTTTCTACTGCCATGCATTGAATTTAACAGCTTTTGGGTTTCAAAATCAAATTCTTCACATGGAGCGGTGAAGAACTGTATATGAGTGTGGATTCCCCTGGATGGGAAAACTAATGAATCCCATATTTGAAGTAAATCAACCCAGATTTTTACTGAGTAGTCCTTTAACAGCATCAAGGAAGGATATAAGGCAGTAGAGCTCTGTCTTCAGTTCTGTTTTCTTCATTTGGTTGAAATGATGCTGCCAACATCTCCCTTTTTTTTTAAATAAACACAGACAGGCCTTTTTATTAGCACCAAGTTTCTCGCTTGGGGAAAGGCTGGGGGAAGTTAAACTGAACTTAGAGAACATTGTTTGCATAATTACTGAGATTATGCAGCTGTTACTATCTGCAGGTGTTAAGCACGGGGCAAGACTTTTGTGTCACTTCGAAAATATTAAAAAGCAAATTTTTAGTAACAACCCTGTGCATTTTGAAGTATTTTAGGTAAGCTTCTGTTTCTGGTTATTTTGGTCTGGTTATGGATTCACGTTTGTGAATTCACATACCAAAAATACTTCTTGTACTGTGACGCCATGGTCACAGCAGGAGAGCAAGAGAGATAACTCCCTCAATCTGCCCCTGAGCAATGCATGACCTTTCTCTGCCTCTCCACATTCTTTGTAGAAGAGACTTTTAAACTATCACCTTGAGAAGCTGTGACCTTAGCATCTTAGCATCGTCCACACAAGTTGTGGTCCATCCAACTCCAGTGAGAGGCTCAGCAGGACCATCAATTCATGTGTACATTACAGCTTTGCTATTAGCCTGTGCATTGAAGGAAACAAGCCTAATGTGATCAGAGGGTTCTCCTGTTTGTCCATTTTTTTCTTAGCAGCTTCTGAACACTTTGGCCAATTTCCCCCAGACTGAGGCAGTAGCAGTCTCTGCTGTGCTTCATAGATATTTCATCAAGAAGAGTGGTAAACAGGAGAGAAGTCTTATTAATGAGCCTAGAGAGGAATGGCAGAAGTACAGCCGGTTTTTGTTTCACCTGGTAGCTTTACCTTGACTTTTCTCAGTCTCCTTCACATCTCTAGCTTTTAAAAAAAATGTGTGTATTCTGGAAGAAAGTTTCTTTGTGAACCCTGTAATTCACTTTTCCAAGCCCCTCTCTCAAAGGCATTTCTCCCATCATTAGTATGTTTTAGCTGTGTTAGAGCTACCTTTCGAAAGATGCAATCTTGCCTGCCCTGTGAGGGCAATCTCTGGGCTTCCCCTTCTGCCTGGTGCTCCTAAACCCCTCCTGTAACTCCAGGTTGGATGTTGATGACTGCTGCCATCTGAAACTCACTGCTGTTTCTGCCTTCTGCCTTGCTGAACACCCCCGAGCTGGAGCCCTTGCCTCTCCCAGGCAATGACTAGTCCTCCCTAGGGCTGGTCAGAAAGCAAACTATTTTTGCAACCAAAATGTAAATAAGTGAGGAGATCTTGTGGATATTTCCATGGAAATTACCAACTTTCAGACAAAGTATGAGCTTTCCTCTGAAAGTTTGGCTGTGAGTATCGCTGTGTTTCACAACAGCACTGATTCAGGAGCCTCATTTTCCTGCTGCTGCTATGGTGTGAGCAGCTAGCTAAGCTGATCCATCCCACAAGACAGCCCAGCATCCTACATGAAGAAATCCTTGTACCCTGGCTCTGTGCTCATTTTCTATAACCTACCTTTTGACAACAAAAATCTGCATCTTACTGTGAGGAGGTGGCATTTTTCATGAAATAGCATAATTTAGCAAAGCACAAACTTTCCATCAAGAACAGCTTATATACATTTTTTACGCAGTTTGCTAGTCCCAAAACCTTTCCCTGGGGTCATCCTCAGGATGCACAGGAGCCCCAGGCATGTGCTGACAGACTGTTACCAGTTTAACCCACCAACAGAGCCTGCAGCAAGGCAGCCCACCACCACTTGCTTTAATTGAGTTGGTATCTACAAAGTGTTTTTTTTTAAGATGTAGCAGTTGCCTTTTTTCATTGTATTTTGATTACACTGTGAGTGAGAGTCTTCCACCCAGGTGCCTAAATATGAGTTAGGGGTTAGTGCCACTGCCAGCCAGGGCCACTTGAGATGTCTTCAGCTGCCACTTCAGATGGACCTGGGTTTCCCACTGGTCCCTCTACCTATGTTGAGAGGCCTGAATCAAGCCCTAGGACTGAGCAGAAGAAGACCTGGGTATCTGGTTTACAGCTGGGAGTCCATGTGCACACATCTGACTAGAAATTGCTGAGCTCTAGAACTGAGGCCCATACTATGTCTTTAGTCTGATGCTATTTAGACCCAATCTGCTCATGCCCATGCTTGCAATGCTCTATTTTGGGTGAACCAGACTCTTCCTGGTGCTGTCAGAGAAGCACACGCTGCACCAGCATGATTTGCAGACACTGAGCTTCCCCTCTTCACTGACTCCAGGTCTCATTTAATTCACACCTCCGACACTGATAAATTCCTCTCCCAAACAAGGTGCTCTCCAGGGTCTCATCCATTCACTGCAGTGTTATTCAGTCACAGCAAAACCCAAGGAATGGAATATGTCTTCTCTAACTCTGCCAGATAAGCATTTTGCATTTCATGAGGGCCAATTTACAATGGTTCTTGGCTGAGCCGAGAGCCGGCAATTGAGGCAATCTGACTTCAGGCAGGGTAAGACTCAGAGGATGAGGAAGTGCCTTATCACTCTACAAAATACTCACCCACTGTCTGAGAAAAAGGGCTTTGAAGTGGTTCACCCAGGCAGCTGACTTGGGGTCCTCGCTCCCGGGCACAGCTGGTCCCACAATCCGGACAGGAACACGCAGGAGAGGAGTCACCCTGAGGTATAATCTGCTCAGCCTTCTGCCACATCACAGAGACCCAGGTCTGGCCTCCTGCCCTGTTTTGGCTTCTTCGTTTTCATCAGTATCTCACAGGCACCTCCTCTCTGACCCCAAAAGGATCTGCCTCCAACGTTTTCTGTAACAAACTCTTCCTGATCCTGCCAAAGTTGATGGAAACCCCTCATGAGTTAGAGGGAAGGTCAGAGACCATGTCAGGAACCCAGCCCCATGAGTGAACACAGTCATCACAGGGTTTGGGTACTCAATGACACTTTTGCTTAAACCAATTGGTCTTCTATTGAGGCTTCACAAACAATGAAAACAGCAATGGTTGAGCCCACCCATGGCATGTTTTACATGTCTCATCTTCCACACAGAGTCACCTTCACTTTCACCTTCATAATGCTGGAAATCTAGTTTACTGTCAGGATATGTCAGGTAGACGAAAAACTATTTGGAGATGAGACTGAAGCAGCCCCATATGGAGAGCTCTTGAGCTAACAGGAAATCACTGGTGAGGTTCCTCAAGGAAATCACATTTGAAGCAATCTCAAGGAGTGTCTTAGCAATAGCTTTCAGTCTGAATACAGACATTTGATTTCAGACATCATTGACAACTCAAACTTTTCCATCATGAGCTCTTTAAAGAAATGAAAAATGCCTGGTAAAATAAATGTACAGGGCACAAGTGCGCCTCACACAGCACAACAGTCCACTTCTGCTCACCCCACCCGCAAGGAGGAACATTAAATGCCCAGACCCCATGTGGGCCTGCTAGGAGGGCCAGTACTCTGCAGCCAGTCCAACAAGCAGAAACCCAGAGACCTGGGTTCTTTATCCTGTGGAGGAAAGACAGAGGGGGATGCAATTGCTTTCCTAGAAATGCCTGCTGGGGGGCAGAGAAGCTCCTCACCTCAAAAAGACAATGCTGACACAAGTTTAAATGACTATGAATAATTCAGTTTGGAAGTTCAGATGAGAGGAGGGATCCAGCATCAGATTTTGTGTAAGACAATGGAGAAAAGAGTCTAAACTTCTTCCTGACTGGAGCCTGCTGTGCTTATGAAAGCACAAGTGTGTCAGTGGGGTGAGCAGACAAGGGAGCTTAGGCTGGCAGGAAAATACAGGATTTTGACATGGAAAAAAATGAACACGTTTCCAGGTGAAGAAGCATTTCTTCCAGGGATTTTGTAGCACCAGGAGTGCTCTGCATGCAGGGGCCCTGAGATAAGCAGTGTGTAGCACACAGTTTTGCCCTTTGCTGCTCTGTGCTGCATGCCCCTGTCAGTGTCAGCAGCTCCAGGCTAATGATGTCCCAGCAGTGAGATGATTGCTTTTCTCTTGATGCACGCCTTCTCTCCTGTTTTAAAATGCAAAATCACCAATGATGGGATTTGCAACTATACTATTGTGGACATTTCTGATGTCCCACGTCCCATTATCCCATTTACAGCCTCATCATTAGGCCAGCAAGATCCCAGCTTCCCTTGTCTCCTGTGTGCAGTGCAGCATTTCTGCTCGT
Organism: Irena cyanogastra; assembly: GCA_013397155.1. NCBI lineage: Eukaryota > Metazoa > Chordata > Aves > Passeriformes > Irenidae > Irena > Irena cyanogastra. The sequence continues at coordinate 128,809 of VWZV01004876.1, read as the reverse complement.
CTGTCACTCGGGTGTCTGAGCTTCTTTATCGTTGTATCTGCATATCTCTGCAGTGATACTTTGCTTGCATGCCAGGAACAGCTCTGTCATACCGCATGGAAAACAAAGCCCTCCTAGAGCCTTCCTCCTGAAGAGTATCCCTAAAAATCTTTTAAAGAGAATAAGAATGTAAGTTGCTTCTAGTGTAAATTGCCTAGTTTCAAATTGCTCATGGCTAATTTATGTAGTGAGGGAAAGATAGCTCAGCTCTTCCAATATTGAATATGAATTTTGTATCTATATAACATCATAAGGACCTGCATATTGAATAAATAAAGTGTGGGTAGGGCTAGTCATGATTTAATGCCACAAAATTATGTCATGATTAAATCACTAAATTGTTAGTCATGATTAAATCCTACTAAACCCTGCAGTGCAGGAACATTAGTGACACCAGCTAAAGCTTTCCTCCTCCACCCTCAGAGGTTCCCATCCACCCCGTGTTGCCCACCTTAAAGCTGTGTGCCAGGTATGGCAGTGCCGGGCCAGGGGGGCTGCTGCAGGCACAGCTCCCCCAGTAACGCTCTCCTCCAGCTTTACTGCGAATTTCCAGCCCATGCCATCCTTATAAAAATAAACTGCTCTCACTCTCGTCCCCGAGTGGAAATGTTCCTCTGAGGCAGCGTATTTCATTTTTAAGTAATAGCCTGCGGTGGCTTTTTCCAAAGGCCCTTTACTGCCTGGGAGTGTTTTTATTTGGTGGGTGAACAGTGACATCTGCTGGGAAAAGTCTCCGGGAGGTTGACTGTATCTCGGGGCGTCCTGCATCCCTGCACACCTCCATCCCCTGTAGCTCCTGCATCCCTCCCTCCTCTCCTTCCCTGTGCCAGCAGGGGCAGACAGGGCTTTTCCACTGCCCACAGGGCTCATTAGCTGCACACCGTTCATTCCAGATAGGAACAATTAAGCCTAAACAACTTGTCTGTCTATACTACCTGTCTGACTGTATTAAGGAGCAGTTGATAAAATTCACTAGGATTGAAGCTATTTTCTTAGTGCTTTTTCCAGTGCTGGAGGTTGCATGTGTGTGTAGGGCATGGGGTCATGGCTCACAGTGGCTGAGTGGCAGGAGCTTCTACCCACACGTCTCTCTGAGCATTGCAGTCCTTCATGTGTCTCCTACCTGTGCTACTCTTGACTTCCCCACTGCCTCCCCTTTTATTATATTATATGTACAACAGGATTTATCTAAAAGTGAAATTCCATGGCAGAATGGCCAGCAAAAACTGACAGTGAGGACTGAGTTACTGCAGGCACTGGGATGTCTTTTCAGTCAGAGTGCAGCACGTCTCTGATGTCCTGTATAAATGACACAATATTACACTTTGCCTCCCATTAAAAAAAAAATCTTTACATTAGGAAAAATACAATCTGCCACTCTGAGTGGAACACTGGGCCTGTCATGCAGCAAGCTGTGCACTTTCTCAGCTTGAGGCATTAGACATACACTTCTCAAAGCCATTAAGACATGAAAATGCACAAAAGCAGGATTCAGACACCATATAGGGCCTTCATTAGGGTCAGCAGCCCTCTGACTGTACGGTGGTGGTTAGGTGATTTTGCAAGAGCTCTGTTTTCTAGTTTCCTTTTTAATTTCCCAAGTGCCCAAGAAGAGAGGTGTGTGGCTACAAGCCCATCCAGAATGATGCCCTATCTCCATGCTGGCGTCCAACTCTTCTCATGCTGCTTGCCATAGAGTTGCTTGTGAGACTCTGGCCTTGTGGAGGATACAGGCAAAACACAAATTTTAAATAGGAGTTTTCTGAGGAAGGTAGCTCTGAATGATTCTGGCCAGTGCAGCCCAAATGCCTTCTGAGCTGAAGATATCACCACATAACCTACTTTCTTGCTTTGTTTATCAAAACCTGACCTACAGAAAGACAGAGATGTCTCCAGAAAGGTGAGAAATATCCTCAGAGAAGCTACTGAGAAACATCTGCAGTGAGGCAAACACCACAAGGTGGGGTGAAATGTTCAGAGCTAGGAAGAAACAGATGAAAAGCTAGTGGAGAATTTGGGAGACTCTCTCCCCAACTTTGAGGGAGGCAGAGAGATGAAGGGGAGAGACACTGGGGAGGAGAGATTGTGAAGGAAAGAAATACTGAAACAGGGGGCAGTCTTAAAAGTCTTTTTCTATTTTCTTAACGTGGCAGGGGGATTTCCACCTGAAATTACACATGAAACTGTAATTTTTAAGCTAGGGAAAAAATAATAAGCACATCTGACATTCTTTTTGCGATCTGAGAAAGGAAAAAAAAACATTTTCAAAAGTAAAATCTTGCAAAAGATTCTTTGGAAAAAGAAACCTTCATTTCCATTTTACTGCTCTGTGACTCTTCCCACATAGCTGAGCATTTTCATATGAATCACCAGTTTACTGAGAAGAGTCAACACTCAGCTCACAGCTGAAGAAGAAAAGCTGGGACAGCCAGAGCCACAGCCTTGCTTGATTTAGACCCCAGAGCTGGAGATGACACAGCCAGTGTCAGGAAGCCCTTCCAGACTCATGCACTGATACAGGGGGAGATCTGATGGGAATCCACAAGCAAAAGACAACTGAACAAAGCACTCAAGGCAGCACCAGAAAATACATGTTTCTGCACAGGCAGGACTAACTTCTCTTGCTGTGAAGCAATCAACATGATTCTGCTAGGCAAAAGCTGATGTTTAAAGCAGGCAGAACGATTGCTAAACAAACTTGCACCAAGAAGGAGGCTGAGTAACTGAGCCCCAGAGAGATGCACATACATGCATGTGTTTGGGTGTGCATTCAAATTTAGCATATTGGCAACAGCACTTATGCAAAGCAGTCAAAATCTTGAAGTTAGCACCAAAAGAGTGAGGTTCAAAAAATAGGCTGAGGAGTCTTTCTTCTCTTTGTGCCAATACAGTTTATACCTTCTTCACGTTTCCAAGCTTTTCCAATCAAGCTAGACAGGGTCAACTCTCTTTCTTACACTGAAACAAGAGATGTTCTGCTGTTTCCTTTGGTTCTATCAGTTTTATAAAGACTGAGAACTGGTGGCCAGAGAGTAAGAAATCGCAGGCCTTTACTCCTTCTTAATGCACAAGTAACTTCAGCAAAGGTCCAGTGAGCAATTGCACAAAAGCAAAATGTGTTTATTGCACAAAAGCAATAAACAGCCTCCTCTGATCGAGGACAAGAGGAAAACCCAAAGCAACATTGTGAGGAAAGTGAAGTTGAAGGGCAAAAAGCTGCACCTTTGAAACATGGTGTGAAACAGGGATTAAATGTCTCTCCACTCTTTTGTCTTAATTAGCAGCTCCTGCTGAGGACACCCTGGCCAGCCTTTCCAGGCTATGTTGTGAAAGAAAAAACCTCTAAGGATTTATGTGAGGCAGCTGTGCCATCTGCAGAATCCCAATTACATCTAACTTCCAGTACTGCTTCAGTACGTTTGAAGTCCAGAAACTAGCACTAGAAGTAAATGTGCCGGGGTTGTAACAGGCTTGCTCTCTACTCAAAATTTCAGTTAACATGCACTCAGGAGACTGCCTGGTTGAAGTGAGGCTCAAATCTTGTTTTAAATTTGTGAGCACTATCTGCATTGACTCCAAGTCTCCTTATCACATCTCACCACACTAAGAATACCTCATCCCTCAAGTATTGTCCCTAATAGTGGCTTAAATGTGAGTCCTGCCATAACACCTTCGTTGCTCCCAAGGCATTGCATTCTCCTGGATCGCCAAAATAAATAATCCAAAAAAAGCCTTGAAAGTAGCAAAAAAAAAAAGGCTTCCCAGCAAACCCAGCTATCACAGACAGAGCATAGGCATGGTGCTTCTGCAGTCTACCTCAGCATTGCCTCTCGGTGTACTGCACTTGGCACTGCAGTATTTTTAAATACAGGCATGTAATCCTTCCCACAAGGAGAGGTTAGAAAATGAGATGAACTCTTACAGTGACTTACTCCTACTGCAACAACTGCTGTTAGGCCTGCCTGAGAGACTGGAAAAAGTGAAACAAGGTAAGTAATGATAAGGCACGAAGTCAAGCCTGGCTTTTGCACGAAGAAGTTCATTTTCCCCCACTCCTCTCTTCTGCAGCCTCCCTTCATAAGGGAAGGGTCTGACTGGGCCAGCTTTCTTCACTTCTTCAAAGTGAAGTTCTTCTGCTTTTGTCACCCAAGATGCCTTTTATTCCCCTTAAACTATAGCAAGAAGACCAAACATTTTTTTATAAAAACAACCAACAAAAGACTGACTCCTGTTTTCCTTAGGCCAGGAGGATGGCACGGTTTCACCAAAGGACCAGAGAGAAGCAAAAGCATAGAGCAGCAGTCCTTTCTGATCATGTTTCTGCATCGTGTTTCAGCTGCCTCCAAGCAGTTCAGCTGGTGGGTCCAACTTCCAGCGCTCGTGAGCAGATGGCACTTAGGTGGCGGAACACTCCCGGCGTAACAGCCGCTACGCTTCCCAACAGCTTCCGTGCTGCGGGATGCGGCGTGGCACGGAGCTGCACGGGGAAAACAGCTACCAGGCTAAAGGCAAGAGCATGTGTGTGAGCGTGAGTTGTGGCTATCTGTGGGTAATGAAACAAGGCGTGTTAGCCTCTCTCTTCCTCCTCCCCCACTCAGGTGTCCCCACGCAGGCTGTGTCTGGGTGTTCTGGCTCTCCAGCTCTGCAGATATCCTACCTGGATATAATTAATACATATCCTCACCACAGCTGGGAAAGGACTGAGAAACAACTGGCAAACATTCCTCAAGAATATTGTTATTCTTTTCACACTCAAGTAATGCAATATAAACTCACAATAACTAGAAATATACACGGTAAGACCTTGCCACTTGTTAGTAGTCAGTGATTGCTTCTAAAAAAAACCTGAAAAAATCAAAATGCAGGAAGATTACATCTCAAGTGCAGTTTCAGTGGGACAGAGATGGAAAATTCAGTCTATTCATTATATCATGCTTTTTGGTAGTTGAGCCAACTACTTCACCTTCAGTAAAGCAATTCCTGTTTCTTTGTCTACAGCTGATTCTGGGATAAACCCTTTTAAAAACTGTTAACCATGCACTGACAGTGGAAAAATAAAGCTTGTCTTTGAGTAAAATATAACAAAAATATGTCACCTGTCATTCTCTTTTTCACCCTGGAGTTCTATAACAGGAGTTACCTTGATATGTCTATTCCTGTTTGGATATATAACTCTATGCAAGCTCCATGACTTCTTATCAGTTTTGCAACTAATGCAACTAATATGTGTCTTTTAATGACAGTGTGGGTGGTTTTACCTTGTCTTTCAAGAAATATTACTTTTATTAATCACAAAAGAAGTTATTGTCTCTTTAATAAACCAAGAAAAACTTTTAAGGTCTTTGAAAAATATTTTGGCATTACAATATTTAGAGCCTGATCTTCTCTTGAAGAAGTATTTTTAACACCAGACTGCAAGCCAACCAATTAACCTGACACTAGGTTCAGGTATTCCTGCCTGGTCTAAACATTAACACTTCCTAGCTAACATATTCAACATGTTTTAAAAACAAATTTTTATCCTTTTTTAGACAATCCAGAAGAACAAGTGTATCACTTAAGCAGCAAAGAATACTAGGACATTCAGCTATGTTTTTCATAATTGGCTCCCATGAGCTCCAGTTCTTCACATGTGGAAATGAAGCTAGCCATGAAATAGTTCATATGTTAGGCTAAAGTAGAAACATCAGGAGTGTGACTCATAAAAGTACATGCTGCTAACTCCTTCTATGCTCAGATGATGCATTAGCACAGGTATAAAACAGAGGATATATGTGGGATCACAATGGCAAGGAAAAAGCAGCTGTTCTACCCATGCTTTTTTATTCTAAATTATAATTATATGAGAGTGATAACAATATCCTAGGAAGCAGTGCAGCATTTTCAGGCCTGAATTCCTTTTTCACCTTAAGGCCTAGTCATTCAGCATGGCACCAACTGGAGAGTACTGGTGTGTAAAACACGAGAGCTGTCTTTGCCATCAATTAAAAGAAGATTAGCAAGGATGTTGCACTTAAGATTCACAGTGGAAAGGTTTATCCCTCTTTTGAATGGATCAGTTACTAAAAGCTTAAAGAGAACTACTTCAGATTTAGTTTTGCAAGCTCCCAGAATAGTTCTTATTCAAGATGCGTGTAAGATGTTCTGAAAACTTCTTGGTTTTAATTAAAAGGAGAAATTCCACCAGGACCGTAAAATTAGTCATCCTAAAATAACATCTCTGAAGTTTTGGTTCACTGAACCCAGATGACTCTGCTATATTCCCAAACTTTGTTCCTTCACCCCTTAAAGTAAAATAAATACTTTCTTTATATTGTCAAATTATTTGAAAACTGTTAGGTTCTTTTGGGGAAAAGGAATTTTCACGTTTCCTGCACAGTGAATTATAAGGACTCACTGTGAGTTTTCACAAATGCTGCAGGGGTGCAGCCTGCCATTTTTGACATCCTGCAGGAAGAGAAAATACTCAGATACACAACACCACTCAGTCTAGGAGAGGAAACTGGGAAATACCTGCTTGCTGCTGTCCCTGTTTACTGATACAGCCCCATCACTCCCGTGGGTGCCACTTTCAGGAGCCACTGAAAGGGAAGTCAGGGCAGCTGTCAGTCTTTGAGGAAGTCTCCAGCACACCTGGGACAAGTCCTGGGGACACACAGCACAGCGATGTGCCCCTGGGTGGCAGCCCATAAGAAGTTGCACAGCTGGGGCTTCATAATTACTCGTTCAAACTGTTAAGGTAGGTCTGTTCTCAAATAACACAAAGTTCCTTGTCAAGCCCTGGCCTTTGATGATCTCCTCTGCTCTGGATAAGTGGGTTTTTGCCCTCAGCTTTGAGTGACAGCAGGCTCCAGGAGCAGGTCCCACTGGGCAGTGTGAACGGGTGACACCAGCTTTGCATTTGTCTGCCCATCACCACCATGCAGCATGACCCCAGCACATTCTTTACCTCCATGTGTTACTGCAGGCTTTTACGCCCCGGCTCAAAGCATGAATCTTGCACCTGCAATTTCCTGACATTAAAATGTTGCTGTGGTAGGTTAGAGTAGAGCTTTCAATTCATTTTGAAGGTAGGAAGTCCAGAAAGTCACACTTCATCATCCTCATCGCAATGTCCATGACAGTAATAGCAGCAGCAACAACAGCCACCGAGGCAGAGGGCAGCACATGCTGCCCAGCTGTGCCACAGGCTGGCTCCAGCCTGCCCTAGAGGCAGCCAGCCTCAAGCCATCTGAACAGGACTGTTTTATACAGCCCTTCCTGCTGCTGTGGGAGCATCCTGCCCTGGAGTAGCCAGGGCACAACAGGGCACAATTAACCTCCCAGCAGTCACCTACTGGTTTGTCTGGACTAGTAAAATGGGCTGTGCCCTGACACTGAGGACAAACGGCAGAACTCAGCTCTCTCCTGTGTGTGGCAAACTCCTCTCCTGTCAAAATTAGGGTCACCACGTTCAGAGTGCTTGGCAGGAAGGGTCCTTGGCATACGCTGCTCTCTTCACGGTGCCCACTATCTGCAGCTGGTAATCAGTACTAAAAAACCCATGGCAGCAGCCAGGATAACCCAGCCAAGCAGTGTGGGAAACCACAGAGCAGTACTCAAACACATGCCTCGACCCTTATGAACCACAACCTGCAGTGTCCTCTGATCCAATTCCTGCCAGGGAGCCTCAGACACACTTTTTGACTTTATAAGAGTATGCAAATCAAAAGCTATCAGAAAGGTAGGACTGCCTCTGACCACTGGCCAGAAGTCTGAGCTTGTGAGCTGGTGGGAAACTAAGCAGGTTTCCTCTGGAACTAGGCTTTCCAGCAGTCTAATGGTCCAGGAATTGCAAATACTTGGCATTGTTAAAGTATATATCAAAAATAGCCTATATCTCTCCACAGAACTATATGTTCCAATGGAGAGAGTGCTCCAGAAGGGACTGCAACAGGAAAGGAAATAATCTCCCAAAGTCTCTGTGGGAAGAAAAATAGATTTGAATTTGAAGGTCCAGAGAGGTAAGGGAAGCAGCAAAGAAAGTTTTCCAGATATCCTGAACTGATCACCTTAAGTCCTTAGGACGAAGTGCTGTGACACTGCTCTTGATGTAAAATCTGTCAGCCTGTTGCCATATCAGTAGAGTGCAGGAGGCTCAGAGGGAACAGCTTGAGCCACCAGCAAAGAAGAAAGGTTGAATGTGCTGCTTGTGAAAAGCACCAGGACTGACAGCTCCAAAAGTGAAAGGGCTTTACCTTTCTTTTCCACTACCTGGCACTGGTAACACTGGGAGATAAGTTGCACAGCCCACCCACCCTTATAAATAAAGAGGACTCTGTGTGACCCATACACTACTATAAATGTTGAGCCTAATGGCAGTGAGGTTAACAAAAGTCAGAGAAAAAGGTCTGAGAAAAAAGCAATCCCTGCTGGTCTTTGAAGCTGCTCATTCCAACACGTGAGAATAACGAAGTTGGACACAAACTTTCCGAAAACCCTTACATTCATCCCAAGCCTCTCAAAGGCCAAACTATTCTTAAACACATCACCCTAGAAAATGTTATTCGTGTTGTCCCAAAGGAATGCCCAAAAACCAAACACCTATATAGCTAAAGGGAAGCACATGGACCAATGCCATCTGTTGTCCAGTTACTCCAAGCTCCTCCATTAGTATTTTCATCTAAAAAGCCCAAATGTGATGCTTTTCTTTTCCCACTCTTCAATCTTATGTATGATATCAACCAACAATACACATATAAGTCAGTTTTAAAATAATGTGTTGTATACTCATCCCATTATGATCCCATTATAACTGACACTGAATTATTGTTCTACAAACAGGTAAGCACAGGAAGAAGCAGAGGCTCAAATAGCAGAGGCTTGGTATCCCATGACTTTTAAAAGTCCTAAAGTCTGAGTCACTACTACGCCATGGCTTACCAGAGGAGCAAAACTGCAATGTCCAAGAGATGTCTGCTTTACCTGACACACTCTTAAAGTATCTAGCATCAGTATAGCATAGCTATAGACTGAAAAAAGCTGTTGTTTAAATAGTGTTTAAAGGTTTTGTCTGGTCTCAAGAATTTACTCCAGAAGTAACCACCAAAGCCTACATCTTATGTTGAAAGTCAGCAGGTTTTGAGCACCAGACACAACAAGCTCCTGGCTAAGGTGGAGCAGGGCAATATCCTCATGGCCTCAGAGGGCAACTGAATGCTGGCACAAATTTTGTGCTGGAGGAATGTGGTTTTACAATGTAGAAAATAGAGCTGCTCCAACAAGAGTTGGTTATTTAATTATAACATTTTAAAAGAGATGCTTTATCTTTAATAAACAAAGCATGTGCATGCAATTACATCATTTAAAATATCAACTACCTGTGCAGTGCAAAAATATTGCTCTCAATTGCTTTTTTAAAACACAGCTCAGCTCCATGTATGTGGTTTGTCTGCTCTCCAGTGCATGAAACTACTCCCTGAAAACCTAAATAAATATGCACAGGAGATAGAACCAAATTGCCTCAGGTCTTTCACAGAGCAAAAGCTCCCAACAAGCTGTATTGTAACCAGCTGATATAGGTACATAAATACACTGGCATGTCTCCAACACTAAGTGAAACCTCTTAAGAGCTTCCTGGTGAATTTGTTGAGCCCCACGTGGAATTGCTTTCCCGCTCCTCTGTCAGTAACCACATCTCTAAACCACAGACAGTGGGAGACAGTAGGAAAGTGTTGCTCACCTGTAAAAAGCAGAATATCTTTAAGCTATGACAAAACATATTACATTTATCCATTAATGATGTTTCTCCTCACCAACGCAGAGAGGCTGAGGCACAGAGGTTCAGTGAGTTACCAGGGCTTACCTACAGCTGCAGTTTCTAATTAGTGATGTGGTGGTGAGTGTTCAGAGGTAGGGACAAATATATTTTACCTGACCCAGTGCCCAAGCTAGCACTCCCACCAGTCCAGTGTGTGCTCCAGAGGGACTTGCTGGGCTCGGAGACACGGCTATGAAAACTGGGAGTCACTGTTCCAGCGGACTGTACGGACCTGGAAGTCATTGTATCACAAGACCTTAAGTCTAAAGGGGTTATTTTGGTTTTTTAAAATCCCCATAATTTATTTACCACATTAAAACCCCACAGGTATTTGAAAAAGTTATCATCTGAAGTAAGGCAGATTTTTTTTTCCCACAACTCAAAATCTTCTCTCTTTTGACACTACAGCAAGGCACAGTGTGTGTTATGCTATTTTGGATCTACACACATCTGAAACGTACACGTATTTTGACCAGACACCCCTCACTTAAAAGTATGAATAATAGTCAGTTTCTCTCCTGTACTATTTTTGGATTTTATTCCCTGCCCTACTATAAAACAACAGACTGACTGACAGACTTTTCCCTGGGAAATCAGATCAGAAAATATTTCACCAACTCTGTGCAGTTTAAAACTCCAAAGCAACTTTGGGGCTGCCATGCGAAATTTTCTGAATATCTCACAGCTGGGGCCAATCATAGCCCAAAATAAGGAAAAAGAACAGAAATTAGCAAGCAAAGAGCTGTCTTGGACACCCAAAGGGAAATACCAAGTAGACACAGGTTGCCGAATCCTTATCCCAAAAAATATTTGAACCCCTCAGTCTGATCAGTATTCCCAGCCACGATTTTCCTGCTGGAGTGATGCTTATAACCCAGGTCAGCCTTTTCCCATGAAAAAACAGGGAGGAAAAAAGACCGTTCTCAACCCTTTTTAGCAAATGTAAAGTGGCTTTTCGATTTAGTTTTGAGTCTCTGTCTTATTTACATAACACGAATGATGAAATCTATGAAATCTTCATTAGAAGAAGGGCTCAAAACCAGTTGGCACAGCCCCAAGGTTTCCGCTGCAATCCAAAGGCAGAGGTAGACTGACCTCTCTTTGCTCATCTCCCTCTCTCCCTTCCTCCCTCACCTGGGAGTGCAACAGAGGCAGAATTTATCCCATGTTAATCTGCTGGTTCTCACCAAAAGAATCAGTAGGCACAAGGATTTTGAATTAAGCAAATGAAACAGAACACAGATTCGAAAATAAAGAAATGCCCTGACTGCTCATAGATGCAAGAGGATACTTGGGTAAGTCAATCCTTGCCCTTTCATGGCTCTTTTTCCGTGAGAACTGATGTGGCAGATGTTGGGGAGACCCAGAAACTGGAGTGACTTGGTTTGCAGGAATGTCTACTCTGAGAATCCCCTGGGGCTCGGAGAGGGGTGGGAGCCGAATTAGTTCAGAAGGCTCTCCATGCTGTACCTAATCCCGAAGTAGCTCCAGGCAATCCTGGGATATTAGGGGCAGGTACAGACAAACCTGGACTTGTTCTACCTGCCAGAGTGCTGGGACAGGAAGGACAGGAGCATGGCGGGGATGGCAGCTGGCTCAGCCACGCCAGATCACTGCATTAACCCAGCGCTGAACCCGAGCTCTGCTCCAAAAATACTTGGCTTTGCTCAGTACTAACACAGGTTTACAGCTTTGCAGAGCTAAGCCTGTAAATCCATATGGGGAGGGACAATTTGTAAATTGAGAAACTCAGGTCTCTGGCAGTTGGGAATCCTTTTGCTATCTTCTGTCTCACACTGCAGGTGTCTAGAAACTGAAACGTGTTTTGCATAAGGCCTCAATTGTGAAGGTAGCCCCCGAAAATTATCAGCTGAGTAACAACAATACAGCACAACAAACATTTCACTGGAGTGTTTGCAGGGAACAGAGGCTCTAAGGCAAGTCCAAAAGAGCAGCTGTTTTCATCTTGTTACTGCTCAACTGTAGGGCTGCTGAGCATTTTCTATAACATTATCTGAGCAGGGGCCAGGATATCCAGCAAGATTAATATAGCTTGTTTCTTGGCTTTTCTGAGCCACAGCTTAATGAAATAAATTGGAATAGATTGAACAGAGTTGGCTAAGTGCCCAACACAAGCCTCGTCACCACTTGGGGAAGAGTAACAGGCATCAGTATGAGAGGCTACAGGTTTTTGCTGCCAAGGGTTTTATTATATCTCTTCTGATTTACAGGGACAGGCTTGGGAGGTGCCTTACTCTGCAGCTCCATCTCTTGGCAAACATCAGGTACAAAACAGACTGCACAGGCTCTGCATACTTCAGGCAGACACGCATGATAAGCACTTTTCAATGCAAAATACTCCTCATTTCCTTAGTAATAACGGAGGGGAATAACTCTCAGCTAAAATAGGAGAGGGAATTCTCTTGTGTACTTCCTTCAGTGTTTGTTATGTTGCCCTGGAAACAGTCCCCAAGTCAGAAAATGGCAATTGAGAAAGAAGAAACAGGCATTTGTGGGGAGGTTATTTAAATTCTTTTTTAAAACACATAATTACATTTTTGAACCAATTCTATTTTACAGTAATGAGAAAGTATTTATCAATTTCTGAGTAAGCATTTTTATTTAAAAATAAAGTTTGTCATCTTCTTTCTTGACCCGCCAATATGCCTCTCTGATGGCTGATGTAATCATGAAATATCCAGCAACACTCTTCTCCTTGTATGTGGGTCAGTATGTCTCAGGGAGAAAAACAAAAAGCCACAAACTTGCCATTAATTATTACTGTTTGCTGCCCCACGGCCTTCTGCAGCCCATTTGATCCTGAGCTGACGGGCACCTGCACTTCTGACTGCACTTTAGTGATTTGTCCTAGATGATGAAGTGGTTTTGCCATAAGCACAGAATAGATAAGCCAAGCTTTTTTAGACCTGCTTATAAGCCATGGTAATGCGTTGATCTGACCTGGGTTAAAAGTATTTTAAATATGTACAATACTAAATGTAGAAGATTACTCAAGTGATCTTGTTATAAACTCAGGCTCTGGGAATGGAGAGGAATAAAATGTGGATACAAAACAGTCTTGGACAGTCGAGTGCAAAAGATTTTTTGCTGAGGAAGTTTGAAAATGAGCAAAGAAATGGGAGAGTGAAGATGGTGGAAGGCATAAAAATGTAAGTAAATCAAGAGAGGAACTTGGGTGAGATACCAGTCAAGCAAGATGCCATCACAGATGAATGCAGCATTTTCAAGCAGAAGATGGTGTTTTTTGAGAGGAAGAATATAAACTACATATTCTGGCTTCTAAATTTAACTGTGAAGAGTAAGAAAAATGCTTGGGTGTCACTGGCATTTTGTCAGAGATGTCTCGTAGTGCTAAAAAGAGGAACAGTTAGGAAGGAAAAAGGACAGAACAGAGAAGCAATACTGAAAATACTTTTTATTATCCAAACAGAGCACATCATGATCAGTTCTGGACACCTTGAGAAGGACAAAACAGACATGAAATGAGTTTAGAAATGACAATGAAAACAATTAGAGGCATGAAACACTTCTAGATATATAATAAAATCAAACCTGTTCAGAGAAGGAAAAAGATAAAGGCATTCAAAATTAATGAATGGCGCCAAAGAAAGTGGGTTCTGCTCATCATTTCCCATCATAAAGGAGCAGAAGGGCATCTGCTGAAAATGAAAGACAAAGGATGAAGAACAATCCTTTCTCACAGCAACTGTCTGACGCTATTCCTTTCCACCAGAGACAACTGAGACCAGGAGTTAATTTTTGCAAATTAAAAAGGAATGGAAATATTCATGGGAAAAAAAAAGAAAGAAAGAGAATATGTCAAGTGCTAAAAGTAAAGATGTTATTTGATTTTAATGGAGGCTATCTTCCAGTGTAGCCTGCAGGACATAAAGTGATCTTTGACGGTGAGCAAGAGCAAACTTTTTCCTCTCTAAGGAAATTCTATTTAACTATTATGCTCTAGAATTTCTCAGACCTTTCACTCCCAAACCTGGCACTTTCCACTGTCCCAGCGATGGTGATGGAACAGATTCAGGAGTGGCTGGTTATAGAGCAACAGGTCCTGTTCTACTGTACCAGCAAACAGGAAAAATCTGGAAGACACTAAATGTGGCCACAGGGAGACAAAAAGAGACAGAGTTTGCAGGAGTGCAAAAATTAAAACCAGACCCATAGTTCAGCTCAGTTCCCAAACATCCAGACTTTGAGAGAATAAAGCTCCCACTTGGATACCAGCAGGGGAAAACAGAGACAAGCTCTGGGCAAAATGGTCTCCAGGCGTGTCTTGGTTTAGGGCAAATTTGGGAAGAAATTTCGAAATGAGGTCCCTCTAGAAAGCAAATTTAAGCAGCCCTTTTCCTCACTGGTTTGGGAGATATAAAATTTTTTGAGAGAAGTGGAAAAAACTGTTTATTTAACAAGCAAAGTACTCACAAACATGAAAAAAATTAATAATATTAAATAATGAAACTATTTGTTGTTCTGAAGAGGTGGTAAATTCAGAGAGTCTTTTCCATGGGATGTAGCTCGGCTCACTTGGGTCTTCCTATCCGGGGTTTGGGTCCAGTGTCCCGGCCACAGCGCAGCTTGGGGGGCCCCCGGATGACAGCCCTGGTGTTCCCGGACTGAACAATAGCTGAACAGCTCCAAAAAACTTCTGGCCTCAGCTAACTAAAAAAACATTAACTAAGAGCAAAGGAGAGCTCTGTGCCGCCGTCCGTGCTGCAGACAGTCCGTGAGAAGGGATGCAGGGGAGCAGGTGCAGCCTCTGCAAACAGACTGCGCGCTTCTCCTCCCCCCCTTCGCTCTCGGATCCAGCCTCAAAGGTGCAGAACTTAACATCCAGCATAAACAGAACGGACAACTGGGGATACAGGCATCATAAAGTCACCCTAGGACAAGGAGAGATTAATAAACTGACACAAGCCACTGTGCCAAGTGAAGACTGGAGATGGTGTCTTTGCTCTAGAGAGGAACAAAGATACCCTGTGTTTTGCTAAGTGGTCTGACTTTCACCCCTGGCACTCACACATACTAACTCATACTCAATTAATTGACAGCTTTCCTGTGGTTTTGCTATTGTTGAAACACACTGTAAGAACAGATACATTAATTTCATTTTTTTCTTAGTTACTTGGCTAAAACTAAATTTTTTTGGCTTTTTTTTGAACACATGAAATAGAAAAAATAGGACCAATTTTGGCATAGCTGCGATATTCCACTTTTTTCAGCTCTGTGTTAAAATTATCAGTAAGGCCCACTGTGCTGGTCTCAGGGATTACATGAAAAAACAGGGATGTTTCACCACTTTTGGAGATTCCAGCGAGTCCCTCTCTCTGTGCTGCCTGTTCAGGAACTCAGGGTGGGCCAAACACCTAGCCTACAAACAAAGATTTGTGAACAGAAAGAGACGGTGTAACACACACACACAATACTCTGTATTTCAGAAATGTGCTGCCCTCCTTGTTTCAGCATGTTTTCAGAGATGTTCTGTCTCTTCACAAACAGCAGAGGTTCTGAAATGACACTGCTACTCCTTTATGTGTGTGGATGGCTGTTTCAAGCACCAGTTGTGCTCCATGGTTTTAATTGTTGTGCTATTTTAACTTCACTTTTCTCTCATGATCTTCTAATGCAGCATCCTCCCCAATTAGCATGGTTAAATTATGCAGCCACACTGCTTGAAGAGGTGAACATAACATAGGCCTTCACACAACTAATGGGTAGCATTTTCCAAAAATCCAGATGAAAAGATTCCCTTGACACCTCTATCCATGCATTATATGTGTTTCTTTTTGCTTAGTGACTTGAAATTCCATGACATATAAAATCAGTTATTTGCAAGTAGTATTCCTTTCCCTTAAAGAAGAGAATAAAACATTAATTGCTAGAAGTTCTTTCTTCTATGATGGACAAGCTGCTTTTTTTTGAGGCCCATGCACTCACTTGGAGATTTTCCCCATTTCTGCACGAGAGTTCATCCTCCACTCTCAGCCAGAGGGGAGAGCTAGGCAGAGCAGCAGGGAAAAACAGCCAAGTACAGCCTGGGAAAATTCAGACACCTCTTTCCTTCAGTCCCTTGACACACAATGACAGAAAGAAATATGACTGAAAACACCATCAATCTGATCTGCTCTTTGATTTTCAATTTTTGTAGAGAGGGATGGTTCCACTACACAGATAATGATCAGAAAGATGATGAGGTTTTGCCATAATCAATATAAGCTTTGAACCAGTGCTTTGAATGGTTAGCATTTTAATACAGAGATATTTTGCTCTCCAGCATCAGGCCAGAATATTAAACAGTAGAAATACTTATTCACAGACTTTTCACAATCAGGTTCTCAGCCTGCATAAGACTTTTCTAGTCAGAGATAGGTACAAGGATTTCAGTGGGGATAAAAAAACAGTAAAGCCAAAAGACTTTAAGCAGCTTAGAATGTATAAAACTTTTTGAACAGATGATGAACACCAATGAGACAGAAAAGACAACCTTGTCTACACAACCACCTACAGCTCAAACTCCTCTGAAGACAATAGCAGGGTAAAGTATAAATAGAAAACCAAAAAACTTAGTAAGTCTGATATCTTCAGCCTCTTCACTGCCATCAGGTGCTCTTATATCACCTGGTTCTGCATCCCTCTCCCTGTAAACTGATAATGTGCTTTCCTAGGTTTATGAAGTCCAGTTGAGATGGGCAGCTTGAGTTAAAAACTTAATCCAGTGAAGACCAAAGTGATCGTGGCAGAGAATGAGCATGTGTATGAAACCCGAAATGAAAAGCAGAGGAAAGATCCCTTCTGCTGCTGCTCATCCTTAGGCTTGCCCTGCAGGCACTGCACCCAAAACTTGGACCTGACTTCGGATGTACAGGTAACACAGGGCAGGGGGTGGGGATGGGGTGGGGAGGAAAGGGAACAACTTTCCTTCCTACTCAAGCCTTTACAAGTAGCAACAACTTCAGCCGGACAACGTTGTATCTGTGTCAATTAATGCGGCTCGGCAGTTAGGGAACCGTGCATCGTGTGAACCAACACTTGAGTGAAACCCCTCTCATCTCAAGAAAAGTAATTTACTTTGCCAAGCCAACTCAATGTGACCTTTCCAAAAGAGAAAAAATAGGCCAGCTAAGCCAGAATGTAAATTTACAGAGTGATTTGGAGAAATTAAAAACTACTTTTGACAAGCAGAAGGAAAATAAGAAGAGGGAAAATTATAATGTACCAAGTAGAGCAGAATGTGAGCCATCCATGCTAATGCAGAATTCTTTCTCATTTGTTTTCCAGGAGTGTCTTCAAAAATATTGAAATTTAGTCTCTACACCTTAGACTGCCAGCAAGAATGACAACAACAATAATAATAAATCACCGTATTTCAAAATCAAGAGAAAAACTAGGTCTTTTGGGTTTTATTTACTGTCTTAATAACTTGTACATATTAAAATTCATAGAAATCTCAGTGAGATCACAAATTCATCGAACTTTTGAAAATCAGCAACCAGTCAAGTCCTGTGACAATGTATTAGGCTCATTAAAAAGTCTGACAGAAATTTAAAAAATGTGCTTGCATTTTTTTCAGTGTTAGTTGCTATCAATTCCACTTCTGAATCCAAACAAGCAAGCATGTGTGCACGCATGCATGTATAGATATACAACTTTTACATAATGGTTTCCTTCCTCTCACCAAAAAAAAAAAATTAAAAAGAGGTTGTGTTGTTTTACCAATGCAAAATATTAGTAAACTCTGAATTGGTTCATTCCTGCTAAAGTGAAAATCATGACAATCCAGTGACCCCTCATTTGCTCCTTCACCTCGCTGCACTTTTCAGACCCCCTGTAGCAAGACAGCCCCCAGCAAAAGTTCAGAGCCTTATCACATCCCTGAACCAGGCAAAATCATCAGCCCTGTGGCTTTGAATGAGTGGGGCAGCCAGAGGAGATGGAGGGAGCAGAGGAAAAACTGCTGTATCACCGTGGAACGCTTGGCACCCCATTGCAGCAAATGAGACAGCAAAGTCAGCTGCAGTCAAGCCTAATCCTCACTGGCAAAGGGGAGAGAAGCAAAGGGACAGATGAGGAGGAAACAGCAGGGACTTCCTCTTAGCAACAATGATATGTGAAAGCATACAGATATAAATTATTTTTGGGCTGCCTGGACACTTAGCAGGAGCTGGGGATTATGTGTGTGCAGTAGTTCAGAAGAGGCTGCAAGAGCTTTGGGAGGATCCTAAATGGAATGTAAAATGTGTAAATCTCTGGTCTGCTATGAGAGGGGAGCTGCAGTGGTTTATTTTAGCTGGAACAGGCTTCCTGGGACCTCTGCTTACCACAGTGACCATTATCATGGCAATATTCAAGGCACCTGCTGTCTTCACCTCCTGCTTCTCTCCAAAAAGGGTATAACACAGGCACTTTTATTGTCAATGCTCATCATTATTTTGCCTGTGAAACTCAAGGCAGGGGTACCTAAATCCTCTTCATGAGCCTCTCAGTGCAAAAGAAATACAAATGATAGCAAAATACCCCAATTTAATCTATTAGAAAGGCCTCTATCAATTCTACCTGTACTTTCTGGGGGTCCAAGGTACATTGGATCAAATGTGTGTGTTTGTTTGATGGGACAGCCCAGCTCCAAAGTCTGTCAGCAAGCAGAACTGACAGGCTCTAACAGAGGAACCTAGAGCAGGGACCCTAAAACATCCACATATTGCCTATTACACTGCAAAGACGTCTGACAGACTCCACCAGCAGGAATTCTGCCCATTTGTTAAATAAGTACCTACTGATAAGGATTGCATCAGCTCTCCAGATACACCTAAATCATGCCAGTGATTTTTTGCTGTCCTTGAAATTCTAAAATATGCAGTGAAAGTGTTTTTTATTTTTTTTAAAGCATTGTTAAAAATCAGATTGTCCCATATGTTTTATATTTTCAGTTCATTTGCTGGGATGGAGAATACCTTTGGGCAAAGTCTTTGTTTCCTTAAACTTAACTCAGCTGTGCTACCCATACAGATGAACAGTTTTCAGAAGTAAGGTATAGATAAGTCCAGCAGTAAGTACAGACCACTGTGGATTCTGTGGAATCTGTGTATTCTTTGCCATGAATATGCAAAGAATATTCATGGCAAATGCACGATGCATTGCCTTGTGTAATTTTTCAATTTCAGTATTCTTTGTCCTCAGTTTACGCACCATTTCCCCATTTCTCCAGCCCTCCTTGAACAATCTCAAAATTAGGATTAGACTGCAGGTAAACTGGAAGACTGCTCTAACCACCCCTGCACACCTTGCTGCAAATAATCTCCTTTGTTGAAAAATCTCTCCCCGTTGTGGGGGCAGCTCCCCTCTAGCAGCAGTTCATGCAACAGGATTTTGTAAAGGGTCAGAGTATCCTTTGCTCTTCTTCACAAAATCCTAGCTGGATCATGCCACTGTGCATCAAAANAAAAAAAAAAAAAGAGCAGGGTCAAAAGAGCACTCATCTCACGCTGCCCTCCTGCCTGAGAGAGGAGGCAGCCGCAGCCTGGGTGTGGAGGGTGCTGGCTGGACAGAGTGAAGGAGGCAGGGACGGATCAAGCAGGCCTGTCCAGGGCTTCAGCCATGCCCAACTGCCTCCCTCTGTGTTAACTCTCGCTGCCTCGGAGAGCATGGGGAAAGCAAACCCTGGAGAGGAGCTGGCAATAACAAGGCTGTCCAGAAGGCAACCTTGGAGGAATGGGGCAGTCTCTACCTCGGGCCCCTGCCTGCCACCCGTGCCTCCTCCCCACTACCCTCTGCCAAAGGATCCTGTTTTGTACATCTTGCTTGTCCATGAGCAGCCTTTCAGATGTCCACAGCTCCTCTGGCCTCAGAAAGGTCTCCTCAAAGTGACTGATAGTGTTGTCACATGCTCAGTCTGGTCCCTTGCACCTGGAGCTGCACTTCCATGACTCTGGAACACTTCAGACTGAGCAGTAGCCAAAACTGAATAGCAATATTCCATCCAAGCACCATGCAAAAGACACCTGAATTCAGACATGGAGTGGATGGGGATCATCAGTCTGCAGGGTTTGGGGGAGGCAGGGGGCAGATGAGGACCAGCAACCAGACTAGGAAAAAGCAAAGATGATCAGGAGGACAAAATGGGGAACACGGGTTTGGACGCTGTCAAGACAATGAGGAAAACAACATTCAGAGGAGTGGAACTGGAAAACAGGGACTGGCTGAGTAGTGAAAGCATAAAAGGGCAAAGCAGGGGCTGGTGTTCAGCAAGGCAGTAGGAAGAGTGATGCATAAATAAAATATGGTACAAGAAGCACAGAAGGCTGGGGAGAACCAGGGATGCAGAGAAAGGCAAGCATGTGGCATCAGAAGAGAGCAAGAGGTACAAAGCAGCATGCAAAGAAAAAGTAGAAAGATTAAAGAAAAAGCTTTGGGAGCTGAAAGGCATTGAGGGTCTTCTTTTTTTAATTTTCTGTCCAGAAATGCCTATGCAAGTTTCTGACAAAGCATCCCAGATCTCCCAAAAGCCCCCAGGCAACCCACAAAAGGCAGCTGGCAGCTGCTGTCTACCACCCTCTTCATTGCATACCTACCACATGGAAATTGTTCTGCAGGGAAATTGACATTTTTGTCCTGGCTGTTAGCATGTCCACACGAGTCAATAGTATGATCAATCCACATGGTGTCTTTGCTTTTTAGAAACCCAGGCTTACAATCCTGTTTCCATCTGCTGCAGCACATAGCATCATGTAACCTCTGTACAGAGACTATGAGTTAGGAGACATAATCTGCCAAGGACTCTGCTCCAATGTCTGAGTTCACTTCATTTTAGAAGAGATTTCAAATGAAATATTTTGAGCCAGTGCAACACAAATGTGTTCCTGTGAAATTCAAGCACTTGGAAGGAAAATATTTTGATTTTGTTCTTCTGGAGGAAAAAAAAATCATCACACTTCCAGAGTGACACAATTACACTTTCCAGAGTGGTTTCTAGCTAAAAAAAAAAAAACTCATCAATGGACAATTTAATTTTCTTGAAATGGCACTTTCCCTCTATAAATGAATAAACTTACTTCATTTTTTTACCTCAAACTTTCTATTGTTAATCTGTAAAGCACAGTAATGCTACCCCCTCAACATTTTGAGATGTTATGAAAATAAAGTCATGGGAAGCACTCAGTTGCTATAGTAATTAGCATCATAGGAAAAGGCCAATAAGGAAACAAAGGACTTTGTCTCCAGAACAAGGCTTAAATCATGCATGAACTGTGTGTTAACCATAAAATCCACATAAAACAGTGAGGAGAAAAGAAAACATACTGAGGCAAAAAGTCTGCAAGAATAAATATAACATGCATTGGCATAATTAAAGGCTCTATGGCTCACACTTATACCTCCTTTCTGACATTTCCTGAGAGATTTTTACATTACTTGGCAATCAGAAGAATGTTTTTATTAGTTAATGGTTTGTGTGTCAAACTCTATTTGATTTGCTTTATATGAGTAATTTAGTCTCTTGCCTGAATCCTTGCAGAAATTATGAAATTTTAAGTTCTTTTTCCATTAGAGTAGGTACCTCATAAATGTATCTAAACTGTACTATATACAAATATTTTAAAAACACTTAGGATAAAACCTTTCAAGTTTTGTTCCAACCCTTGTTTACAATCTATTTCTTTTTCTCTGAAGGGCTTTCTTTTTGCCACCTTTTTGTTCCACTCTATCTTCAATAAAGAAGAAATACTTCCTAATCACAAGACGTGATAGGTCTTGCTACGTTTCCAAACCGCCGTATGCTTGGGTGCTTAAGAGCATTTGGCTTTGTGCTTTGCATCTAACCAACAACGCACCCAGGTGAGCTGCTATTGGGCAGGGACTTAATCCCTGTCATGTTTAATCACTACATTAAAAGATTTAAATGCTAATGTTAAAGGCCATTCAGTTTGGGCAGCACAGACCTACAGGATGCAGTCGGGAAAAGCCATTTGGTTTATCGTGACAAAATTTGCTATAAATCTTTGAGAACAAAGCCAGGAGAGCTGAGAAGGAAACTCCTGTTCTGTGACACCCCCTCAGTGTGTCTCAGACATCCACCTAGACACCCTGGGACTTCCTGCAAGTTTCACACCTGAGGTGTTACTTGCACCATCTACTTAAACAGCTGCTCTAAAAGGTTAGCTTTGGCCCACTTCTGTTCTGCGTAACACCAATGAGAAAGTTATTAGGTCAGTACTGAAAATTTCCATCCCTAGTCAGTGCATAACTCTGCAGAGAGGATGACTCATCTGTCTCCCAGTACAGAAAATGTGAGGGGACCATTTTGCACTCCCTCAGGAATCTGACCCTCAAATGTAAAATGTCCTCCTTGGAGCCCACACTGTTGAGATACAATTGCTAGCAGCAGCAGTCAGGGATGTTTCTCCCTGTCCAGTTGGCTGAGGTATTAGAAGCCAGTCTTAGAGGTGTGGACTTTGCTACAATTCCCCAAGTGCTGTTACTCTGTGCTTAACTCAGATCTCAGGCAGCTGCGCACCCAGGTTTGTTCCCTGGGGCCACACAACTCCAATGCTGCATAAACTCGACTGGTTTCCAAATCCAATTCTCTGGTCCAAATCCAGTATAAGGCATTTTCAGTCTAGTAATTCATCAGCTTGAGGACTCTGATGCTTACAGATCAACAGAGGCTATCCAAAGCCTCTCACATTATTTTCCCAAGTGGGTAAAAAATAGTATTGTGATAGCAGTACATACAGTACCTTTATAATTGCTTTATCTGTAGATAAAATTTAGTTCTTCACAGACAGCCCTTCAGCAATCACCACTATTTTCAGCTACCAGAACCTGGCACAAATGTCCAGGGAACAACTCACTTTCAATAATCAGCTTCTGTCAGCACCCGCAAAGACATCCCTCCCTGATGCTTTTCCTGATGCCCTTTTATCAAGGCTGCCTTGACTGAAAACATTCTCACAGCCACAAAGCTAACAATATCACACATCTTTTCAAAGACCAAGTCATCCCCAAATGGTAAAAAAAAAAAAAAGAAATTGTAAAACAGCAGACTAGACAAAGATAACCACTGATGTAGAATCTACATGATATAAGGGTCTTATCAGTCAGGTCATTCCTTATGAATACTCATTTAGATTGAAAAGTTTCTAGCTTAAACAATTATCAATTTATTCCAGTTATTCCTATTTCACTTTAACAGTATATGGATTCATTCAGACCCTTTGTTAAAAAAAAAAATTGAAAATAAGCATCAGGATAAAAATAAAACTTTTCTTTTTCACAAATGTATGCTATCCCAATACAGGTATGTTCTAATACTCCAAAGCAACCTTTTCAAATGTTAGCCTTTATCATACATTTTTCTTCTTTTTTCCTGCATCAATGTCCCCCCCACACACACATAAATACAAACAGAAAAGCTAGGGAAAACAAAATACTTTCTAGACCAACCACTGCTAGCAAAAGATATCTGAAAATGAGACAACTTATGATCTCTGTACATAAGAGAATTATTTGCTCAAGTAGGGCAAGAAAGACTTTGTTTAATGTAATATATATACTTTATATACGTAATACAATATACTTTGTTAAATGTAATATAAAACACCTTGCAGTTAAAATATTTCATCATTCACATGACTTACATGTAGTCTGTAGCATAAACAGCATGAAAAACGGTCTTCTCTTGTGCTAGATTTATATTTATTTATTTATAATTTAAGGGAGTGGAAACCGAAATATGAGCACAAAGGAATTGTTACTGCGTGTCAGTCTGTGAGGTGGCCTCTCCAGTTCTCACTCACCATAAACATGTGCCTGTGCAAGGAAGATAAGGCACACATGCCCTCTGTGTCTCTGATGACATCTCATGATGTTCTCTGTGGGACAGCATGACAGGTCTTTTCTTCTTCTAAGGTGTCGTGGTTTAACCCCAGCCAGCAGCTGAACCCTACGCAGCTACTTGCTCACTCCCTCACCAGCAGGACCGGGGAGACAATCAGAAGTGTAAAAGCCAGAAACCTCACAGATTCAGATAAAGACAGTTTAACAGGGAAAGCAAAAGCCATGCATGGAAGCAAAACAAAAGGAGAAATTAGTTCACCGCTTCCCACAGGCAGGCAGGTGTTCAGCCATCTCCAGGACAGCAGGGCTCCATCATGCATAATGATGACTTGGGAAGACATATGCCATCAGTCCAAATGTCTTTCTGTTCCTCCTTCCTCCCTCCACTTTACATACAGGGAAGGATGTTGTATGGTGTGGAATATGCCTTTGTCAGTTTGGGTCATCTGTTACAACTATGTCTTTCCTAAATTTCCCATGGACTCCCAGTCTTCACACCAGCCTGGCAGTAGGAAAAGCAGAAAAGACCTTGTCTCTGTGTGAGCCCTGCTCTCCAATAACAAAAACGTCTCTATATTATCAACTCTGTGTTTAGCACAAATTGGAAACATAGCCCCATATCAACCACTGTGAAGGAAATTAACTCTACCCCAGACAAAACTAGCACATAAGGAAAGTTCAACATGAAGAAGAAAGCCATTGTTCCTTATGTATCCGATATTTGCATAGAGTTACAGTAAAACTGAGGATCAGAACTTCACTTAGTGTTAAACTTCAGAGCTCATATCTAACCCTGAGTGTTTTGACACTAATTTTGGCATTATTTTCATCTATTTTTAGTTCACAGATCTGGCATAATTTTTCTGAAAGACAGTAAAAAGGAAAAAAAAAGAAAGATTACTTAGACATGATAGTTAGTTATATCTTAATTAGTAATGAAGCATATGACATGCTGTATGAAAATACTATTTCCAGCATTACAAGCATTATAGTATTAGAAATGACTCTACAACTTTAATTCCAGTCCATAAACTACTGCAAGCACTTATGTGCTATATAACTCTTAGCTGAGGTTCCTACAAACAAGCTTTTGAAAAATCTGCAGCTTTGACTGGGAAATCAAGCCACAGTTTCCACTCTCGGGGAAAATATTTTCTTGTGCAAATCTTGCTTTTGAGTTCAGTAGGAGTATTTTTAGGGATAAGGAAAAAAAAAGTAGTGGGGTGCTACTTACTACATTTAAGGGCTCATTAATTTAGAGTGAAGAGCATAACAGTATTTGTAAGCATGGAATTAACCAAAATTGGAAACTGAAGGATATTCCTTCTGGAATGTAACGTGCAAGTCTTAGTAACATCAATTCAGTGTGGGTATTTTAATAAAAGATAACCTTCCCATCCTACACAATGCATCTTGCCACATTTCCATTCATTCCAAGGGACAGATTCTTCAGCAATTTTCGGCTGTTCACTGCAAGCTGGAGAGGGTAATCTGTGCTTTGAATGAAAATTTTGCATTCCAACACAGGAGTTTGTAACTGAGTTTCAAAGATGCAATTCTTAGTACTTTGGGTCCAACAGCACACCAGTTGAAAATTAAGTTTTCATTTTCACCTCCTTTATGGTCAGTACAGGCAAGAAGCCCTAATTAACAGACAAGCAAGCAGTCTTGTTCATACAGCAAATGAAAGGAACTGCAACCCAGCAGATCATGCTGTGATGTCCACTGTTACAGAACCTACATTGCTTAAGGGTATTACCCTATCTTGCCTTGGGAGTGCTCATCCAGCTTTACAACACCTTTAAGACCACAGTGATATCAATTTTGATCAATTTAGAAACCTGAGATTATATTTATTTTCAATATCCTCTCTGGAATGGTGAGGGATACTTCTTAGATCTTACTTGTGAAGAATCATAGAAGCACTCCCCCATTGCTTCCTTCTGCAAAAGTGGTGTCAGTTCAGACTTTCAGGGCACAGAATCACATCTGCTCTGTGGCTTTTAAAAATATTTTTTCCACAATTGCAAGGCTGTCAAGGAACTTTTAGGTTTACAAAGGAAAACATGACAAGAAGTCACAATTAACATTTATTGTATCTGTTTGAATCTGAGTCCCATAAAAAGCATAAAAAGCTCTATATTTCTTCTTCAATGTCTCCAAACAAAGTAATGTAGCTTGTTTTATTTTTAAGTACTCACAATAAATGAGTACTGAAGGTTAGGAAAGAACTAGCATTAAAAAGCTTATCAGATCTTTAGCAACACAATAATTTACTCACAAGCTCAGCCTTTTCCATGTAAATGAAATAAAATCAGCATTTCACAGTTTACATAGATTAAAAACCAGCCCAGAAAATCAGCACCAAAAACTGTATCTTACCTTAGCAGACTTTCTGAGAGACCAGAGAGTGAGGATCCTGTTTTAAAAGATACTTATTTTTAGTTCAAATGAGTACCGCATCCAGACAGCTCCAGTCATCATATTTGAAAGCAGTAGGAGCAGGGATCTCGGAAGCACCTTGGCAATTCTCCAATGTCTATGTCCATCCCAAGGGCCAAACATTTCAGCTTATCCAGGGAAAAACTCACACGTATTTAAAGTGGATTTTCCTCTCACATAGGATTTCACTTTCTCAGTGAAAACAGTCATATTTCTTTAGCATGCCAGACAGAAAGGTTTATTTTCTGATCTTACAAAATGCAAAATTAAGAAAGCAAAACTGAAAGCAAAAGAACAAATGCAAACAAGACCTCTTACCATAGATCTATGTTTGGGCAGTTGATGGATCAATTTGAATGGGATAGATGTTCAATGCTCTGCCAGATCAAACACTTATTGAATGCTTTTGCTGGGTACAAAATAGCCTGGGTGATCTCCTCTGCAATACGGGTATTACCAGTCTAGAGTAAGTTCCAGGTCTGGGGTTAAGAGGTGTGACAGGGTCACACGCCAAGTTCACATGGGTCAGATTCAGCCTCCAACACACTCTGGGGACCCCAAGCACAAAACTTTATCTGCATGGTGTCTCTCAATCCTACACTTCTGTGGAGAGCTCAGCACTGGGGATAGTGGTTGTCTCAGGACACAAACAACTTATACTACTTTTAACCTCTGGGTTCAAACACAGTTCATATCCTCTTTCATAATAAATTACCATTTTCATCCTCTTCTCCCCAGCTACACTCTTCAAGGATCAATGCCTCCTAGACCCTTATCCTTCTTCCTTCTCCTCTGATGTTCCTTGGAATTAAGACAGGGAGCAAGACACAAAATACAGGAATTAAACTTCCACTTGATACTAAACCCAGGCAATTCACTGTGACAAGACACATGAAGCAGCTTCAGCTCTCCATCTTCTTTCCCATCCCTCTTGTTTTCCTGAAAGAGGCAGGCAGCCAAGCATCTGATGTTTATACACTGATGAAGAAATGCTGTGAGTTGTACATTCTACCTTTAGAGTAAGGTCATACTGCAGGGTAGGTCCTTACAGCTACAGGAGGTTGAACTTGGTGTGTAGCTGTAGCTGGTGCGATCTGCAGTGACAACATCTACAGTAAAATGAGTGCTGCTGCTGAAGAAAGGAGGGGAGATGGGCTTCTCTTGTAACATCCTCTTGCACCTAAGACAAGAGATACTGGAGCTGTGGCTGATGCTATTTCTTCTCAAGCTAAATAAGGTGTCATCTTCATGTAGACACCCCTCAAGAATGACCTTTTCAAATCAAAACCTCCCCACACAACAGTAATGGTAAAGCAGCTTATAAAATACTGGGTGGAGAAAGCTGAATATTGATGCTAATTGCCTGAGCCTTCAGCTTTTCAATTATGTCATGATGACCTTCTAATAATCATTTATTGACTGGAAAAAATATGGAGAGCTGGTTGAACCTGATTTCACCAAGGTGCCACTGCAGTGCTAATAACCAAACCATACTCTGTATTCAAGGCACGAGCTGTTTAAATAGGAAAGTAATAATGACATCAAAATTCCAAAGAAGAAAAAAAAAGTCATAAATTGAATTTGTCACTGTGTAGGATAACCCAAGGATAAAGTGAGCTTCTGGCATGACACAAGTTCTCTTGGAAAAAATAG
Source organism: Irena cyanogastra (assembly GCA_013397155.1). Taxonomy (NCBI): domain Eukaryota; kingdom Metazoa; phylum Chordata; class Aves; order Passeriformes; family Irenidae; genus Irena; species Irena cyanogastra. The sequence goes on along the minus strand of VWZV01004876.1, from coordinate 101,016 downwards.
AGCGCTTTGTCTCAAAAGCAACATTACAACTAGGCACTACGTGGCCCCTTTTTTAGAAAAACGTGTTTGCACTGGGATTGCTCGTCGGATTTATTTATTTATTTATTTATTTAGCCATGGCTGGTTTATAATTGCAGTTGCCTGCATCCTTCCAAGCATTATTAAGCATGTCACATTAATTGCACAAAGCCATTTTGCTCCGCTCAGCAAATCAGACTTCTATATATATCTTGGGAAAAAAATGTATGCATGTGGTCAGAAAAACAGCTGTCAGTCAGGCTCCTCTTCTACAACCAAAACAATGGCTAGCCCAGACCTGCACAGCCATGTAGTGTAAGGCAGCTTCAGCTGCGTTCAGTGCTGCAAGACATACCAAGGTGTCCCCACAAAATCTGAGTAAGCAAAAGCATTGCTCCTAAGCATCTTTCACAGCTACAACTGCTCAAGACTTCTTTCTGAAAACAGATATGTCAGGAACCAGGGTCAGACTGTGAATGTAGAAAAATGTGTAATACAGCACAGCAGCAAGCAAAAAGGCAAAAAAACAAAACAAAACAAAAAACCAAAAAAGAAAAAAAAAAAAAAAACCACCCAAACCCAGCAGAATGGCCAAAAAAGGAACATTTCCAGTTCATGTGTGCAGGTGACTAACGGAAATTCAATTAAGACCTGCAGCAAGCCACAAACCTCTCACCCCCTGAGAAAGAACTGAAATGCCTGTATTCTGCTCCGTCAACGAGAAGACTGGAGGACCTAAGTGCAAGGCTTGCAGAAAGATGGTACATTGGACTTGGAGAAAAAGAGATGCATGTGAGCTACTTCTCCTTTCACCCTATTTCCTTCCAGAGGTCACTTTGCTGGGCAAAGCATTCAGGGAAACAAGACTCTCTCTGACAAGATTATTTCAGCAAATGAATTGTGAAATTTCCCTCAGCTCACAGGGAGGAACTGAAACAACCTCACTTGATTAAGATAAGTCTTCAGAAACCACTTCAGGGAGCCACTTCAAGATGACATGAACCTTCACATCACAGCTTAACCAAATCATTTATTTGTGTGGAGAAAAGGGAGAACAAGTGTGCTTTTCAGGACTCAGAAGTATGCATAGCCCTTCAGACATGCCTGCATAAAGGGGTTTTGTTGAATCTCCTAGCTGCCCGGACTAAGCTCTAAGTCAAAACTTCAGTATTTCATTCCATCACTGATGATCTTTTTCCATCCCATATCATTTCATCTGCAAAGGGATGCTGAAGCATTTGGCTTGACTCACAAAGTCTCTGTACATTTCAGCACACCCCTATATCCTAAGGGATTACACTTACAGAGCTTCACTATCTAATTTTCACTCACATAACTATTTGAAATGAATGCTAAAAAAAGTATTATCAAACCATTTATATTGGAGTTTTCAAATTAAATGAGAACAGAACACACACACTGTGTGATTACAAAGACAGGAAACTATTTGTTAAAAAGTTCTAAAGTGAGATATCAACATTACTGAAATTAATATGCAGCAGACTTGGTTCACAATGGCATTTCTCCAGCATCATAAGTAAATTGTGGATGAAGCTTGGGATTCTATTTTTAAAGTTTTTTTCCTCTGCTGGGAACCACTGCCTAGTCCATAAAACTTGTCTATGAGACAAGTTGTATTTGTTCCCTTCAGCAGTTAAAAAAACCTGTTTGTTTTCAAATATTCAGACATTAAAACTAGATTTTCTGCAGGACTTCCACTTCATGACCAAGGTATTAGACATAATAGTTGATTTTTATGTTTTTACCAAGCATTACAGTAAAGTAATTGAAACATCTCACCAGAGCCTGCTCTGTGAAGGGATCACTGCAAAAGGCAGTCAAACCATTTGTTCTCTTCAGCTGCAGTCCATAACCAGGCCCGTGCAGGGATTAGCAAGGAAGGGAGGGAGTGGTGGCTTTTCCACTGGGAGTTCCAGTCACATTTCTACAAATTCAGAGCCTGCTCAGCTGGGCAGATCCAGTTGCTTTTCAGCAGCTGGCTATACTAATGTAAAATAGCTGAAAGCACTCATGGCAGCAAAAGCATTTCTGTACCCTAGTATCTCATCGCTTCAGAATATGTAACACACTTAAATGAGGCAGGAAAGTACAATCATCCCCACTGTAACACAAGCAACTAAGGCACATCAACGGCCACAGTTAGTCTACTGCTAGTCATGCTATCTCAAAGTAAAAAAAGAAGCCCCAAGCACATGCTACAAAACCTAAAAGTGATCTAGTATTTCCCCCAAAATACTTGTCCGTGGCAGAATCAAAACAAAATCCATCATGCAGTTTGGTCATCCATGGAACATTGCTATACTGCAATTAGTTTGGGGTATATTCCTTAATGTATCATTCTTTGTCCACTGCCAATGTGATTTGTCCCACATCTCAAAACAGAAGAAAAGGTGAGTCTTTCCACACCTGCATCCTTTTCAGAAAAGTCTCCTTCCCCTACCTCTGCATCTAGTCAGTGCAATAAATAACCACCAGCATCCACATCAGCTCGTTCCATCCTGCACATTTCCTCCGTTCATTATCATCTGTCCCTTCCTCATAATTGCATTGGTTTCTTCAGAAGAAAATGTGTGACACATCTAAACTATATCACCTCAAAGCAGAGATGGGTTATGAACTGCTGATTACTAACATGGCACAAGATCTCAGGATTGCAATCCATGGAAAAAAATGCAATTGATGGTCTCCAAAGGCCAAAAAACCCAAACAAGTGTGAACTACTATTTGGAAACATTGAGGGTTTAAAAACACCATCATCATATAAATCGTGTTCCTATCTTGGATACTGGTCTTTTCTGCTATAAGGAAAAAAGAAGATGACCCAATGTCCTGATAACAGTTATAGAGACAGGTCCCATGCAATGACCGACTGCCACAAATTCCAGGAAGGTCTTTAGGACTATCACCTCAGTATGCAGGGATAAAATTGTGAAGGTCAGAGTTAAACTGGAGTTGAAATAGGTGAGGGATGTGAAGGACATATAAGAGCTTTGGTAGCTACATGAGCAACAAAAAGAAGATTAAGGAAATTGTGGCGCTGCTCCTAAATGGGACAAAGCACCAGTGGAATGGTATACAGAAAAGAGTACATCAGTGCCATCACTGCTGGTGTGGTGTAGTCTTGGAGCTCCCAGATCCTTATGGAGAGTAGCGAAGCTTGAGGGAGAAAGATGCTGTTCTAAGATGAGGAGCATCAAGTTAGAGACTGCTTAGGTAAACCGGACATATGTAAGCTCATGGGATCAGATGGCATGTGATGACACAAACAGACATGGCCAATGTCACTGTGAGGCCACCTTCTTCCATCTCTCCATAATTGCAGTCCCCAAGGGCTGCAGGCAAGGAGACCTGAGATACAGAGATCAAGGAGGATACAGCTGAGCAGCTTCACCTGAAAGTCTGGTAGATTATTTCCAGACACAGTAAGATCAAGAACTTCCAGACTGGGAACAGCCAGCATGGATATCCCAAAATCAAATAATGCCTGACCAGCCTGAGCTGAGAAGGTTCTGTAGGTAAGAAGAGAGCAGAAGTTTACCTGGACTCAGCTTGTGACATGCTTCCCCATAGCATCCTTACAGTTAAGCAGGAGATAAGGACTGCACATGTGGGCTCTGCAACAGAGCAAGGGAAAAGTAGCAAGACAGTGCATTTTCCAGATGCAGTTTTTTCAGTATTACTGCTTCTGAGGTAACAGGAAAGATCATGGCACAATAAACTTCGGCCTGAATCTGAATTTTTAATACAGGAAAGTTGGCAGGTTTTGCTGCTATGTGGGAGGGAGCCTCCAGATGTAGAAGGCTGTGTTCATGCCAGTGATTATTTTTAGATGATTACCAATGACCATCTGAACACAGCAATGTACCCTGCTTTCAGGCCACACTGAAGTATATGAATACTTCATTCAGTCTTAATATTTCAATGATACACCTGCCAGCCATGTCCTCTGCAAGCACTAGGACTCTCTGCACTGGTTTGTAATAATGCCATTTGAGTTCAATGGTCTTATCAGCTATTACCCTGCAACAAACACAATAGGTCTTGCAAAATTGTGGCAAGAAGACATGTCTCAACCTACTTCCTAGTCCAGAACCTGGCATATTTTTGAGAATTTGTGTTTATGGTTTTAACAGGTTATTCTAACATTTGAGAACTACTCATATTTTTAGTCTATGCTTTTCAAAACAAAACAAAACAAAAAAGCATAATCTCTACCAGTGTAGAAGCATCTCTATTTAATTGCCTTTATTAAGGGATAATGTAGAAAAGAGTCCAATCTATTTTCCTTTTTTTTCTCTACTTACTCCTTCCCCATTCTATGCTTGAAGCTCCACATATTTAAAGCTTAAAAAAGTCCATATCCAAAAAAAGTACAATTTTGCATGCATTGTCCAGTTTTAAAATTATTTGATCAAACTGCTTTTAACATTCACCCGCCAAAACACAACTTTTACTTGTGCTTTTAACATCACACAAAAAGTGTACTTGCAATGTATAGGCGTGGGTGTAGATAGGGGAAAGAAAGGAATGACCCGAGTCAAGGGAAAAATTATGCATGGGGCAGGAGAGAGCCAGGTGTCAGGCAGGGAAGCACAGGAGCAGAGAGTGTGTTGCCCACCCTTCGGGCTGCATGCCCGGGTACCAGTCCCTGACCCTTCCAGCCCCACCAGCCAGCTCTGCTCTCTGTGCCCCCCAGGGTGCTCGGTTTGAGTAACAGCAGGCATTTGATGACCTAAATTTACACCGCGGTGGCTCTCTGCCCAGCGCTGCAGGCTGGGACAGCAAGGCTGTCCCTATGCTTTGCCACCTACGGGTCACCCAGCTCTCGGTCTCCCCGTCCTCTCGTCCCTTGCCTGAGAGGGGCCAGACACGGCAGCGCTGGCCAGGCCTGGCACTGCCTGTGCTCTCATGCCTTGGCTGACACATGGCTCCAGCATGGGCTCCCTTCCAGAGGTCACCCACCGGCCGCTCCCCTTCCACTGTTCCCTTCTGCCAGCCGGCCACGGCTCCCTGCCCAGATTAAACCCGATAAACGCTGGGCGGGCTGCCATTCGGCCTGCCGGACAGGCTGGACTCCGGTGGGGACCTGCCGAGGGACTCAGAGCTGGCAGCGGCCACTCTCCTTGCCCACAGCAGCAATGGCCCCTTGCTGTGCCACCAGTCCCTGGACTGCCTGCCGGCCTGCAGGGCTGCCTGTGCGGCTGGGCACCTCTGTGTGTCTGTGCGTGGATCAGTACGTGTGCGGGTGTGCACCCGTGTGTATGTGTTTACATTTGTATATGTTTGTGTATACGTACACGTACGTGCGTGTGTGTATATGTGTGTGTACGTGTGAGTACATGTGTACCTACAGCCCTCCCTGTTCCCTCACACCGCCCCACCCGCGACTCAGCCCCGCACCCTGCGCGCACGCACGCGCAGCCCCGAGCCNGCTGAGCTGAGCTGAGCCGAGCTCCGCCCCGCCCCGCTCCGCGCGCCCGCCTGGCCGACGCCCCCTCCCCGTGGCCCCCCACTGCCCTCTTCCAACATGGCGGCCCCCACCTCGCGCGCGCGGGCGCGCAGGCGCCGCCGCGGCTCCGCTCTTCCGCCGGGCGCCGCCGCGAGTGCACACGGCCGGAAGGCGCGGCCGGGCAGCTCTCTATGGTTGCCTGCGGTGGGTAGCGCGCCGCCGCCGCCTCCCCTCGCCCCCGCCCGCGCTGCACGCCGGGACACGGCCGGTCCTCCCTCCTTCTCTCCCTCTCTCC
>VWZV01004876.1:2956-95162 GCA_013397155.1 Irena cyanogastra | reverse complement strand
TCTCTCCTTCCCGCGCGCCCCCCCGCGCGCCCCGAGCCTGCGCCGCGCCGACATCCGCGTTGTCCCAAGATGGAGGTGCTGGGCTCGCGCTGAGCGCGGCCCGGCCGATACAGGAGCAGGAGGAGGAGACGCGCCCGCCGGCCCGGCCCGTCCGCCCGCCTCGCCTTCCCCGCCCCGTCAGGCCGCGGCACCGGCAGCAGCAGCGGCGGCGCCTCCTTCTCGCCCGCGGCCCGGCCCCGAGTGCGGCGCGGCCTCCGCATGAGCCCGGGCGGCAGTGGCGGCGAGAGCGTCCGGGAGCAGCAGCCGAGGTGCCCAGGTCGGTGTGAGCGCTGCGCAGGGCCGGGAGCGGGGATGGCGCCCGGCTCACGCTGGCCGTGAAGGGGAGGGAGGCGGCCCTGCCAGCTCCCCCGCGCCGGCGAGGGGAAGGCGGCAGCCCCCGGGGGTCCTCTGCTTCCGCGCTGTGAGACACATGGGTGCGGGGCCGCCCCGGGAAGGCTGGGCGAGCGGGTGGCTCCGGGCTTCTCCCGCCCCCCAGGGGAGACCCGGCTCGCTGGGCGACCTTGGGTGAACCCAGCCTGCCCCTGCCTCAGTTTCCCGGTTCGGCGATTACTCTTCGGGGCTGCTGTGGGCATGGGACTGTTCGGTGCTGTCGGCTGCCGGAATGGGAAGTACTGCGAGGGTCTCTTAACTAGGGGCCAAGGCCTGTTTGACACAGTGGGTCTGGTCTGATCACCCGCTCGTGTTGCCTTCTGTCCAGTCTGAAGTGTTGGATCTGAACCTGTGAACAGGCTGCCTTGCTGATGCGTGTGATCGGTCGCTCCTGACTGCAGGACTTTCTGGGCTTCAATTTTTAAGCATACCTACAGTATTTCTGTTAAGGGATGTTACACTTCGCTGCTGATTTGTAAATCAGATGTCTAAGATGATGTGTTGTGATCATTCGGAAGTTACTACTGCTTAAGAAACAAAACATGTTGCACACTTCTCCTTTAAGTGGCAAAAACCTGTAATTTATAGACTTGTAGTTATTCCTTTTCTTTTTTCTCTAGTTAATGGAAATACTTGTTTATGTTTCCTTCTGTGTAATGTGTTGGTCTAATTCTGGGACTAAGCGTGTGTCTGACACATCACTTCAGGGATGGTCCCTCTGTTTGCGTGGAAACTTACCTGGTTCAGTAAGAGTCTGCAAACGTGAAGCCCTGTGAGAAATCGACTTCTCACAGTGGTTTTACCATGCTTCTTGCATGTCTAGCAGAAAGTTTCTCAGTGGAAAATTGTACCTGATTTTGGCTTTGATTTCTTAACAAAGTAAGATCTGCGTGATTGTATTGTCAATTTATCTTCTTCCTTTTTTTTTTTTTTTTTTAACTAGCTGACTGGTTTGAAAGGGAGAGGTCTAAAAGATAAGATTAAGTTCCTAATTTATGCAAATAGCATCCAGTTAGAAAGATTACCTGCTACGGAAGAAGCCACGCTCTGAGTTGTACTGTGTTGTTAGACACTTATGATGGGGGGAGAGGGAAATATTGGAGATAGTGAGAGGTGTACTACTTGATAAGAATGAAAACTGTTGGAAAATGGGCTTACAGTTCTAACAAACTACTCAGTTTAGATGTTAGCTCTGAATAGCTGTGCCCTTTCATTGTGGAAACAGTTGAAGGTACTTTTTAGAAATTTGAAAATATGGCAAAACTCAATTTGAGTGTGTTGAATTGAAAGTACAAAATGTTTATTGCTAAATTAATATGGATATGCAGAGAAAACTATCACGTGTTTGTCTTTTAAAACAGATGCAGTTTGTAGTGCAGTATCATTCTGTCAACTCAGTACAGAAAAACAGTGAAAGAAAACCTAGTCCACTAGTTACATTTACAGAGCTGATACTTTTAATTGAAATTCTTTCTGTACAATATTACAGATGCCTCCTCTGTCTTTTACAGATACCTTCCATTTCACTCTGTTTGCTATTAAATGTAGCATCTTTCCTGCTGCAATTAAGAAGTTCATTTTGTTTATCAGAGGTGTTTGCTATTTCTCCTCATTGGAATGTCCTGAGCATCTCCCAAGAATATAGAGACAAAGGCACCAAGCTAGATACCAAAATGAGTGTTTGATTTGTTCGCGTTTATTTCAGGGTATGGTTCTATGACTTGGTAAAGAAAGTAAAGCTTGAGCAGCAGTGTGTTTTAAAGCCTAGATTTCTCAGTCCAAGTCCTCTTCAGAACTCTAAAGTTGTGTGGGTTTGATCCTTTTTTTAAAATAACAAACAAGACTTCTGGTCTTTTCGTTTTTTTTAGTTGCTGCTGCTGTTTAAAACATGGAAACGATGATTCTTTTGTGAATGGAATTGAAAACTGTGTGTATATGTTGAATACATCTGGGGATATTCTCACCCTATTGGAGTCCCTGTTAGAGCACCTGGAAATTGTCCCTGATTGTTTTAATCAACTTGAGAAAATAAACCAGATTTTTTTTCATATAATTTAACCTCTCTTTTGAAAATATAAAATGTCATGTGTACCACCAGGACCCAGGATGCACAGTATAAAATCATGCTTGTTTCATTATGATTATGTCCTTTGTTGACTTATTCTTCACTAGTTTTCAGAATTCACTGGTTCTGCAAAACCAGCTAAATAATGGGGGTGGAAATACCTTTGAGTTGAGTTTTAAGTTATCAACATGTTTAATTGTGAACATGTTTAAACATATAACATTTTCTATAAACAGTAATTATCATAGTACATGATAAGTCACTTACAATGGAATTAATTCAGTTTTTATGTTTTTGTAAATATGTATCATCCTGATTTTTGCTGTGCATGAAGGATTTTTTTTTCCTACCCTTGTTACTTTTAGTTTTAGTTTACTTAGTGAATGTCCAGAGAGAATTCATCTTCTTTTAAACACAGGAAATATCCTTCTACCTCCCCACACCAGTGTACTCATACACCTGAAGATGAAAGCCACTAATTCTTAAAAATAGAACATGCAATTGAGGGAAAAGGGAACATAATTCATAAAGTATGTAGGCATAGCTCTCACTTCAGTATCAATCTTCCTTTCTGGTAGTATGGGCCAAGTCTTCACTCTAATTAATGAATTTATATTGATTTTTAAACATAAGAGGTGTGTTTTACAATTTTTCTGAAGTATCCAGTGTATTTAAGGTAGCTGTGAATTTTTTAGAGAAGCAGTGTTGAAAGGTTTTCTGTTGCTAATCAAATTCTGATTTGTACCTGGAAGGAGGGGAGTAATACATTTGTTGTCAGGGTCTGTAATGAAAAAATCCAGAGTATGTTTTTTACTTTCTGAAAAAAAAAAAAAAATTACCCCCTCTCAGTAGTTCTATAAGCTGTGCTAAATAGCTGGTTCCCACAGACAACAGCAGTGAGCAAATCTCATGTTTGCAGTGAATTTTGTCACCTTAAATACTTTGACCTTAACATTTACTGCTTTAACTTCTTGTATTAACAGGCAGTGCCTGATTGCCTCATAAAGCTGTGTTGCCCATGAATTAAAGTTTGAAAAAAGTTGGTTCATAGAAATAGTAATGTGTGTAACATATCTGGTTGGTTAGCAGAAAGTCAGCAAATACAGTCTAAAGGTAACATTTTGCAACGAAGCAACACTTCAGTAACTGCAGCAGCTGGTGACACATTTCTTCAGGAAAATAACCTCATAGGAAGAATATGAAAATCAAATAATGTTGAGATCCAGGATTCAGGTTTGGCAATGTAACATCTGACTAAATAGCACTTTAAATTGCTATTTTTGAATAGCTGCACCTTCCTGTGGTTAGGAAAGATAGAGCTTATTGACAAAATAACTTGTTGGGTGCAAAATTACATTATTAATTAACATTATCATAGTTCTGTCTAACAAATACTCTTATGAATGAATCTCTTAAAGGAAGCATTAACTACTTCTTACTTACTTTAATAGGTTGAGCCTGCTTCCCTGTATTATGCAAACTGCTGAATGGAGGAAGGGGGTGGAAGTCAGTCTTTACCGATACTCTATCCGTTACCATCCTGCATGGTTCTTTACCCATGTTTTACAGAGTGGTGAAGAATTAGGAGAAGCTGCAGTTATTCTGCTGAGTGGAACTAAATGGGTGGCTTCCTTCTGGACCCTCACTTCACTGTCTTAGGTAAGAGGGGTGATCTGCTTCTTTTGAAGCTACTTGCATTTCCTCAGAATAGAAGTATATATGGGTTTTTTTAGAGAAACTTCTAGTTAGCAAAGCAAAGCTTTGAATTCTTTTTTTTTTTTGATCTGGTGGCTTGAAAAGGGCATTCACAGTATGTAGCTGTCCCAGTACTTTTCATTGAAAAGCATTGCTGTTTGCATCCATTCAAATAACTTTAAAAACATTGTCTGTGTACTAACATAACTTACTTCTGAGAATCATGTTTATCTTATGTGGTATGAAGGAAGTGGGACTGTCACTCAGAGGTGGATTACAATGGTGGTGGATATAGGACAACTTTAACCAATGTACCACTTGACTGCTTGACATGGAGTGCATTACTTTTTTCTTTTCCAAAGACTTGGAATAGTTTGGGTTGGAAGGGACCTTTAAGTGTCATCTAGTCCAAATTCCTCTACAATAAGCAGGGACATTTTCAAATAGATCAGGTTGCTCAGAGCCCCGTCCATCTTAATCGTGTATATTTTCAGGGATGGGGCATCTCCTGTCTCTGGGCAATCTGTTCCAGTGTTTTCCCACCCTCAATGTAAAAAATTACTTTCTGATATCATCTTAATCTACTGTCTTTTAGTTAAAAGGCATTACCTCTTATCCTGTCATAGCAGGCACTTTTAAAAAGTTTGTCCTCCTCTGTCTTGTAAGCTCCTCTTCAGTGTTAAACAAAAGCAAACAGGTCTCTCTAGATCCTTCTCTTCTCCAGGCTGGACAATGCTAACTCTTTCAGCCTTTCTTCATAGGAGAGCTATTCCAGACCTCTGATCATTTTTGTGGCCCTCCTCTGGACTTTCTCCAACGGGTCCGTGCCTGTTGTGTGCTGAGGACTCCAGAGCTGGATGCAGCACTGCAAGTGGGGTCTCAGAGAGGTAGAAGGGTGGCTTGGTCTCCCTTGGCCTGCTGGCCATGCTGCTCTTGATGCACCCAAGGATACATTCTGGAATGCAAGCACACATTGGTGGGACAAGGCTGGCCTTCCAACAGCCAGGATTCCAGGTTCTTCTGTAATTACTTCAGCTGCCAATTCGTTCATTCCCCGGCCTGTATTGATACCAGGTGTTGCCAGCCCAGGTTCAGGACCTTGCACTTGGGCTCATTGGATGAGGTTCCCATGAGCCCGCTTTTCAATCTTGTCCAGGTCCCTCTGGATGGCATTCCATTCCTCAGGCATATCAGCCACACCACACAGCTTGGTATTGTTTGTGGGTTTCCTGAGGGTACATTAAGTCCTACTGTCTGTCATTGATGAACTGGTCTCAGTATGGACCCTGAGGGAAACCTCTTGTCATTGATATCCGTCTTAACGTTAGGCCATTGGCCACTACCCTCTGTGTGCAACCATCCAACCAATTCCTCATCCACCAAAAAGTCCATTCATTATCTCTCCAATTTAGGGTGAAGGGTATTGTGGGGGACCGTGTCAAAAGCCTCAGAAGTCCAAATATATGACATCAGTAGCTGTTCCCTTGTCCACTGATGCAGTCACTCTGTCATAGGAGGCCATTAAGTTGGTCCAGCTGGACTTGACTTTGGTGAAGCCATGCTGGCTGTCTTAAATCTCCCTGTCCTCCATGTGCCTTCGTGTTCCTTCCTTGTGTGACAGAATGTCAAAACTGTGACCTAAACAACTAAAAACAAAATTTAAGTATCAAAAACTAAAGAGTGGTTTGAAACCCAAAGGAAATTTGATCTTGGTGGCCTGTGGATCGGTAGGATCGCAAGCAGAAAATTACAGAACCTCTGTTTGGGTTTGGCTGTTGCATAATGATCTGGCAGTGATTAGTCCACATAGTTTGCCTTTCATTCTGGTGTTGTTTGAGGACTGTGACAGGACTTCTGAGCAAGCTCTAGGTGTGAAGCTGGTTCATCTCTCTGTAGAGAAGACCATGCTCTTTGCTTCCTTTGGCAGACTGCTTTCAAGACGTTTTAATACTTCCTCAATAATCATTACACCTAAGAAGTCAATAAAATGAGGAGATCTGGATGACAGACACCCTTCCTCTCCGTTACCCTTAGGAGCTTTGTGCAGAGGAGGCACAAGAGTGATCTGTCTTGTGTTGCCAAGCTTGCAAGGCACTGAGAGACGCCAGGCTTGTCCAGGCAGCCAGGCTCTGGCACTACTTGTGTACTCCTGCTCTGGTATGCTCCCTGGGACCCAGGTTGGAGCAGCTGCAGTTCAGCAGGCTTGGGCTGTTAGCAGCTGGTGGAGTGGCTCTTAAAGGAACTGAACTTCTCAAGTGGGACGTAGGTCAAAATACTTCAAGAATGGCTGTCATAGTTGTAGAATACTTTTGCTTTTGCATTATAGTTAGTTGTATGTTATAAGCTAACTAATGCTATAAATATTTCTATTTTACGGTGTGGTATTTGCCATTTTCTTAAAAGAAATCAAAAACTTCTGCAAAGCTAGATAATACTGAAGAGGTCTGTCACTACCTCAGAATTTCTGTTTCCAATACAATCGTTCATTTTTCTTACTTGTACAGCTATATTCAGATAATGATTGCATATTTTTTCATAGTGAAATCTCATGTCCAAAGTCTTGGTGATGAATATTGTGCTTTACTATGTGTGTACACCCAGGTTTATTTTTAGAAAGTTCAAGGTATACACTGGCTGAGTAGCAACACCTTGTGTTTCAGCTGGTGTAGCAAAACTTGCTTATTGTAGCAAATAGAAATACAGACTTAAGAGTCCACATAACCTGCAAATCCCATCAGGTTTCAAGGACAAGGGAGCTCCCAAGAGAGTATATCACTTCTGTGAAACCCTGGTATTTCTTGCTTGGAAAGATTGAGCCCTTTCCATAATAAGATTGTGAAAAATGCTCCATTTGCATGATTCCTATAACCTGAGTAGCTGATTGAAAGAAGGATGTTTGCGAATACTTCTTTTTTTACTTGGCTAATGTTATTTTTGTTTACTCTTAAGAATGTTAGTTATGGAAGAAAATTATTCTTAATGGAACTTAAATATTTGAAATTGTGTTAGAAAATTTATACTAGGTATTATTTCTTTAGAGTAGTGCTCTCAGAATTTTTTCTTCTTTTCCTGTTGTATTACAGTTTTTGGATAAAACCAGACAAACACAACTCAAAACCACAAGTGGAAAACAATCTAAGCACTTGATAGAGATGATTTCATGATATTTTTTATTGGGCCAGACATGAGAGTTGGAAAATATTTTTTGTATTTTATAATTAATTTCTTAAAAATTTTGTAATTCTGTATGCGACAGTGTCGTTAATTCAGTGCTTTACTGTCTGTGTTGATATAATTCAGAGTGCCTTGAAGTCTCCTTATTGAAAATGTATGACGTAGTTGTAAACAAGCAGCTTTTTGGCTCTGATCACATGATTGATCAAGATTTTTTAATGTGGAGTGGAAGCAATAAGGTTGGCCAAGCTTTTAGTCATATTGTCATTAGCATTTTTTTAGGCAGATGTGGCTTAGTTCTAATTAAGTACACTGAAGGTGAATGTTGAAGTGCATCTGACTTCATGAAATAATTTTCATTCCTTTTAGACAAGCATTACAGAGCCTTATTTCCTTTTGTGTTGTCATGTAGCCTTTGAGTGAATGTAGACTTTAGACTTGGTAGACTGCTGAACTCTGTTCTGCTTTAGTGGTAGCTGTTGGGGAGACACTGAAGAAGAAGAACTGGAAGTCCAGGAACTTCAGTTTTGTGTTGTTGGATTTGCTCTTCTGTTGCTGTGTGTTATTATGCAAATTACCTGTCTACATCTCCTCCGTTGTGGTCCTGTTTCCTCTATCAGTTATATGGTTCTACACTACTCCGTAGCTTCAGTTCTGTTGGGAACCCTTTTTTTTTGTCTCTGTTGCTGGGCAATAATCATAAGAACCCTGGTAGATGTATTTGCAATACTTTTTCATGCTGTACTTGGTGCTCTCCTCCTACTCTGTGCACACTGAAAATTTGTGCTTTTGTATCTTAGAGGAGAAAGAGAGAATTTTATACAGATGACAGTGCTCTATGTCTGTACAGGAACAAATGTGTACATTGAATCTGGAAATCCTGCAATACAAGGTGTGAAAATATTGGTTGCATTTGTCAGAATACTTTTTCTGAGTTTGTCTAATGGCAACATAGTGAATGAAGAATTATTCTTTAGTAGAATATAAGGTATTTTGGAAATCTGCTGTGGATATGAAGTGGAAGTGCTACTTGCAAATAGGAAAATCATCAGTTATTGTCTCATGTTGTTCAGATGAATTTTTCTTCTGTTTTTTTCTGAATAGTAGTAAACTTTTATTGACACAGTTGTGTATCATTAACACAGTAATCCTAACTGTACAGAAAGCTACGTAATTAGTAGAATTGTTTGTTGAAATAGTAGTCCTTTCTCACAAAACTTATAGGGTGCCCTATATAACTAATTTTTTTAAATACAAAACCCTGTGCTCACATTGTTACTGCTTGGAGCTTTAGTGGCAAAACTGGTCCAGGATCACCCCATTACAATTTCCTGATAAAGAATTTGGCCCCTGACACCAAATGATTTCTTGCTGGTTTGACATCTAAAATAAAACTGAATGTACTATTAAGGTAACCAGATTGGGGTTTGCTGTGTGGAAACCCTGATCTCTACTGGATATCAGCCTAAATCAGCTGCATTGGACTTGTTTGTTCTTAATACAGTTTTAAGCCAAAAATTATTTATTAAATCTTCACAGTGCTGAAAATGTGATATTTTGTGCCAAATTACTAACTTTTTTGGAAAGTAATTAGTAGATTTCGTAGAATCAGGGGATGGTTTGGGTTGGTAAGGAACCTTAAAAAAATCTTAACTACATGGCCCATCCATGGGCAGGGACACCTTTCACTAGACCAGGTTACTGAGAGCCCCATCCAGCTTGATTTCCCCTCCAGTGATGGGGAATCCACAACCTCTGTCGTTCTTTAGTTATATGCATATTTGTCTGGTTTTGTCACCTTTTCCCTCAAAGCTGGTTGTGCTTGTAGGTTTTGAAAATATTTCAAGTGTGTTTTAGTCCCTTGTTAATTATGACTTCTCTGAAAATGAATTTATCGAAAAGCATACTGAACTCCAGCAGTTTTATGCATGCAGAATAAAGATTTGGTTCTATGTGTGACTTCTCCTGGGTGTTTATTTTTTATTTCTTATTACAAATGACAGTTCTTAAAGAAAAGAAAAAAAAAAGGACAAAATAAGGGGCAGGAAGGAAAAAGGAAATTGGTATTTGTAATGAACTGGATGAATGGAATGGTAAAACTATTGCATCACTACAGGGGAAAGAATAGGGAACACTGTGTTTTGTGATTTATCTAACATAATAATTATTTTCTGTTTTGCTTTTCTATGAGAAGTGTGATGTAGTTTCATGTGGTTTAGTTTTATGTAGTCCTGTGAGGAGTGGGGAGTTGGGTATGATGATCCTTGTAGGTACCTTCTGACTAGACATATTCTGTGATTCTGTGTTTCCTTTAGTCACAGATTTGTGACTAAATCAAATAGGCACTTTTGAATGTATTGTCTTGAAGCTGTATTGAGCTTCAGATTAGTATAGAGCATAGTGCAAGAACTGAATTGTAATGTTTTGCATTATAGGTACAAGAACTGTAGAAGTCCATTTTAGAATTTGAAAGAACAAGATTCTGCAGCTCTGGAAAGATATGGTATGTTTATGTTTCCACTTACATTGTTTGTATGCTAATAATTGTAATAGCACATAATTACACTTTCCTTCGCTGAGATTTAAAAAAGCTTGAAAATTAATTCAGGAAGAAGCACACATTATTTTTCCCTTTTCTTAACTATGATATCTATTACTTAGTCATAATTCTCTAGAAAACTGTTTGATTTGATTTTTCTTGGGGAAAATAAATACTGATGATGTAACATTGGTGAATTTCCTTTTGATTTAACAAGCTCATCATCATGCTGCTACCATCCATTTATTTCTCCATGGATTGGATGAGAACTGCTGTATTTCTGAAAGCCGTATGGTTTTTTTTAATTCGCTACTGATTATATTTATAGTGAGGCTATGACTTGAAAAATAAGTTTCGAACTTGCAGAAAATTTATGCAATATCAGTGTAAGTCAAGTTAGCAAATAGGAATTCTGGGAAATACAGAAATGCAATCCTTATTAGCAGTGTTAACATAAACCCATGGCACATAGTACCTCTTTTTTGTCTAGGCTCTTAAACGTCCAGCCAGCTTAAAAATATGTATGTGTATTGTGGCAGGGTTGGAACTTGAACTTGTAGTCATTTTAATTGCCATTTTCTAACTTAATTCTGGTGTAGTTCTCTGGTAATACCTGGTATTACTGCACCACTTTGTAATGTGTTTTTAAGTTCTGTAGTTCTACTGCTTAGTACATAGAGAATTTTTGAAACTTTTAGCATCACTGCATTGAGAAAAACAACAATTAAATTAATTTTTCTGCCATATTAAATAGGTCTGTTAGTGCACATACAAGCCTGTATGTAGTTTTTTCAATAACAGTTTCTAAGCCATGTGTATACTTTCTCTTTTAAAAACTTAAATTGTGGGGAAGCTGATGCAAATTTTCTGTGCCATGAGTTTATGTCTGGATTTGTCTTTTTAAGATAATTAACTTAGAAATATATGTAAAGTTTAGAAATCTCGTATTTGCAGAACAGTTGTTTGATGTCTTTTTAAGTTCTGTTTTGTAGGAAGCTATAGACAGGCTCTAATAAAGTTGTTAATTCTAAGCTGAAACTTTAGCTGTAGTGTGTGCTAATTAAAATTTGTCTCTCAAAAAGCTACAATGTTACATTATCACAATCCAGATGTTCCTGAGAGAACTGTATAGATTGGTCCTTTACTCTAGCAGGCATCTGGCAGGTAGTGTATATTCATTTTTGCACCCACAGCACCACTGGGACCACCCACCTGCTTCTTGCTCTCCAATGTCAATACCAGTTCTGTGTATGGTGGCTCTTCTTCAAACCTAAGCCATTATTTCTTTATTGCCATTATGCCTGCTGGCTGCTTTTCTTCTGGATGTTTAACTGCTTGCCACTGTATGTATGCATAGAGTCTTTGTAATGGTATGTGCTTCATAAATTGATGAAGAATTCCCCTCTAATCCCCCACAAATTGTGAGTAATAAATACTAATGGAACATCAGAAAAGCTGAGTGTCATACTGGAGAATTGCATGGTTGCTTGGTTTTAATATCGATTATATTTAAACAAATATGCTGAAGAACTTGGTGAACAGAAAGATGCTTTACATGGAAGGCAGCATGAAAGATGGGTGACAAAAGAAATCAAAATAGAGCATAAGCAAAAGGACAGACAGAATAGAAGTTTAAGTAGTAAAGCTGAAGTGAAGCTGTAAAAGTTAACCTGACTGCAGAATAACTTAACATGATGATTAACCAATGAAATAGACTTCTACTGGTATAGAAGGGGCTTTTTGTTCGTAGCTGTGTATCATTTTGGAGGGAGCCTGAAGTAACAGGTATAATATAACTGAAATAGAAACAAATAGTTCTGCTGCAAAACAAAAATCAGAGGTGTGTGTGTAGTGGAAGAAAAAAATCAGCTGGGGTTTAAGTGTAAAACACAGAAACTAGAGGTAATTTTGGATCTTTCCTGCTTTTACAAAGGTGAACAAAATATGTATATGATCTCACTGAAATATTAAACCAAAACCAGATGTTGAAGGTGAAATCCAGAGTCCAAAGTTGCAAGGGCAGTTGTAGAAAATAGGAAAACCACTCAGGTTTCTAGCTTTGGCCTGAGGGGAGGGAATGGGAGCAAATATTAGATATTTTTCTGTTACTCTGTGATTTATGGATATCATGGTTTAACCCCAGCTGGCAACTAAACACCAAACAGCTACTGTCTCACCTACCCACACAGTGGGATGTGGAAGAGAATTGGAGGAGTAAAAGTGAGAAAACTCGTGGGTTTGAGGTAAAGATAATTTAATAGGTAAAGCAAAAGCTGTACATGATGCAAAGTAAAACAAGGAATTCATTCACCACTTCTCATGGACAGGCACATGTTCTGTCCTCTCCAGAAAAGCAGGGCTCCGTCATATGTAATAGTGACTTGGGAAGACAGATGCCATAACTCCAAATGTTCCCCCTTTTTCCTTCTTCCCCCAGCTTTGTACACTGAGCATGATGCCTTGTAATATGGAATGTCTCTATGGTCAACTGGGGTCAGCTTTCCCAGCCGTGAACACTCCTCACTCCCTGTGTACCCCCAGCCTCCTCCTTGATGGGGTGAGGAGCGGAAAAGGCCTTGACTCTATGAAAAAAGCACTGCTCAGCAATAGCAAAAACATCCCTGTGTTAACACAAATCCAAAACACAGCCCCACACTAGCTACTGTGAAGAAAATTAATTCTATTCTAGCCAAAACCAGTAGAGTGGAGAGTATTGACATCCAGGCGAAGTAAGTATACAGATATTATAGGGTGGAGCTTTTATGTAAATCTGTGTTTGACCTCTTTGTATTGAGATACACAAAATTCTACCTTTATGAAACTTAGTAACTTGTGTTTTTACTGAAATGTAAATTCCAGAGTAGCACTAACTTTAATTTGAACATAGTAGCAAATTCAGATTCCCATCCCAAATAATTTATTCAAATGTTAATTGTTCTCATTATCCTGCATGTTTGTGTTCCTGCTCTGATTTGAATTTGTGGGCCTTGAGTTTCTATTAATGGGGATTTTATATGCATTCTTTCAGTTGGAAGATCTTTATGTATTCTTTTTGTGCTATGAGAAGACTTCGTTTCTTCCAGTATGTATATTGATAGGCTTGATTAACTTTGAACTCTTTTCATTGTCTAATCACAAGGCATTTTCTTCTATCTTAATGCTGTCTTTGTGCTTCTTTTCTACTGCTTCTGGAACACTTTTGAAGAATATTGAATAATTGGAGAACTGGGTTTAAGTTTGGAAGATGTGTGAAGTACTTTGTGCAGATGAACAAACACTCTTCCAAGGACCCTTCATGAGTCATATCTGTCATTCTTTTTGTAATACATGGGAGCATGTGTACATTTGTACATCAGTTGTGACTGCTTTAGTCACTTTAGGTTGGCATTTTCCAGGACAGAACCCAGTTCTTTTGGTTTTCTAACTAATGTGATTTTGCATTTATTGTTACTAGTTGAATTGCTTGGTTTACCACGCAGTGGGAAAAAATTCATATAGAGGCCTTATTGCTGTTTGGTTGGGGCTTTTTTTGGCTTCATTAGGATTTATATAATCAGGTTGTTTTAGTGGCTCTTTTATTTTACTGTAGAATCAGTAATAATTTTGCCTACTAATTAGATGAAGAAAACTTATCTTTTTATGTTTTGTGTGTTGGAAGCAACACACAGGCAAGAAAAGTAATTTGTACTTCCAACTTTATGAAGAAATATAGGCTCAAACGTGCCTATTGCATTACCTTTTTTTTTCTTCGCATACGACAATTAAGATTGAATTGAGGGGTTTGGTGAATATTCTCCTGGACATTTTACTCAATCTCAAGTTATAAAAGGCCAACTCTCCTATTAGGTGTCAGTTTCTTACTGTATAGATGATTGTTTCATTGTGGTACTCAAAATCATTCTGGAAATATATAAAATTAATTATTGGGGCATTCAGAGGGACTCTTCAGGAGACCTTCAAAATCTGTCTTTAGTGGTATATTCTTGAGAGAGATGGTTATATTTAATTAAGCAACTCAAATTCTGGTACTGAAAGGTAAGGTAGATCATGGTACTTTGTTGTACAGTGAATCACCCCCTATTTTCATCATAGACCAAAAAGAGACTTAAATTTGGATCAAAGATTACTTGGGTAGATACTTAAAATTCCTTTGTAAAGGAAATCTAAATTCTTACAAGTGCCACTCTTTTATTAAGTCAATCAGAAGCTATAGTTTGAATAAGGAAAATGTTCATCCTGTAGGGGATCTTCCTAGACCTCAGATACTGTGTGTCAACTGCCACATTGTATTTCTCTCACAGAAGGTGACCATCAAATAACCCAGGGATAGAAGTTATTTGCCTTTTTTTTTTTTTTGGTTGCTGAAAAATAAGTACTTACAATCTCCAGGGTGTGGCTTTAGGTTCTGTATGTTCAAGTTGGGGACCTCTTCTTGCCTCATGTTGGTAGACTTTCAAGGTTTAAGGAAATGTGCCTAGATCGTTCATCAAACTATGCAACAAAGTTGCTTTTAGCCCTCTTTTGATGCATCTGAACTTGCTTTCTGACATCTTGTTCTTTCACTAGTTGTTTAACTCCTTGAGTTGATAGAACAGTCTTTTAAGAATTTTAATATTCACCTGTGCCATCTTGGAGAAATAGATGTTGTTCCAAATCACTGCATAAACATTATTTATCCCATTCCTTTTTGATGAGGGCTAGTTCAAGTCACAAGGTTCTTCAGATACGTGGTTTGAAGACATGAATCTTTGTTTATTGTCTTGCTAACTGTAATAGGGGTAGTTGCAGCCCTAGTTGATTCTACCTCTAGTAAATAGTCACTGGGCAGACACAGATGTGTATGTGCTGGAGCCTGCCCAGTCCCAAAGAGCCTGGCAGCCATCTTGGGTTTTTTGGACATACTCCATAGGCACAAACTTCCTTTCATATCTTGAGCTGCTCGGTGTGCAGTGTGTCTGTAAATGCCTAAACTGTAAGCCATGCGGACCATAACAGCAAGGACCAGAGAAATTTGTTTAAGTAATATGAATAAATATCTGCTCTGGGGGCTGCTGTTCCTATCTTCTGTAAGGTAAGTTACAAACAGAGGAGGTTTTTTATAGAGAAATTCATGTGACAGATTTAGACCAATTCATAATACTGTTGTTCAGGATCTTAGTCCATTCATCAGTGTGGTTTTCCTTTCCTAATCAGGTACTGTCTTTTGACTCCCTTAACCAGGTGGGAGGTTTTTGTGCCTTGTTTGTATCAAGCAGTCAAAAATGTATTTGTCCTTTGAAATATATTCAGAATAAATCTTTCATGGCAGTCTCCTTCACCACCCACCTTGTGTTTCAATGTGCTGGTCTCTTTGCCAGCAGACACTACTCTGCTGATGCATGAATGAGTAAGGTTTTAGAAAAATTAATTCTTTCATCTGTACCAAGGAATCCTTGCCAATCATATTCTGTCCCACAGGAGTGGCAGCAAGGATAGGTGGGGAAGGTAGGACGAGAAGGAGATAAAAGAGAAAAATTATTCATTAATTTTTTTCTGAAAAGAAGCATGAGAATTTTAGACCACAGTACAGTAAGTCAAGTTTTAAGGTATTGTGCAACAAATCAGAAATGCTGAAACTACCTGACTCAAAGCTCTGACCCATGACAAATTCAGTTTGTAGATACAAGTTTCACAACAAAACTTAGATGAGTTATCTTCAGCTCAGTGAGATTTGTGGCAGTTCAGATGCTGCCTCCCATCACAGTGCTGCTGTAGATACTATGTTAAGTAGTGTGGTAAATGAGGCTAACAGAGTTGCTTCTGTATCAGGCCTTGGCACAAGCTTGTCTTGACTATGACTGTGGAGCTGCCAACTTAATGTATATTTTTTAACATTCCAAAATCTAGTGGTGTTTGAATTCAGTACCAGCACTTCATGTGCTCCTTCACTGTTGTCAGTCGTGTTCATGACTTCTTCCATATGGAACAGCCTCAGGAAAACTTTGTTTTACTAAGGTTGATGGCAGCCTTGTGTTCCAGCATGCTTCCATTTGAATGGAAGACTACCGTAATAAGTTTTTGTCAATAGTCTGGGTGATATAGGACCAAGTCTAGGTAGGAAGTCATTGGTCAGGCACACTCCAGAACATGACCTGATACTTCCAGTAGACAGACAGAATGCAGGTTTCCCAACCAACAAGGCTTTAGAGATGATTCCACTGTTCTCTGATCAGTGTACTATAAAAGTTACTTGGGCAAAGTGCTAGAGGCAGTATTAGACTAGGCATCTGTTTCCTCCAAACTAAGGCTCGCCTGGAAGTGGATGTTTTCAGGTCTTAATCAGAATGTCTTAAGCAGAGCAGTGTTTTACTGCTTCTTAGTTTTGCATCAGCATCTAGGGTTGTTGCCTTTCTGTACAGCTGATGGTCAGCAAACATTAAATGGAAAGTCTTTACCCTGTTCTATAATGTTGACAGATGAGGAACCTTTCCAACTGAACTTTTAGTCATTGTTCTGTGTTCCTGGCATTGACTCAGTTAAACTTTGACAATTTACACCTATGAAACATAAGTACTGGCGAACCTCTGTTTTATTCTGGAGAGTTTTGGTAGCCTACTTCTTTTTTACTTTCCTTGTGTCAGCTGCACTTGTGTTACGATGAGAACACTCAAATATTACTGATATTAAAATCAACAGATGGCAGCTTACCTATGTCAATGAATGATAAAACTAATAAGCATCATTCTGAAACTAAGATGAATTTTGTTCTGTGCAGAGTTTTTGGCAGAATGGCAATTTGTAGTAGATTGGCAAAACTGGACAGCTTTTCTGATAACCTTTAGAAAATCATGAGCCTAGCTAAGATCTTACTGCAATACTCTTGTAATACATTGGACTGAAGCACAAAAGAAGGTGCAGTAAAGAAATAAATGTTTTTTACTAAATATTTAAAGCTGTCTGATGTGCTCTCTTAGTATTTGCACCAGATTGTTATGTCTTCAGGTGTTGCAGAGAGCTGCGGTTGTGCCTTCAATAGCTTTGTGCACCTTCATTGTGTGTGAGGCTTTTGCTGCATGGCAACCTGCAAATGTGGGGTTTCATCTGGGTTACCACAGGAATAAACTTCTCAGGATACTATACAGAGATCTGTCTTCATAGCTACTGCTTTAAAGAGAAAGTAAGATGACTTTTTATTTACTAAATACAATATTAACATTGCAATTTTTATCAAAAACTTTATATTAACAGAAAGCGAATGCTGTTTGTCATCTGATTCTCCTTCAGGGGCCTTTTTTCTTTCTGGCTTTCTCCAGTGCACTTAGGAGCTTGGGGGGTAGAGAGAACGGGATGAATTGCGTGTTGAGGATTATGTTTGGAAATATTTTATCCATTAATATTTTATCCATTTAGTTTAGAGTAGATAATAGCAGTAGGTAAGAGACTAACTGGTTCCTTTTCAGCCATGGAAGTAATCAGCTGGGGTGGTCCCAGGGCGCTCTGGGCACGAGTATTGCTGAGTGATCATTGGCTGCCACCTGCGTGACAAAGTAAAGGACCAACCCTTCAATTTATACCAGTGGAGCCAGATCACGGGAAACAAGTGACAGGTAAAATATACTTTTGAAAATTTAAGGGAGAGGAGAGAGGACACATGCTATAAAATGAAGCAAAGAAACTGAAAGATTTACCATAGATAGCAGAGGTTGCTCCTCTGAAACTTTTAAATATCTGTAGCTTACTTCTTTTTGGGGAGAGGCACACAATGAAGTTCAGGTTACTTGTTACTCCCCTGGGAACAGAGCCTTGTTAAGAAACAGTGTTAAACAAGTTGTAGCAGCAAAACATCTACCAGATTTTGTTGTAGTTAGAAATTACAGTTCATATTTATGCACACACTTCCAGATCTTTGAATGCTTGTTTTCTTGACATTGAGTGTTTTCCACTGGTCTAAGAGATGGGTATGGCTTTTGGTTCTTTAGAAAGACTAAAAATAAGTTGCTGAATTTTTAAGTTTGTCAGTTGATTATACTATAGCGAGTTACTCTAGAAGTTAAAATGCCATGCAAAAAATGAATGTAAGTCTTAATCTCGCTGACAAAACAGTGCTTAGCATCAAATTTTTCTTTTTATTACTTTTTTTTTAAATTTAGAGAATTGGCTGGAAATAATTTTTAAGTACTTTTAACTACATTATTTTTATTTACTCAGAATTGTTAAGCTTATGCTTAGCCCAGCGTGCTACAGGACTGGTACGACAACTCAGTTTTGATCAGTGACTCAAAATTGTGATCACCCTGATGTCACCGAATGGCCACAGCTTGTAAAAGGTAAGCATAAAGCATATCAGGTTGTTTCTCAGGAGTTTTTCTACTATAGTGTTTATTTTAAGGTATTTAATTTGTATGGCTTGAAGTTAGTTTTATAAATAATATTAACTTACATTGTTTGTTTAAGATAAGTTAGCTCACAAAGTTGACTTACACTCTTGCTGACAGCAATTTCAAAGCTTGCTTAGTTTGTCCTTGCCTGCTTTTTAAAATACAAGCAAACACTGTGGTGCTCCGTGATATCCCTCTTAAGAACAATGCTCTCACTTAAAAGTCCGTGGTAGTTTCTACTGTCATACTGAATTTCTGTATAAATCGTTTAGCATACTTACCGAAGCATGTGTTCAGTTTTTGTTTTGAAGTAGTTATCCAGGAGGCTTGATGATGTTAAAGTGTGTGTAGGCTTGTATACCATTGCTTTTGTCATCTAGAGAGGTACACTGGAGGTAAAAGGAGTGGCTTGTAGAATGGAGAAGTTGCTCCCCGTGTTATTGGAATTGAGCCACCATTTGAATTTGCGAGCTCATACTGCAGTATTCAGATTAGTTGGTGTCTTGTGATCAGTATCTACAATCTAATTCAAAGCTGAAATTTTTAAGAGCATTTGCTCTGAGATTTTCTCTGAACAGAACTCTTGTTTCAGATTTTAAGCATGATGAAAGGACGTCTTGCCGTACTATATAGTTGTTTTTCAGTACTGTTGCCTGCTCACAGGAAATAACAAGGTATCTTGTTTGTAAACAATTGGGTATTGCAAAATAAATAGCTTCTCAGCAAACAAGTACGATTCCTGTAATTGGATTCATCTTCCACTTCAGTTTACTGAGTATTGAAAGATCATTTTATTAAGTGCTTACATTGTAGTTTGAAACCTTTTAAAATAGAGTTAATATGTCCATTAATAGTTCTGCAAATTATAGTTATAGTAGGTTTGTTCATGTTTTAGAAAACAATAAGCTGAAGGAATTTTCACCCTGTGTTCTGCAGAACCACTTACCTTAGAGGACCAAACCTCTTTTGACTCAGCTAGATGGTATTTTTTCTTATATTGTTTATCTTATAGACACAACCTTTTTTTTTTTTCTTCAAGTAACATATACTGAACTGTACTGTCTCTTTACAGCCCTAATAATATTCTCACAAATAATGAGGCTAGAAAAAGATTTTGGATATACTGCTAGCTGTTTTCATGTCTGTACTGCAGATTACCAGGCCGCTTTTTTTAAATGCAGAGTTTAGATGCCAGTCTGCTTTTTTTCTGTAATTCTGTAATTCATGCTGCTGTTTATTTTAAAGGCTGAAAGTGATCAGTAGTCTTCATGTTTTTCTTTTAACACCACTATTTCCTTTGCATTTTCATAGCAACTAAAAGCATTACTCTTTCCCAAAGCTTCAATGTGTTGTATGTCTCAGTACTAGAATTAAGAAAGCAAACAACCAAATGTCTAGACATTTTGCTACCATTTTCTGAAGTCCTGGAAGTAAATAGAGGAGCTAACCAGTATGAAAATAAACATGTGTCTTCCTACTGTTCCAGTTTCTAATATTTACATGGTCAAGTGAGTAAGTGGGGAAAAAAATTGAGATTCTTTTCACTAAGCATTTAGAGGCTTGCTTTGGTCACCAGAGTTAAAGGGAAATTTTTATTTGTTTTACTGCTGAGCATTGTTTTTGTCAGCAACTGCCTTGTCAGTCCTGAATTTAATGAATAAGGGAAGGGTAATTTGGAGTAGTAAGTAGGGGCCAAATTTTGAGATTGGGCAGTTTTTATGTTATTTTCCAGTTAAAGGGTATTTACGTTTTAAGCATGAGTATAATGTTAGTTGGATAGGAAGTTCAGAATTCTGTCCCTAGTGTCTGTTAAATTTTATAAGTTAGTGAAATACAAACAATTTCCTGTGTTCTACATCATCTGTCACCACACAATATCCAACTAGCCTAGGCATTATAAGTTGTCTGCCAGAAATGGTTTCTAGGCACTGGGTCTGTTTAGTAAAATCCAAAAAGTTGTTAAGAGCTGGTCTTTCAGAAAAGGAACTAAAATTTTAGTAGAGAGTTTAAAATTTTAGTGGAGAGCAGTCCAAGCTTTAATAGGAGAGACCATCCAGTAGAATAGCACAATGAAACAGAAAAAAAGGAATGTGTAGGCTGCATGTAGGGATTTCCAATAGCATTTAGAATACTATAGATGGTTATATAATAAATAGAGAAATTTAGAAATTGCATTCCTATAAATAAAGATTTTTTTTTTCCCCATAAAGCTTTGGGACAGCCTGCTTAACTGTCCTAACTGAAGTCTCCCAGCAGACTCTGGTGAAACCTACAAAGTTAGTTCTGTTTGCAGATTTTAGCTCACTTCTGTTTTTAGAGAGCTGTCATGAAAGACATTTTTGTTCATCTAAGCTGCAGAGTTTTACTGTAATGGCTGTGCTTTGTTTCTGCTCATTGCACAGTATTTCCAGCATGGCAGTTCTGGTCAACTGTACCAAAGTTTGTACCCAAGTGAAGGTTCCATAAGGTCTGATTTCCAGGTGACCTAAGATGATGGGAATCAAAACTGCTGCATTTGTACTGCCTTGTCTTCTGGCTTGTCTGGCTACAAACCCACTGGCTAGGGGGAAGTTCTCCCTCAAAGAGAGAAAAAAATACTGTCTGAAAAAAGGTTAACAGTTGAATCAGTGCTGTCTTAAGGATGGGAATAAGGAGGAGCTAAATAACTATAATTTAGTCTACTTTAAGTTAGTATGGAGCTATACCCCTTGAATTACTCTGTAAATTAAGTCAATGAGGTTGCCAAGCTAAACACAGGTGCTGCTTGTGCTAGGCAATAACACTTAATTTTGAATATTGCTAACTGATCTCTTGGCTGGATTGAAGAAAACAGCTTTCTGTGAGATTAGCTCCATGAATTCAGGTGGAGAGAGATATTCTTTGATATTCTTTTGGACCCTACTTCTGAGCTGCTACTTTTTAGAGTCCAGCTCAGTAGAGAATTTGTTGGTTGCAGTTGATCACTGATAATCTTTGAGTACATGTTTTGGTTACAGAAGTGGTTATGAAGAATTAGCCCAGAACTGGAGCACTGTGCAGCTTGAATGCAGAAGTAGTGCCAGCAGATCTCTTCCCTAATGGCTCCTGTTGTGTAAGCAGTGGGGAAAAAGTGTTCTCCTTCTTAGGGAAATTTAGCTTAATTATACTATCATGTTTTATGTAATATACTGTATTCTAGAGTTCGATAAATTAAATCTGCAAATATTAAAAAGTTGATGCTTTTAGTAGCAATAATACACTCATTCCATCCTTCATAACTTCATCCATATTGTAATGACTTAAAAGAATAAGCAGTGCTTAAGGTTTTCTATCTGGTTTTGCAGATCACCAGGAGAACCGCACTCTGAGAACATTGAAACTAGCCGAATGTAAGTAAATGAGTGGATGAGTTTGGTTTATCTTGATTAAAAATGTTCTGAACATACCTAACAGTCACTCTTGCATCTGCTTAATAAAAAGAAGGCAAAAGCTGAGTAGAACTGTGAAATTACCTTAGAAAATGTCAAATTAATATTTTGGAATTTTTGCAATTTTAAGCCTCTGTAGAAACTGATTGTTTGGGTGTTTTTTGGAGGGAGAATGAGTTGGAGGGAAATTTCAGAGGTTTAATTTAACGTGAACCAGTAGATGGTAGCATAATACAGTGTCAGAAATCTTACGGCCTATATTCAGACTTAACAGAAGAGATGTAATTTCTGCCTGCCATTCACTAACATCTTGCATGGGTTTGAAGACACTTCAGTACTAAGGCACAATACCTGCTGGTATCTGTTGTGGCAAATGAATTGTTGAACTAAGAAAAAGAAATTGTGACTTAATTTGGTGAATTTATGCGCCAGTTACTTCTAGAAACAGAAAATTAACTCTCTTTCACTAAACAATATTCACGGAGCATCTTGCTGACAGATCTGAACCTTTCCGTCTGTCTTCATTAGGTCAGAAGCCAAGATGAGCTAAAATCAAGATTGTGGTGGGCTGAAACGTTCATTTCAATTCAAAATTAAAAGGGGTTGCAGCAATTAGAGGACCATTTAAAAACAAAAAAAAAAGTTTTATGTGACTTTATTCTTCTGTGAGTTAGTAAACAAAATTATTTTCTAGCTATTCAAACTATCCTTTCGTAGAACTCAAACAGGGAAACCGCAAACTGCTCTTCTGGCTTACAGCACAAGTTCCAAAATAATAGAGGGAATGCAGCCCAGTAGTTGATGTGCTGTCTGAGGCGTCAAAGGATCTGGTTTAATTTCTCTTCTGCCACAAACTTTTTCTCTGACCTTAAACTGTCTCCTTCACGCCTTCCCCCCAAGCGGTCTAGCATTTTACATGCCGTGGACTGGATGCCATTTTCAGGATGTTTGCAGGCTAGTGACATAGTGTGAATTGCTCAAGGATTTTTCTGCTGTAGCTGCCCAACTTGAGGAGGAGCAAAACTGCGGTGAGCCCCCCCACACATGTGACTGAGTACCTAAGAAATGAGGAGGAGGAAACAGTGAGGGCTTTTCTGATATGTTATTAGCAATTCACTGCAGTGAAGCCTTTTCTTGCACTAGGAGAAGCAATTATCCTGGTAGGACAGATTTCTTTTCCCTTGCGCATACCATCTGCTACGGAAGTGCTGTCCAGCTGCTTTCTTAGGAATGCAGTGAAGGTTGCAGGGACCCTGACCTGAAAGGTGACTCTGCCTGTTGGTGCGCAGACTCTGCGTGTGGCTGCGTTGGAGATACCAGGGCAAAAGCCCTGCCACGATCTATTCCTGCTCCAGTAGTGGCCATGCTGTATTGTGGTTTATTGTTCCTGCAGCAAGTTGAGTTATGTCCTTTAGTTTCCCTGGCCTAGCCAAACAGAGAAAGTAAGGCTGCAGGCTGGCTATAGTCCACTCTGGATGTTACCAGTTGGGTTACTGATTTTTATGCATTTTAAGCAAAGATGTATCAGCAGCACTCACCTAGACTGGTGTGAAACAAAGACTTTAATGACCTAGCATAAATCAGAAGGAAAAGGCAGTAAAACTTTTTTCCTTCTAGAAGTTTGACAATTCTAATGTGTGTGTGATTTATCATCCTTAAAACTGAACATAAAAAAATAATTGATGGTAGTAAGCTTTGCTGTGTTATAGCTGAATACTTTTTGATGTAGACCAGTGATCAGTGGCCCTGACTTCATAAATTTTAGCTATCTGTCTAAAACAAATGTGAGCCAGTTAAGCTGTAGGAATTCACATATTTGACTAGTAGTTATACAGTATATTTGCAAAACTAAATGTTTTTTAAACTGTGTCACAATGTGATGTGTACTACACTTGTTACAGAGAATTTTTGCAATCCTTCTGCATAGCTGCTCTTGCAACATAAAGTGGAATGGCTGGTTGAGTGGTAGAGTTGTGACCTGCAAGCTTGCTGTGTTGTTAAAATAGTTACTGTGTTATTTACGTGCCTAAAATTTGTTAGTAAATGCAGGGACTAAAGCAAGTGGTTTTTGTTTGCACAGTGAATGCTTGGTTTTGCTCTGGCTGATATAATTGCTTTGTTTATTTCCATGTTTTGACTTGCAAAGCTTCATACCAAGAGCACAGTCATATATGTTTCACTTGTGTGAATGAAAAGAAATTTAAAGAAAATACTCAGATTCTTGCACAGCAAAATCTTCCATGCGCAAGTCTTGCTTATCCCAGGCTTTTCAAATTCTGGGTCTCCATATGATGAACATCTTGGTGCTAGCTCAAAGTTAGGACTCTTTTTATCTTAGAATTGGTAAGGTCAGCATTTTCTGTCTGCTTCTGTCACACATCTCCATTGACTTTCAGCTTCAATTGCTATTAACTTTCTTAAAACCTCTTTAGCACTAAATCACATAATTTGATTGTTAAACAATAACTTCTTATCTCTTCATGTGTTTTCACTATTTTATGGTGTCACATATCAAGGCAAAGGTATGGCTGTCTTCATACGGCTTTCTGTGCATTCGTCTTTCCTTCTCTCTGTTTTTGAGGATGGGATTCTTTGCAATTTTGAAACCCTTCTCTGTTTTTTTAATATGACTGTAGCAAGGCAATTTTTCTGAGACAAGATTGCAAGATAGATGCTGACTGTGTTCTTCACTCCCATTCTCTGTCTTCCTGCATTACTTCATATAGCCAGGACAGACCTTCTGTTCTCAGGGTTGCCATTTCTGAAGAAGTGCCATGCCTTTGTCAGCTCATGATGTTCCCAGAGGCACATTGGATCTGGAATACACAGTGAGAAGTGTCCCTTGGGTTAAGCCAGCGTGGTTGAAGTGGGGCTCACAATCCACCCCTGCTATTGGGGTCCACCACACTGGAAAGAATGGAATTTGGAAAATGTGACCTCCATGCACATGTGCATTTGCCAGATGCACGTTTGCTGTGGTGCCAGAGGCTGAGGCAGGCAAAAGGTGTTACAGCACTGCTGGAACAAAGGGCTGTGCTCCAGCTGTGGGTGGACTGTTCAGCAGTTTGGTGTGCAGGGCTCTTCAAAAGGCTCTGTGTGGGCAGTGCTATTACTGGAAGCCTGTCTTTTCTAGCTCTGCTCTTCTTACTCTAACTAGGAAGCAGGAAAACCAGCATGCAAAGTTTGAAGCTGAAACTCGCATGAAGCAATATTTCACTTCACAAAGATGACCATCTGCAACACCCTCTTTGACAGTTTTTGATATGCTGGTCATCTTTAATTGTTGCAGATGTGTTTCTTTATGCCTCTGTAAACACATCTATGGAAAGTTGTTTTGCTATTAATACTAAAAAAAACCTATTTCCTGGGTTTCCATGCATGTTAATAAGCTTTTTTGTGTGTGTGTGTTAAGAAAATTGCTTGTGAACATTTTGGTACTTCCAAGTTCCTAATAGCCATTTAGCCATTGTAAAACAGGCTGTTGTAGATTTCAATTTAATAAAATTAGCCATCTTGGAGCAATCATAGAATCATCAAGGCTGGAAAAGAGCTTCAAGATCATGGAGTCCAACCCTTGACCAATCACCACCTTATCAACTAGACCATCACATTAAGTGCTGTGTCCAGTCATTTGTTGAACACTTCCAGGCTGGGATGTGACTCCACCACCTCTATGGCTGCCCATTCCCAAGCTTGACAGCCCTTTCAGTGAAGAAATTTTTTCTGATGTCCAGTCTGAACTTCCCCTGGCACAGCATGATGCCATGTTCTTCTTGTCCTGTCACTGGTTGCCTGGGAAAAGAGACCAACCCTCACCTGGCTACAGCTTCCTTTCCAGGGGTTGTAGAGAGTGGTAAGGTCACTTCTCACCCTTTTTTTGTCCAGGCTAAACCCCCCCAGCTCCCTCAGCTGCTCTTCATAAGACCTGTGCTCCAGGCTCTTCACCAACTCCAATGCCCTATTCTGGACACACTCCTGTATGTCTTCCTTGAGTGAGTGGCCCAAAACTGGAGATGGGATTCAAGGTCCAAGAACAGGGAGATGACAGCCTCATCCTGCTGGCCACACTATTGCTGATACAGGCCAGGTCACCATTGGCCTTCTTGGCCACCTGGGCTCACACTGGCTCATGTTCAGCTGCTGTGGACCAGCACCCCCAGGTCCTTTTCTGCTGGGCAGCTTTCCATCCACTCTGCTCCAGCCTGGTAGCACTGCCTGGTGGTGTTGTGACCCAAGGACAGAACCTAACACTTCACCTTGTTAAACCTCATGCTGTTTGCCTTGGGCCAGTCAATGCAACCTATCCAGATCCCTTCCTGCCCTCCAGCAGATCAATACTCCTATCTAATGTGAGATTTATTTGTAAAAATAATTTAACAATTACTGTGTCCTAAGCAGAAACCATTCAGAAGCGTGTTATTTCGTGCTGGTATTTCCAGACAAGTATGAAACATCCATATGTACTTCTAAAACTTGGGTAAACTTAGAAGCAAAAACGATGCAGTTTTGAAGATATTTTGAACTTCAGGCATGTTTTGAATGTAAATTCTTTGTAGGTGAGCTTTATTACATGCTTCAAATCTTTCAAAAATTCCTTTAATGTTTAAACTTCTGATTTTCTCTGTGGCAAGAGATTCCTTTACATGGTATTTCTCTGTATTTAGTTTAAGGTATTTGAGAAATGCAAATTATGTTCTGTTTCATAGGAACTTTGAAAAAACTCAATCCTTGTTTTTTACAGGTATTAGACACTCAGAAGATTACTACAGAAAATGCAGCCCAGTTCACCTTTGGCTTGGTCGTACATGTTTCTCATGATACTCCACAATTTTGGCACCATTTAAATTACAAATGCAAAGTACTTATTGTCTGGCTTTTTATTAGCTAAAGAACATACAGAAAGCCTAAAGGCAATTCTTTCTTCTGTAACTGCTACGAACTAAGTCAGTGAATGCTAATTTCATTTTAAACAGAAAAATGTGCTTGTGAAATTGATGGACTTCAAGGAAGGAAGTTGGGTGTCTATTTTAGGTGCCTCTCCTCCTCACTGAAACAGTGCATATTGCTTGAGGCAGTTATACAAGGCCCACTGAGTGGGAAGTTATCCTTCAGTCATGAGAATATGCCTGTGAAATGTTTACAACTGCAGCGACCCCGGTGCAGTTTCATAGTTGGATGTGCAACAACAATGAGTATTTGGAAATGTATATGCAAGTCAGTCACTACAGCCTGGGCTACAGTAGTAACTGTGTGTGCTTGTGGACAGTGAACTGGGCCTTGAGTTTTCTAAGGGACCAGTTGCTCTTGACCAGATCCCTTTATAGGAACTTAAAGAGAGCTGCGGTCTTCACAGATGTAGCATGAGCTAAGAATAGAGAGTGGTTTTATGTTACTTTACTTGATGAACCTGTTTTAATGCCTCAGGCCAAGAACTTTAGTTTTCAGCATATTAAATGAGCAGGGGCAAAGAGGTAGAAAGAGCTCAAGTTGTCACTTTTGGACAATACAGAGAGTCTGCTACAAGTTCTTTTGCTGAATAATGTAGAAATATGAAATGTGGGCTTTTGGCAATGCACTGTGATAGTAATACCTGAAGTACACCAGTGTGAATCCCTTCCTGAATGTCTGAATATCACACACTGACTTACGCAGAACTGCATTTTCTCTAAGTGGTTTTGTCAATGAACCTCAGTAAACGTAGCTCTTGTGGAAGGCTTGGTAGATTCTCTTCTACCTTCTGAGGTCTGTATCCTCACTTAAATTTATTTTATTTATTTAGCTAAATCATTTGTCTGAGGTAATGTGAAAAGTGTGTGGAGTAGCTGCCAGGGAGAGAGGAGAGGATCCAGCTGGATCCCTGTAAGTTTATGGGGACTTAGGGAACTCATACAAGAATACTCAAAGGGATGGCTTATGTCATCGCAAGGCCTCTCCAAGGATTTTTCAATGATCTTGGGAATCTGGAGACATCTCAGTCAACTGGGCATTGGCCAGTATTGGCCCAATATGCAAGAAGGGCAGGAAGAATGACCCTGAAAACTACAGGACTGTCAGTCTCATGTCAGTGCCTGCTGAAATTATGCACAAAGTTATTCTGAGAGTTACTGAAAAACACCTGAACGACACCACAGACATCAGTCACAGCCAACGTGGGCTCATGTCAAACCTAATTTCTTGTAATGGCAAGATAACCCATCTAGTTGATCAAAGAAAGCCAGTTGATATCATCTTTCTGGATTTCCATAAAGCTTTCGATACTGTCTCTCTTCTGGATAAAATGTCCAGAACACAGCTGGATAAATACATCATGTGAGGGATGAGCAACTGGCTCACAGGTCAGGCACACTGGGTTTTGGTAAATGGGACAACATCAGACTGGTGACCTGTCACTAATGGAGTTCCACAGAACTCCCTCCTTGTCCCTCCTCAACATCTTCATAAAGGATTTGGATGCAGGTCTCAAAGGTGTACAGAGCAGGTTTGCCAGTGATACTAAATTGGGCGGTTGACTCCCTGGAAGGCAGCCAGGTTCTACAGAGAGACCTCATCAAATTAGAGGGTTGGGAAATCACCAACCACATGAAGTTCAACAAATACAAGTGCTCCTGGGACCTGCATCACAGAAAGGTCCCTGGGGGTCCTAGTCAGTGGCAAGTTGAACATGAGTCAGCAGTGCCCTGGCAGCCAGGATGGCCAGCCACGTCCTGGGATTCATCAGGCACAGCATTGCCAGCCGGACAAGGGAAGGGATTGTCCCGCTCTGCTCCGCGCTGGGATAGCCTCCCCTTGAATATTGTGTGCAGTTTTGGGTATTGCAATATGAGAAAGATACAAAGCTATTGAGAGTATCTGAAGGAGGGCTACAGAGATGGTGGAGGGCCTTGATGAGAAGTGGTATGAGGAGTGGCTGAATCCACTTGGTCTGTTTAGCCTGGAGAGGGACGCTGAGGGGAGACCTCATCATGGTCTACAGCTTCCTGATGAGAGGAAGCACAGGAGCAGACATTGATCTCTTCTCTGTGGTGACAAGACATGAGGGAATGGCATGAAACTGTGTCAGGGAAGGTTTGGGTTGGATATTAAGAAAAAGTTCTTCACCTGGAGGATGGTTGGGCACTGGAACAGGCTCCCCAGGGAAGTGGTCACAGTGCCAGGCCTGAGTTCACCAAGTGTTTGTTAGGCACATGGTGTGATTCTTGATGATGGTTCTGTGCAGGGCCAGAAGTTGAACTCTTGACGATACTTGTGGTTCACTTCCAACTGGGGATATTCTATGAAATTCTAATACCACTGTATTCTAGTATTCTGTACACCATATTGGTTGCTTCCATACTTGATTTTAAAAAAGAAATTAAAAATACAACCTTCAGTCAGATCTTCTGTCTCTAATACAGTTTCAAAGAACTTGAGTCAGTGAGTCTCCAGCCACAAGTCAAAATAAGAGTGATTATACAAACAGACTTATTGTAGGCATGGCAAAGTTTGAGAAGTAATAGCTAGCTAAAATCTAAATGCAAAAAAAATATTGAGTCCTTCAGAAGTTAATTGTTAGAGACAAGTCTAAGCTTAGCTTTTATGTACTGGCATCTCA
The DNA here is from genome assembly GCA_013397155.1 of Irena cyanogastra. Classification (NCBI taxonomy): domain Eukaryota; kingdom Metazoa; phylum Chordata; class Aves; order Passeriformes; family Irenidae; genus Irena; species Irena cyanogastra. The sequence goes on along the minus strand of VWZV01004876.1, from coordinate 65,905 downwards.
GACATGACCTGATTAAAATGGAGTGTTGTTTAAGATGACAAAATGTGTTGTTAATGTATCAGTGTTTATAGTTGATATAACTTTATTCATAGTAGATGTGTCAGCTAGAAAGATGTGTGTATTGGTGGCCACAGCTCAGGTGGTGAAAAATTCAGCTTTTTCATATATAAATACTTAACCTGCTTACAAATTACAATTATTTCACACTCTAAATCTGGAGGTCTGGAGTGAATGAAAGTCAGGAATTATCAAGCATGAAATTTTGCATTCAGAAATAGTTGTCTCGGAAATAATTTACTATTCCAAGTTGTATTAAAATGCTGTTGCTTTGAGAAGATTTGGGTGGTTTCTCTTAAAGCCTCTGTTAGTAAATGGCTGAAGTATGAAAGACAAGATTAAAAAAAAAAGCACTTCTTTTTAGATGTGCATGGAGAGAGGCTGATTTTTGTAAATCTACATACAAAAATGTGAGAGACCAGTACACTTCCCATAGATTAGAATATAGCTATTTCCTGTTACCAGTAATGGTTTTAATGGTATTGCTCATGCTGCTTTTTCTTTCCACATCCATCTCAAAGTGCCAGGGCAACCTTTCTCCTCAGTTGGTTTTCTGTTCGTTTTCTTTTCCTTGGAACATCCTGGGGCATTTGAAAGCTCAGGTCGACATCAAAGTAATTGTTTCCCTTGTAAGATGTATTTTCTTCTCTAGGATCATGAGATCTCGAAGGGTGAAAAGAAAGAAGCAGAAGTCTTATTGCTGAGTAATACAGACTTCAGTAGTCACTCTCAGAACATTTTACCTTTTAAAGTAGCTGCATTGAAAGTGCTATTTAACTTAACCAGCCGTTATGAAAAGCGAGGTGCAGCAAGTGCTGTGTAGTACCAGTGGGTCTAGCACTACAGTTCTCAAGTACTGTTCTATGCAGAATCTGTGCATACATCAACATCAGGAAAGGCAATTTTAAGTTAATATCACCATTTCTGATGCTCTAATCTTTGTAGTACTGTATCGCTAAAGTTCCATAAAAGGCCTGTACGTTAAACCTAGTCTGAATGTTTGAAACCTTTCATAGTGGGTAGTTTTCCTTAATGACTTATTATCTTAAATGAAGTCATGGTTTGGAGGTTTCTTTCTGAAATATGGTCAAACATGGTGCTCTTGGTGCTGCATGCAGCTGTTTCTGTCCTGGTAACCTGCAGCTTTCCAGTGATTTCTTTACTATTTGCATGTTTTTGTAGAAGTCTGTGACCTTATTAATAAGGCAGTTACATTTTCTTTTGTGCATATATATATAGTTCTGAGCACTAGACTTGTACAGCGATACAACTGTGATTTTTCGGAATACGTACTTGGCACCTATAATGGTGGGAGAAACAGAAGGATTTGGCAGATAGCACTTTTTAGGGTGTTTTTTTTCTTTTATTTAGACAACCGTATAATTTATTTAAGCTGAGGAGAAATATATCCAGCCTTGAGCTCATCTGTAATTGTGGTTTTAGCATCAGTTTAATTAATCAATGAATACTTTTTGTATGGATTTAAATAGACTAAATATGATAATTTAGTCATATGGAATCTTGTTAAAATGGGTAAAATAGTGTTGTATTGATATTATTGCTAAATAAATGTCTGAATTGTTTGTGTTTCACGCCTCTTTCATCTGTCAGCGGCAACCATGCCTCAGTACTAGATATTAGATTCAACACATTTACAACATCCAGTTTTGTTTCAGTTTCAGGCTTGTTTTGCATCCAAATTGCTCTCTTTTTTAGCGACAGTTGATGTTGTTCAGAACTGTACAAGATTGTCTCCACTGTAGCATTACCATGTAAAGCTGAAAAAAAAAGCATAAACAGGATTTATCTTTTACTTACATAGAACCCACAAATTAAATATATTTGCATTTGTCAAGATGAGAATCCTGCATTTAAAAAAATCTTCTGATATGTTCTCTCTGACAGAAATCTTGTGTTTCAGTGCCTGACTAATCTGTGCCTTGCTGATGCTATTGAATGAGCTTTGTATGTGAAAGCTCCACTAATCCTTGTACTTACTGTTTGAATGTTTGCTACAGGAAGCGAGCAGCTGCAAAGCATCTAATAGAGCGCTACTACCACCAGTTAACCGAGGGCTGTGGAAATGAAGCCTGCACGAATGAATTTTGTGCTTCCTGTCCAACTTTTCTCCGTATGGATAACAATGCAGCAGCCATTAAGGCCCTCGAGCTTTATAAGATTAATGCAAAACTCTGTGATCCTCATCCCTCCAAGAAAGGAACGAGCTCAGCTTACCTAGAAAACAATTCCAAAGGTGCCCATAACAATTCCTGCACTGACAGAAAAATGAACAAGAGGGAAATGCAAGGCCCAAGAGATGACTTTAAAGGTAAGATGTTTAAAATTTCCGTAAAATGAAACACATTTCATATGCACAAATACGAGCCAACAGAATTCACTCTGGTTGTGTTCTGCGGACTTTGGTAAAATACAGTATTAAAGTATTACAGTACCACAGTATTACAGTAATACAAAGTATCACAGTAATACAGTACTACAGAAAAATAGATGGATTAATGCTGAACACTGATTCCAAATCTGGATATTGACCACATCTCTGTTAAAATCAACATGCATTTGTTGTCTTACAAGAATAATGATTTTTGCAAATATGGAAAAGCTTTAAGTGCTGTTGTATGACTGTTTTAGTTTTGCTAGTTTCATAATTAGCAGTTAATAAATGATAAAAGTTATACTTTAACTAATTTCAGATTCTGTATTAAGAAGCTTAACAAATGAAAAAAATGATACAGTGAATGATAGGCAATATTCACCAAGCTAAAAAATGTTTGAGCACAGTTGTTTTTAAGCCAGTGTAAAAGGAAATACTGTTCTGTATATATGTTTTCTAACTTCTGTTTAGCTTTTCAAATTATCTATAATAGTAAATACACACTAATAGAATAATGTTAGTTGTCACCAAAACCCGTGATGCAAACACATCCAGAAACCAGGCCAAATGATTTTTAAAGCCACTAACCTTTGAGCAGACCATCTTTAAGAATTGTGGCAAAAAGTGGTATAAACACAAGTCCAGATTCATTTCTTTTAGCTAAAGAAGGTGAAATTGTTTACAGCAAAGATTTAAAAATCCCTACAGAATTAGCAATAAAACACAGTACTGTGTTATAAGCAATTCAAGATATTCTAGTCAATAGCAGCATCAGTTTCTTCTTTATCTGATGGAAGGATAAATTTGTACCCAAATTAGTTATGATCTGAATAAACAGAGAGACAAACACTAGGAAGGGGAAAGGGAAGGTAATGTAGCATTATATGAGCAAGAGGCACATTAAGTCTGTTTTGTGTTTTTTCTCTTGATTTTTTTGGTATTATTAATGGAGCTTTTCAGATACAGGATTTTCCTTGTTCTGTCTAACCATCCCCTCTCCCCAAGGCAGGTACCTAAGAGTTTTGTCAGCCTACCTCCAGAGACAGTCTGTTGGCTACAGCAGTGACTCAGACTTCCTCTCTTGGAGCGTCACAAGTATTGACCTTTCTTTGCAGCTGTATAGATAGAGGGCTTAAATGCATTCTTAAAGCTCATCTGAGGCTTAGTTACCTTTGGAATTGGTTGATGTCTAGAGGAATCTAGCACTCTGAATTTTTTTAAGGTCTATCTGGTACAACAGTTACTGGGAAACCTGCAGCAAAGTTTAGCAAAGCCAAGGAAAAGCATGTGTAGCTTGCTTTTATGCTTGACGTAGGATTGAAAGTTCTAAATAAATTGAAAGAAATATCCTTCAGAAATAATTAAATTAGTTTTCTGAGGTTCCTGAAATACTAAAACCTTTAAAAAAGTGAATGAGGAATTCCTGTTTAAGTATGGAACTCTGAAATTTGTTGTATTGTTAAATTGTCAATATGTGCTGACAATTTTTATGCTATGAATAATGTCTGTGGTCCAGAGTCTATGAACTTGAGACTAGACTGTGGTCCTCATTTTGAGGAGCTGTATCATGGAACATCATCTGTATCAGCAGATAAATTTCTCTTAACACAACAAAATTAAGACTTCTATTAAGACAAGTTTTGCTTCCTGAGCATGCACTACAGCAGTTAAAAATAGATGTTGCACTAAGCTTGAATAATTTCAAAATGTTTTCAATAGAGCTGCGTTTTTAACAGGACAGATTTTAGTTTTGAGATTTGCCACTGTCTTCAAATTGGAAGTCAACTGAAGTTTCCACATAAGCCTAACATTTCCTGTGTTATATGTTCTCTAAGAGTGGCTTGGTGTTCTGTGAAAGTCAATAGGCTGTCTGTCTTTGCATCACCTAGTTTGTATTTTTCATTTAATGACTTCTTAGAATGAATATCAGTGTAGATAATCACATTTTGAAATATTTTAGTGTACAACATCTTTATTAAATGTCTTTATTAAAATGATACCCTTCTTTCTGCAGAGGTAGGTAATTCTAGCATGGTTGGTGAATACAGTTCTGAGATGTTTTCTGCATCTCTAGAGAAGCTATTAAATTCTGTTTTAGTTCTAAATTATGTGTCAGTTCAGAAGAATCTGCTTAAACTAGGATATCTTTTCAGGGTCTGATCATGTGGTAATCCTGTAAATCATCACCTGATGTGAAAGCATCTGTGGGTTCTGTTTGAGAAGTAACATAGAAAGCTATAAATAATGTTTTCTTTCTTTTTTCTAAAGAGAAAGGAAGATTTCAAATAACAAGTGGACCCTTCAAATTACTTATTTTGTATCAGGAGTTTGGGGAGAGGGAGAACAGACAGGTATTTAGAGCAGATGATATGTGTAAACCATCTTGTTCCTCTCAATAACATGTTGATTAGTATACCCAAGTTGCTTATCTTAGTGAGGTCTAATGTACAGAGATAATTGCATACTACGCTGTCTGTGTAATTTAGAAGGCAGTATAAATTTCAGAGCATATATTGAGGGTTTTGGGAGGGTTTTCAGGCATCAATTTAGTCTAAAAACAGTTGCAGAAAGCATTAAAAAGAGAAATAAGAAATCTTATATTCCCATTAACATACAACAAAACAAGTGATTGAGTCTTTTCTTCAAGATCTGGTTTGAAAAAAAGAGGTTGATACAGTCTAGTTTGTTTAGTTTAATGACTTACACATTAACTATGCAGATTTACCAGAAGACTGTATTGTCACAACCTTATTCATTAAGTCTTTTAAAGTTTAAACCTCTTACTGATTGCACTTGTTTAGACAATACAGTACTGTTGACTACGAAATGTAGTTAATTGGCTGCAAAACAGTTTGACTATTGTGCACATTCTCTGATTGACATCCATGAATATAATATTTTACTAAGTCAGTGAATGAAATGATTTTTCATGCTAATGAAATTATAAAGTATCTATCTTGAATTTATTCAGCACTGACACTGTTTTTGCAGTTTTAATGATGATATGACGCACAGGTTTCTTAGGTAGGGCAAACCAGAAGTATTTTATATTTTTAATTTTTATCTTATTAAAACTAGTATCTTTATCTTTTTATAGATGTGACTTTCCTAACAGAAGACAAGATATATGAAATTCTTGAACTATGTCGAGAAAAAGAGGATTATTCGCCTTTAATCCGGGTGATTGGGAGAGTGTTTTCTAGTGCTGAAGCACTGGTACAGAGTTTCCGAAAAACGAAGCAGCACACCAAGGAGGAGCTCAAGTCTCTTCAAGGAAAGGATGAAGACAAAGATGAAGATGAAAAGGAAAAAGCTGCCTGTTCGGCTGCTGCTATGGAAGAGGATTCTGGTGCATCATCATCTTCGTCATCAAGAATAGGTGATAACACACAGGGAGATAATAACCTCCAAAAACTAGGCCCAGATGAAGTGTCTGTAGATATTGAGGCAGTCAGACGGGTCTACGATAGGTTACTTTCTAATGAAAAAATAGAAACTGCCTTTTTAAATGCACTTGTGTACTTGTCACCTAATGTGGAATGTGACTTGACTTACCATAATGTGTACTCTCGGGATCCTAACTATCTGAATTTGTTTATTATCGTTATGGAGAATGGCAATCTTCATAGCCCAGAATATCTGGAAATGGCTCTACCATTGTTTTGCAAAGCAATGAGCAAACTACCCCTTGCAGCTCAAGCAAAACTGGTCAGATTGTGGTCTAAGTACAGAGCAGATCAAATTCGGAGAATGATGGAAACATTTCAGCAGCTTATTACTTACAAAGTCATAAGCAACGAGTTCAATAGTCGTAACCTAGTGAATGATGATGATGCTGTTGTTGCTGCTTCAAAGTGCTTGAAAATGGTTTACTATGCAAATGTAGTAGGAGGGGATGTGGATACAGATCATAATGAAGAGGAAGATGAAGAACCCATCCCAGAATCAAGTGAACTAACTCTTCAAGAGCTGTTAGGTGAGGAAAGAAGAAATAAAAAAGGTCCTCGAGTAGACCCACTGGAAACTGAACTTGGTGTTAAAACTATAGATTGCAGAAAACCACTTATCCCTTTTGAAGAATTTATTAATGAACCACTGAATGATGTTCTAGAAATGGACAAAGACTACACTTTCTTCAAAGTAGAAACAGAGAATAAATTCTCATTTATGACCTGTCCCTTCATATTGAATGCTGTTACCAAGAACCTGGGATTGTATTATGACAATAGGATCCGGATGTACAGTGAAAGGCGCATAACTGTGCTCTACAGCTTAGTTCAAGGGCAGCAGCTCAACCCGTATTTGCGACTGAAAGTGAGACGTGATCACATCATCGATGATGCGCTTGTCAGGGTAAGTCCCGCAGTAACATGGCACATGGGTTTGTTGGCTCTGACTCGTGCAAACTACATGGCCTTGGAGTAACTGAAACGACTATGTGAGTGCATATATACTACATTTCCTCTAGAAGAATCTCAAATAGCTTTATTGTTTGAATTCTAAGCATGATGCTGAAGATTTCTATGTTCAGCAGAACTGCTTCTGCTCAGAGTGGTTGCAGATTTAGATGTTTTGAAGTGTCAAATAGCTCTTATTCCCCATTATCAGATCCTGCACAGATCTTGATGGTGAGAGAATGGCCAACTTCTGTTTCTTTGTCCTCTGCACTGTCCTGGATCGTTTTCTGATGGTAGGGATTTTCCAATGGAAGTTAGAATTAAAACATTTTAGTTGTGTACTCTTCTTGTGGACTTTACTTCTAGAAGTAAAGCATTATTTTAATTTGGTGCAAATACTGATATGGCTGAGAAAGGAAGACAGACCTGTTAATACCAGAGAAGTGTGAGAGCAGTCTGTTTCTGAATATGCTGATTTCTTTAATTAAAACTTAATGCCATTTCTTCATGCATTTTTGGAAGAGGGGAATACTACAGAATACAAACTATTTTACAGTAAATAGGTCCATATAGGAACCTTGATATGGACCCTCCCTTTTTCTTTTGTTAAAGCTGGTAATTTTCAAAAACACATTTTCCTGTGTTCTGTTATTAAAGCACAAAGTTTGTAAATTTTTAAATTTAGCCATGGCTTTAAAACTTGTCACTGAAGACCTAGAGAGATTTTTAGAGAAGTTTTGGGGAAATTACCTGATTTTGCCTCTCAGCCCAGCTGTTACTTATAGTTAAATTTGACGTAACTGTCAGTGAAGGTCAATTGTGAGAACCCTAAATGACCTCCTCCCTTGATTTTTCTGTATGCCTAGGAATTTCCAGCTGGGTTAGCTGCTTCATGGGAATTGCTGACATTATGACTTGTCAGGGAAAACATTTGTCTTCAGTACCAAAATAAAAAATGAAATTGCAGTGCAGAAATGGCTTCTGTCTGTAAACTCAACTTTATATTAGGCAAATAAATATAAAAATACAGTGTACCAGTTTTTTTATTTAAGAATACTCTTTGTAATTTCACTACCTATCAGGCTTACAGTTGTGTCCAGTTACGTTTTGTCATATTATTGTAATGGAGTTTATTCCCTGAATGTTCAGCTTTGGGCACATAAATACTGGAAAAAAGGGAGGGATAATACTTCCTCTTTCGGCAAGGATGAGGTAAAGAGCATAAAAGCTAATTTTAGGATGTTCTTTTCAATGTCAATTCAAGCAGAGCAAAAGCAAACCTTCCTCTTTATCCAATAATAAGAAAGAAAATCCATAAATATGAGAAAAGGCATTCTTTCATATACTGCTTGTTGTAGAAGTTGAAATATTTGAGAACAGAAAAATACATGTTTAGGTTAAAAAGCTTGTGGGCAACATCAAGTTGCAGCAGGGCTGCAGCAGTCACTGCTGTGCAGACTTTTGGCCTGTAGGAAGTTTAGGAAATTTAAATTATATTAAGCTCAAAGAGACTAATCTAAATTGTGATGCACTTGCAGCAGCTCTTGCTCAGCCTAGCAGCCTGAGTTACATGCCTGGGTAGTTGCCATGGATCCTCCTATGGCTGTTAAGTTAAGCTGTCAGAGCATGCTAAATTATGGTGACCTGACTGTCAGAGCCCCAAGGAAAGTAAGGATTTTAAACTGTTTATTCAGGGACAGAAAATAAAGGGAAAAGATAAAATTGTTCTAAATTCAGGTAGTCTGAACTAAACTGTAGTGGTAGCCAAAAAGACCAAGTGCAGCCCAGGGATTTTTCAGAATTGGAAAATAGATTATATTCAGTAAAATGGAGATGATAATAGATTATATTCAGTAAAATGGAGTGCCATCCAAAGTGGAGGAAGGGAGTATGTGCTGTTTCAGAAGGTAGCTATTGTGAGATGATGAGGACTGAGGGAACATTTTATTGTATTGTATGAAGTGGGTACAGAATCCACCTTTTAACTACTGATGTCTCAACTGCTGATACAAAGTATCAGTGAATATATTTTAAATATTCCCCAGGAACTGTTAGTGAATGGAATGCTCTAATGTTACTGTTGACCACAGTGTGCCTATTCTCTTTCATTTGTTTCTTCTCATTTTAATATCAGAAAGGATGCAGTAGAAGTACATTTGGAAAGCTGAGTCTCTTCAAAGAAACTGTAAAGTCCCCTTAAGGGTAAAAACGATGATGGAGAGGACATAAAAGATGGAGAAATTGGAGGAGAATTACTTTTTTTTTCAACTGGTAGCCCTTAGTTTTATTATCAGGAATCAGGTTTAACATAAGCAAATGACATTTTGTTTTCCATACTGTGTACCTTAAGATGGTGGGTGTCTTTGCCCAGGACCTGTAACTGTTCATGAAAGAAAGATCCATCAAAAGCTAATGGACATTACAGGCATTTTGGTGTGAGCCACACACAAACCTCAGGAGATCTCTAAGCTGCAATTGTGCTGGTAGCTGGGAAGCTGTTGCAGGGGAGATACTGTTCCACACTGTCATCTTTGGTCGTCTGTGCCTGATCTGTTCAAGAATTGCGTGCTGTTACTGGTACTCTTTGTAACTGGTTGAGACGTGATTTTAGTAATTTTCAGAATTACTTCCTATTTGGTCTGAAATAGGTCTGGAGGAAGCTCTTCAGTGTCGTGTCCTAAGCCTTAAAACAGTTTGCTCTGTCTCTGATGGGAATCTAAGATGGGTACCATGAGCTTCTGTAGCAGTACTGACAGCATGAAACCTCAGTGAAAGCTGCACTGGATGACTTTGCATCAGGGATGGCTGCAGTTTTGGGTGTACTGTATTGAACTTAGGAAGACTCTCACTGAAAAATACCAGAAAGATCTTTCAAAGATAATAATCTTCATTAGTGAAAGCATGTTCTTATATCTGTTCAGTGACAAAATGTTTCTGAACGTGCTTAATATACAGGTAGTTAATTATGAGTACCAACATGTTTACCCTTGAATTTCATATTTTTTTAACTTCAGAGGTTTGAATATTTACAGACTTTTCAAAATTGTAACTACTATTTATGTCACTAGACCTGTGTCTTCACAGAAATGTCAGTGAAGACTTTTTTGAGTGTCTGTGGAATAACTGATAACTTCCTGATAAAAGCATTTTCAAGAATATTGACTAAAATGAGGTTGAGATAAGTCTTGCTCATATTTTCCTTATTGATGTTGAATAGTTTTCAAAAAAATATATTGATCAGCCTTTGCAATTTCTTGCAAACACATTAAATACTGGCTTTCTGCTAATCAGTTGAGCTGATGAAGTCATTATCAAGCTGTTTTTCTCCTAACAATATTTAATATTTTAGCTTTTATAATTCAATATGTATATATTCTCACTTCTTGGACTTCAGTAAAACAAATATGAACACTGGTAAGTGATTCTTTTTTTGTTAGTATTAACAATGTAGAACTTTTTACATTTTACTTAGAATTTGAAGCAATTTAAGGCATTATCTTGTTTAAAGTTGCTTATTGAGAGAATCTTAGTTCCTTAAAACGTATACATCTAAGGAAGAAATTTATTTACAAATTCCTTGTTCAATTTCTTTGCATGTACAAAAACTTATTTTTCCTTTTTTATTGGAAACGATTTAATGAAACACCTTTCTTTGTGGTGTATACTTACTTGTATGTATGTATGTTAGTCTGAAAAGTCACATGGGGACCAGGGTGGAATGTTAGAATTTGTAACACTTTAGTCCGCACTTTTTTTAAAGAATTATTGTATTTGGGAATTGGTAGCTCAGTTTGCAGTTCCTGAAGGCAGCTAACATGCTTTTTTCTGTCTAGCAGGTGTAATGGGGTAGCTGTACTGCTGAGTCATGTTGTGTGAGTGTGGTAGTAATGAAAGGAAATACATCCTTAAATCCTCTCTTCTGCCTTTTCATTCCCCAAGAGTTATTTCTTTCATCCCCTTCTTCTGAGTTTACTCTTCCCCCCACGGCCCAGGTTAAATGTGACGTTCTTCTCAGGCAGCAGTAATTTAAAGGGCATGAGTTATAACATAGCTTCTGCAAGTGAAAACGTGGTGGATTCCTTCAGCAGAATCAGGCTTGTACTTGCTTGCAAATTAGAAACTCAATTTGACAAATTTCACATGGAATGCAGACAGCTAGTGGGCAGCAACCCTCTCCTGCTTGTAAATGTGTCTGCTGAGTGTATTGATGACCAAAACTCTCCTGTTACCCCTGAACCCAGTAGGCAGATTCTCTCCTATATTAGCAGCAAAGTACTTCAGGAGATTTGACGTTGTTTCAGACCACGTTGAAGTTTATGTGTTCAGGTGAAAATGTCAGCCCTGGTATGCCTTGGTTGGATGCAGAGCATGTGACTGTTGGTGTGTGCAAGCTCCAAATGCATGAACTGTAAAGTACAGCTGGAGAAAAGGCCGCTTTGTCACTGTAACTATTACTTTCCATGCAGGTTTTTAGAAAAGAGTGTTGACCAACTTAGGATGATGTGTCACTGGTACTTTCAAGCTTAAATTAGCTGTGTTCTGTCATTTTGGTATCTTGTGTGGAAAGTATTCTTGCCTCTGCCTTAAACAGAACTTTCATGTTACGTTAGAACTTAAGGTGGTTTGTGATTGTTTTTAATTGAATAGAAATTAGTTCAGTTGTTATCAGTTTTAAGCAGGTCACCTAACTGGTGTTACATTAAGCTCTTAAATGTTGTCATATTTCTGTCGTTCAGTGAACATTCCTGTCTTTCAGGAAAGCAGTGTTATTCTGTAAACAAAGTAAAATCACCCAGTGTCTTTAAGTTGTGGTACATTGTTGTGTTTCAGCAAACAAAATATAGATATTCTTTATGATGTCATCTCTCAGCTTTCAGCTTTTCAATTCGTACATTCTTCTGCTGCTTTAGTCATGCTACACACTTGCTTTTAGGAAGTCCCTGGAAAACGTAATGATTATTTCAATGATGTGGCCAGTCAAACCATCGTGACAGAAAACAACTTCTAAAACTTCAGTAATTCACACAGCTGGATTGTGTTTATCTAGCAGCATCTATGTTGACATGGTTGAGATAGCTGTGATTACTAAAAACAAACAAAGGCCCCAAAAAATCCAAGAACCAGACAGCAATAACTGAAGTTCATACTTCTCTGCTATACAAACACTGCTGCAGTTCTGCTTAAATTCAGTGCCTCCTTGCTGTTGTGTTTGCTGCCGTTGCCCACTGCATTCAGTTTTTATTGTGAAGCATCAGTGTTGACACAGATATTCAAAGGAACAGCTAAACCCATGTTGAGTTGAGCAGCTTAGCAGCATTTTCCTGCTCATAGAATCCACTTCAAGGATCATCAGGCTTTGCTCAAAATACTAGATTTTGGGTAATCCTTTATCTGACTCCCTTGCAGACATCCAGTGCAGTGTTCTAATCTGCCTAGCCAGCATTGCTCAGCTAGGACTGTTTCCTTCCTCTTTTTTTAGGCTGTTTTTGTCAGCCAGAAAATAATTTTGAAATTTCTTAACTGCTCTATATGTATAAATACAAACATCTTCCTTAGTCCATTTCCATGACAATAGTCTTTACACTATGACATAGGGTTGCTGTCTCAGAAGAAATGCAGAGACAATATATGCTTTCTCAGAACTCATGAAAATTCATAAATCATGCAATATATTAAATTACTGGTGGTAAAGACTACAAAGCCAACAAAGTCATGACTGGGGAGGAAAAAACCACAGCTTTATTGCTGTTGGTTGTAAGTGGAAGGGATCCAAATAAGAGAATTTCTTTCTGTCCATCTTGAACATTTAACCTGTATTTACAGTTTTAAAATAAATGCTAGTTCTCTGTTTTTCAAAGGTGGGAGTTTTACTTGGAACATGGATTAAGCTTCATTGTTGTCCTAGGAAAAGAATTTTTTATACAAATGGCTTAGGTAGTACTTAACAAAGTTTTTCAGAAAATGTTGTGGTTTACTGATTAAAATACAGACTGATCTCACTTGCTGTCATTATTGGGGTCTTCATGGCTTGCCTTTGTGTTTTTTAACTGAGATTTATATGCTATGAAGTTACACTCCTTCTCTTTCCAAATTTAGTTTACAATACCAGGTAGTGCAATTTTTTCTCCACATGCTCCTTTTGCATGGAGTGCTTCAAAGTCTTCAAACCCATTATGATAGCCTCCCTAACTCTGTAACATCCTGCCCTGCTGTGCTGCTTGGATCATGGCTGGCTGACCTGGCAGTTAGCAGGAGAAAATGTGTCTTGCTGTGGTGTGATTTTGTGAGTCAGTAGTGTCATTGCTGCTGCCTTTACCTTCTCTGTTCTGTTCCTGTTCTACTTTACACTTCTGTAGTAAAATTCTGAGCTGTGCAGAGTTTTGGCATGTGTGGATAAGGTAGAGTAGTGAAATAAAAAGTAAGGTTTAGCATATTAAGGACCCCTGCTGGTAAGTACAATGTGCAGTAGCCTGCATCAGAGGCAAATCTCACAAGTAATATGGTCTTGGTAGAGAAGTACACAGGTGCATCTGTGCCTTAATTTGCTGCTGTTGAGTTTTCTTTGCCACAGAGGTGTGTTTAGCCTAATTGTGCTGTATAAGTGTAATAATATGCTTTTAAGTAGCATATTTCTTATCAGCTGCAAAATATTCTTGCTTAACTTCTGATTTACTGAAAGGATACATTTTTGGTGTAAGCAAGTGAAGGATCTGGCAATGTGCACCCACAGCCCAGAAATCCAACCATACCCTGGGCTGCATCAAAAGCAGCATGGCCAGCAGGTCAAGAGAGGTGATTGTTCCCTTCTACTCTACCCTTGGATTCCCCCCTGGAGTGCTGCATCCTGCTCTGGGTCCCCAGCGTAAGAAGGGTGTGGACCTGTTGGGTTGAGTCCAGAGGAGGGATGCAAAAATTACCAGAGGGCTGGAGCAGCTCTCCTATGAAGACAGGCTGGGAGAGTTGGGGTTGCTCAGCCAGAGAAGAGAAGGCTCCTGGGAGACCTTACAGAAACTTCCAGCACCCAAAGGGGTCTGATGAGAACTGGAGAGGAAGTTTTTACAAGGGCATGTAGTGATGGGACAATGGCAAATGACCTCATGTGATAGAGGAGAGGTTTAGATTAGGTATTCAGAAAAAATTCTTTACTGCAGAGGTGGTGAGGCACTGCAGCAGGTTGCCCAGGAAAGTTGGCAATGTCCCATCCCTGGAACTGTTCAAGGCCATGCTAGATGGGGCTTTGAGCAAGCTGGTTTACTAGAATGTGTCCCAGCCCATGGCAAAAGGGTTGAAACTAGATGATCTTTCCAGGTCCCTTCCAACCAAACTATTTTGTGATTCTATGGCCTCTAATGGCCTTTGTAATACACTTGAAACCCTTTCTTGTAAAATGTTAGACTTTCTATTTGGCCTTAACTGAATTTTCACTTTTGTAGCAGCAGTGCAGTAGATCTGTTTAAAGACACTGAAGAAATAAGAGCAAGAGAGTTTTGAGGCTTCCTCATTAGGATCAAGAAGAGGGAGTTGATTTGGCTGTAATACTCGTGTCTTTTATGTTTTTACGTTTTTTTCCTCAGCTCTTTGTTAGAGAGATGCAACTACTCATCAAAGCCTTGTTTTCTGTCTCCCCCTCTGAAAACATATCTGTGTAATCTCTTCACAAAGCCGTTTATTGTCAAAGCATGTAGATCATATTGCAGAATCTTCATTGTCAGATGAATTTAATTATCTCAGTAATACATCTTGTTTTCTTCCTTTTTTTGTGAATTGTGTGCAACACAATGATAACTTGTTTTAAATAAGTGCTTAAAAGAATAGAAATAGAGAATGCTAACAGCCATTGAGCTTTAATGGGCTGACAGATTGGTTCTGTGGAAAGTTTCTTGCTGTTAATCCCTTGCTGTTAATCTAAATGTTTAGAGTGGTTTAGCGTTACTATTGATTTCTCTTATTTTACTGTTGTGATTTGTGCTCGCTGTCTTAAATTTGGAGGGTATTTTTGGTTTCATTATTTGATACTAAACTATTCTAGTAAACAGATTTACTAATGAAATATTTCAATCTCTTCACTCAATAGCTAGAGATGATTGCCATGGAAAATCCTGCAGACTTGAAGAAGCAATTGTATGTTGAATTTGAAGGAGAGCAAGGGGTAGATGAAGGAGGTGTTTCCAAAGAATTTTTTCAACTGGTTGTGGAAGAAATCTTCAATCCAGATATTGGTATGTGTTCTAATAATTTACTGATCTAACAAATTTTTCTCACAGAAGGTTGGCCTAGATGATCTTCCAAACTGGATTGTTCTATGTTTATAGCTTTCTATATCCACTGCTGCTTCTCTCTGAAGCTCTCCAGATTCATTGATGGTCAGGAGAGTATTTGCCACATGTTGAGTGAGGCTCACTATGTTGTCAGCAGTCATCCTCTGAAGGGAGGAATGATGGAAGGAGTAACTGTGTATAGTTAATGAGAACCATCATTACTTGTTTGGATACAAATCAGTAGTACAGCGTTTCTTTGCAGGGTTCCTTTGCTTGTCCTCTCACATTTCTCCTCACTTTGCTTTGTGATTAGCTTCTAGAATTAGTAATCAAACCAAAGAGGAAGAGCTTCTGCAATAAAGGCAAGAGTAGGACTATGGGAGTTTTTGAGTTACTTCCTCCACTTCCTCTAGCTTAACAAATCTGATAGTCTCAGTTCTGTAGATCCAAAGTGTCACAGCAGTGTCAGATTTGATTGTAGTTAAAGAACCAAGAGTAATTTGATATATTAGGGCCAAAATTTTGCATTTGTGTTTCGGCAGTCATACTTCCATCATATTATTTTTTCCCTTGCTCCCTGCACCAGTCATCAAAGACATGCTTCTTTTAGTGTGCAACTTGTCTGCTACTCTGAAAATATGAAAATGTTATAAAATTATAAGAAGATTTCATGTTAGAATATAAATAAGACCTACCAGGTTCCTATACTAATTTCACATTTTATGTGGAATATGATGTTACATTGTATTTCCTGTAATGGCTTCCGTTAAAGAAGCGTAACAGCTCATGGCTGTTAATTTGGTTTCACTGGACTATTTTAAAAAATAAAGCTGCTGTTCTTGGTTTTGTGGCTTAGAAAATTGATGAAAATACATTAAAATAAAAATCTATTTTAACTGGATTAGAGAGGAGGTATCAGTATCAAGTACCCAGAATCAGTAGCAAAAATCTGAACCTTGGCACTTGCCCTTCACCATATGCAAGCCAGTTCTTATAACAAGTGGTACAGAAACATAGACAAGTCTTTACTCACCCTGAAAAATGCTATTAACTTTGAGAGATTTGGAATCTGAATTAGCTTACTTCGAAGTATGACAAAATAAAGAACTCTTAGTACTTGGATTGATGAAATTTTATTTTCAACCCAAAATAAATACATTTTCAACTTGAGTTTATCTAACAGAAGTTGTGTGGGTGTATTGAAATACTCTTGATTTAGTAATGCTAAAGTGTGCTTAAGCTAAGATGCAAGCAATGTGTTTATACTGCCTGCATTTAAAGATAGGTAATATATTAGATGTGTATGCATATTTTAAGTTTTACTTCTGTATTAAAAATGCAAAAAAGTACGTACATATTTTGTATGCATAGTAACTCCGGGGAGAAGAAAAAGCTTTTTAGTGGCTTTTGGCATAAATGTGTAAAAGCAGAAAATGTAGCTTGCATTCAGTGTGTGTGTGTACATATATATGTATATATATGCATTGCAGTATAGCAGTTCATGTATGCACCAGATACACCATATGTGACTTTTGTTGATTTATAAATGCTTTCTTTACCTGAGAAAAAAAGATCCTTTAAGTGGAACTTAAGATATCTGTCTTCGTGTGTGGTATTTGGAGAGGTGTTACTATAGTTACTATTGTTACTATAGTTTCTCTGACTTTTTGAGTATTTTGATATTGAGCTACCTTAAAGTTGTACTCAAAGGAGGCAATAACTCAGGAAAAATACTGGTAAAGGTGTTCCATGGTAAAGGAATAAGTGATAACTTCATATAACTTCAAAGGCAATTGCTTTCCTCTTCTTTCAGATTCCAGTTTCTTCCGGTGTTTCATTATGATTTGAATGTACTGTAGTCTTAATTTTGGTAAGGGAATAAAATACTGTCTTTCACCTTAAAGTGTTTCCAGATGTGGATCTGAGTAAACCGTGGATGCTTCATTATTAGACATTTGCTGGAGTTGTTTGTTTTGACAGTTTAACTTTTCCATCGTATTCCAAAAAGTTCAAATCATTGCTTTACATACCAGTAATCCAGAAGTTACTTTAGTCAGTTCAGAAAATGGCATACAGGATTCTATGTGATGTTTGGCCTATCTATGCCTGAGTTCCTCATCCATTTCTGATTTCCAGTTGCCTCATCTGATGGGTCAGTCTGTTATTTGTATGCTCCCCTAATGGCTGACCCAGTCCTAGTCACTTATTGAGATACATAATCCATTCTGGGGAATAGCCAAAGTCTTTGAATGAGCTTGCAGTTTATTTCGTTACATGGAATGAGGAAAGAGCCTTTATCTCTTGGCTGACGATTATATTTTCAGTCTTTAGAGTAATTTTGTGTTCATGTGGCTTTGTAATCAGTTTGTACACTTACATAGGTTTTAAACAAGCATATCTTTTTAAGAGCTGACACGATAAATCCTTGTGGCAAATGTAGTTGATATTCTTCACATGGATCTGACTTACGATGTGTTGAGAATAAGGAGCCTGGGGCAGTTTTTCTTAGGCTCTGCTAGAAAATTGTGACGGCTGTACAAGCATCAGGTGATTTGGACTGTACCTGTCCAGGGTGGTCTCTCTCTCTCACCTTAAGTCTAGGGGGTTTGCATTTGTCTTGCTTCAGTATCTAGTCAGGTAAGCAATGGATTTTACTGTGGATTTCATTTATATATAAATAGTATTATAAATAATTTATAGCCTGTACACTCCAGTTTCATAAACAAGAGCTATCTTGTGTCTTTCTACAGCCAAAGGGTAAGGAACTCTGCCTGTCTCTTGTCTTCACATTTTCTCCCTGCAGCTTCTGGCATGTGCCAGTTCAGCTGTTTGTTGAAGTCTTCAGTGCTCAGCTCATGAGCTGGGCAGAAAATTGGTCTCCTGAAATAGTGAACTGAATGAGAGAAGCAAAACCACTCCCTTTAGACAGTGACAAGCTGTTAAAATTGCAACCCCTTCTGTGAGGCCATGGTCCATTTTCCCCTCAAGTTAAGATGTGTTTAATAACTGTAGTAACAATGGTCCTTGAAACAAGCAAACAAATCTGTTGGGTATCTAACTCTAAAATCGTGGGTGATGGTCAATCCCTGCTCCATCATCATAGCTTCTAATTAAGTAGTAGGGGTGCATGTAGTCCTGTTCCTTTGCTGGAACTCGCCTTTCAGGAAAGGCTGTCACTTTGTAGTAACTAGAGTCCTTCAGGATTGTTTCATCTACATGTTTTTGACTGTGTTCTTTTCTTGCACTGCTGTATTTATCAAAGTCACAATCGCTGTTATCAGTGTGCTGCTGGTCCCTCAGTAGTGGAGAGGATGAAAGCTTGTGTACACGCAGCTTCAGTGAGTGTTGCAGGATACTGTATCACACTTCTGTTGTGCCCTTTTAGTGGTGATGTGAGAAACAGTGTTTAGAGCAGCTCCAGTCACCCTAAGGTAAGTAGTTTCTCTTTGCCATTCAATTCAGTATAATGTTAAGGCTAGTGTAAATGGGTTTATAATGGTATGTTTTATGTGTCATTTTTATTGAATTGTAACCATAATTGTTCAACTTCTTTTTTTTTTTTTTTTTTAACAGGGATGTTCACGTATGATGAGTCTACAAAACTGTTTTGGTTTAATCCGTCCTCCT
Organism: Irena cyanogastra; assembly: GCA_013397155.1. Lineage (NCBI taxonomy): Eukaryota > Metazoa > Chordata > Aves > Passeriformes > Irenidae > Irena > Irena cyanogastra. The sequence goes on along the minus strand of VWZV01004876.1, from coordinate 47,174 downwards.
TTGAAACTGAGGGTCAGTTTACCCTGATTGGCATAGTACTGGGACTGGCTATTTACAACAACTGTATACTGGATGTACATTTCCCCATGGTTGTCTACAGGAAGCTAATGGGCAAAAAAGGAACTTTCCGTGATCTGGCAGACTCTCATCCTGTAAGTTCCTTATGTTCTTCGAGTTAAATAGTGCATTTTCCGTGTAATAATTTAGTCTATATTTCAGTTAAACACAGGATCACTGTCAGAAGTGAAAGTGAAATAACCAGTGACTTGTGTTCAGAGTCTGTATTCGTTAAAATAAATATATAAGCAAGAAAACTTCTTGCTACATTTTGTTTGGAGGAGGCAAAATAGAGCAGTAATCAGTGTCCATCTTCACAGACCCAATCCCAGCCAGTGACTGTACACAAGCGTTGAGTTGTACTTGTGCTTTATTAGATAGAGCACACAAGTGTGTGTGCAGGATGTCTTGGCCGTGCTCCCCCTGCAATCAGAGATCACCACTGGCTTCCCCTCATGTTGCTGGTAGGAGTTGTTAGCAACCTTCATTTTATTTCAAACAATGGGACACTTCCCTTTCATAAGCAGTTATACAAAATCTTCATCTTTTCAAAAAAGATTACATTTTTACTAATGTAAAATGATATTCTCTAAAAAGAACTTGACTTTCATTTTTTAAAAATGTGTAATCAAAAATATGTTATCTGGTCTGCTTTGGATTGCAACATACAACAGCATGCCAAATTCAATCAGTTTCTCTGTATAATGATGTTGAGAAGTAGTGCCCTGAGTTTCCTCTAACTTTTATTACATACTCAAAACTTCTTGTGACCAAAAAAAAAAGAGTGTATTTCTATGGAATAAGGCAGTCAGGGCATTTCCTAAATTTTCTCCTCTGCTCTTATGTTTCTCCACTACACTGATTTCTTTTAAAATAATCATTTTTTAACTCTTTGTGTTCTCATATGACTTAAACACTTCAGAGTTTCTCAAACCCAAAATTAAATTCACAGTAGTCAAGCCTTCCAGTGCTTTTCCTAATGCTGTAGAGCATAGAGAATAGGATGTTCACCAACCCTCACCACCAGTGGTTCCAAGTACAGTGATTTTCAGTGCAAGGTCCTTTTTAAACGTCCTGTGGAAGAATCAAAAACACACGGACAGTGAGAGGTTGAGGCTTACATGTTAACTTTCATGTTTCATTTAAAACACTGGGGGGAAATTTATTTTTTCTACTTCACTATAAAAATACAGTTGCACACAGTTGTCACTCCCACCTTCACTTTGTATTCCTTAGCCCCAACGCCACTATTGCAGCCAAATAATTGTTCCTTTGCTGCATAGGCTTTGGTTTCCAGGAGAGTCTTGGGCTTTTCCTAAGGCATGGCAGGGAGGAAGGCTGGTTGCTCCTTTGAGTAGAGCAAGCTCTTACAGGTAATTTCAGATTCCACTTGGTAAATTCTGATCAAACTTGTGATTTTTTATTTTTGGTTCATAAATGTCTTCTTATGTTAATGACTGCCCCATGTGTGTTGCTTCGAGATTACTTCCTAGTTGGTTTCGGTTTTAAATAAGTAGAAGATAAAAGCCTGCTGTCTGAATTTTATCTGATATAAAATAAAGGGGTTTCTTTGATTTTTAACTCATAAATGTTCCCCTTACTAGCGTAACATATTCTGGATGCCTAAAGTAAAGACAGATTCAAAAGACTTAAGAAGACATTATTAAAGGCTCTTAATAAACTGCAGGTTTGACTATTGCATTTTGGAAGATTGGTAGGTATTAAAAGGCTCTTTTAAGGGAGTTATCACTGATTGCCATGTTTCTTTTTTACCTTAATATCTTCTATTGTTTCTATTTACAGATACTGAGCTTAATAAATAATTGTTTGGACTGCTATAGGAGATTTTTAGGTGACTTGTGTCATAGAATATAACAAGCCTTTTTTGAGGCGGATGGTTTCATGTCTTCTTGTATTACTCAGTGGAATCTATCAAAGCTTATTTTTGACAGACATGTATTTCTTGTTCTGTTAGGTTCTGTATCAGAGTTTGAGAGACTTACTAGAGTATGAAGGAAGTGTGGAAGATGATATGATGATAACGTTTCAAATATCTCACACGGATCTCTTTGGCAATCCAATGATGCATGATTTAAAGGAAAACGGTGATAAAATTCCTATTACAAATGAAAACAGAAAGGTACACTCAGCTTTTTAAACAGAATCTGGAGTTCTTTGATATACTGTATGTAGAATTATGTAGAACCCTACAAAGGTTTGGTCTCACAATTTTTAAGTTTAAAAGGCTTTTAAAATTGCTATAGCACAGTGTGGTTGTGAACAGAAAAGGCTTCTCTTAAAGAAAGCATTGATAAAAGGATACAGAGCTTCTAGGTGGGATGCTTGACCTGTTTGAGCAGTATTTGAGACTTGTTCTTTTGTGTTGCTGAATAAAAGCTGAGCTCAGATAATTTGCTTAGAATTACAGAATTATATGTATTTTGCGGTCGTGTATGTTTGGGAGGTACTTCAAGTGGCATATGTTGAAGCACTAAGGTTTTTTGGGATTTATTTCCTTGCAGGAATTTGTCAATCTGTATGCTGACTATATACTCAATAAATCAGTAGAAAAGCAGTTCAAGGCCTTTCGGAGAGGATTCCACATGGTGACCAATGAATCTCCTTTGAAATATTTATTTAGACCAGAGGAAATTGAATTACTTATTTGTGGAAGTAGGGTAAGAATTTTGAATATACACTAGAGAGTGGAGCTTTTTTTTGATCCTGAGTATATAATTAGTGGTCATCTTTAAAAATATAATCTTCTTACAGAATTTAGATTTTCAAGCACTAGAAGAAACTACAGAATATGATGGTGGCTATACAAGAGACTCTCTTATTATTAGGTAATTATTTCTAATTTTGTAAAGATCAAAAGCACTTCATCTTCTTGTTTCTTCATAATGATTTTAATAGTGTAAGATTTAGTGGTTTTGTGGTACTGGAGATGCAAATGTCTTATGTGTAATTTCACTTTTCTCAAGTATTGTCATTAGAGAAGAGGAGATGGTGTAAGCATTGTTGAATCAGTATAATTCCTTAGGAAATAGGAATAATAAAATATCTGCAGAACACAGCCAAATTAATGTTTAAAGACAGTTCAACTGCACTGTTAAGTAATATTTCTGATTTCTATTTCTGAATCTTATTTATTGGTAAGTACATTCTGAGAGTTTTGGTTTATTAATGCAACTTGTAAACTTGATGTTAAGACTGATCAGAATTAATACACCTTCAAAGCTCAATTACTTCTGAAATCCTTATTTATACCAAAGGAAGTTTACAGTTTATTTACTTTTTGATTTCTTCTTTGATAGGGAATTCTGGGAAATAGTCCATTCATTTACAGATGAGCAGAAAAGACTATTCTTACAGTTTACAACAGGCACAGACAGAGCCCCTGTGGGAGGACTTGGAAAGTTAAAGATGATCATAGCCAAAAATGGCCCAGATACAGAGAGGTAAAAAAAAAAAATCTACATTTTGCTTGGTTTTTTTTATAAATGGAAGTGAATTCTGTGCTTTTAATTATGAACCTAGTTAAATCTGAAAGTTGAATCTATAAGAAAAGTTTATTTTCTTCAAAATCATTCTTTTTCGACTTGTAAAATAGAGATGTATTTCCTTTGTATATTCCAAGATCTGAATTCTTGTATTTTTTGTCCCACAGGTTACCTACATCTCACACATGCTTTAATGTACTTTTGCTTCCGGAGTACTCAAGCAAAGAAAAGCTTAAAGAAAGATTATTGAAGGCCATCACATATGCCAAAGGATTTGGCATGCTGTAATAAGTATAACAAAAGGGATTAAAAAATGATGGTGATGATGTCCCTGTCCAAAAAGGCCATAAGATAGTGAGCTACAGTAGTCACCTGTGTTTGTGCCTCCCTTCTTTACTGGGGACATTGGGCTGGAACAGCAGATTTCAGCTGCTTATATGAACAAAATCTTTATTTTTTCTTTTAGCGTGAAAGTGTTACATATTCTTTCACTTGTATGTACAGAGAGGTTTTCCTGAATATTTATTTTAAGGGTTAAATCACTTTTGCTTGTGTTTATTACTGCTTGAAGTTGAGCCTTTTTGAGTATTTACAAGAAAACAAACTGTACTCTCCCAAGGAAAATATTGCCATCATTTGTAGACCATGTAACCTTCAAGTATGTGCTATATTTTTGTCCCTGTATCTAATCAAATCAAGAACTGTACTTTTTGAAGAGTTTGCTTTTGAAACTTGAAGTCTTGAAAAACAGTGTGATGCAATTACTGCTGTTCTAGCCCCCAAAGAGTTTCTGTGCAAAATCTTAAGAATCAATAAAGATGGAAGGGAGAACTTGGAATGTTAAATTGCAGCCTTGAGAACTTTACTTTAGTCACAGCACAACAATTAAAATTCATTTCACTATATGTTGTCTTCACATGTCTTGTAATAAACTGTGTTTTTAAATTAGGAAACATTTCTTAGCATATGAAAGGGTAGAAATTTTAGTTACTTTTTAAAAAAAAGAAGTTTACTGGGGAAAGTGCATTTTCAACTGAACAGCTTTAGAGTAGGGAGTGAAGTGTCTGGAAAAAAAGATAGGAAGTTTTTTGCTATATTATAAACAAAGCATGTGGAAGTGCACTTAAAATGAAGTTTTATTCTTAATTGCCTATTCTGTTGACATTTAAAATAGACAATCCAAAGTCTTCCCTACATGTTATGTCATCATCATTTATTTAATGAATCATTTTTCCTACCTATCAAGGCACATGATCAGTGTTGCACCGTAGTCTAAAGGGATGGCTACTGTATTTTAATCTCATCTAACAATAAGCAAAATTGAACAATATTAAATGTGAGGCCTACTTCATGTTGTACACTTCCAACCATTAAATAAACTGTTAGAAAGTAAGTACTAAGGTTATGTTCATCTACTACATAAAGTATTCAGTAGGTTTTTAATTTAACTCTACAAATCATATCAGAAATAAATCCTTTACCTTTCTTAGTCTGTGTTTAATGTTAATTTCTCCTGTTGCAATATACAATGAAGGGATTATGCATTTGTAAGTGCAGATGTAACTGGCATATCTCTTTTCCAATACAAGCTGCAGCGGGTGTGCAGAGCTGAGCTTGTGCCTTGACAATTGCTGTAACTGGCTACTACCGATAAAACCCGTGACTGTGTGGAATTGGCATTAAAAAGCTTAGTTTTGAAATCATTGGAAAAAGAAAAGATGTCTTTCAGGACTATTTTAATAAATTCTTTCTAGTAATAGAAACAGACAACTGTTATGTAACTATGATGCTGAATAAAACAATGACCTTTTTTCACCATGGTTCAGTGAAAAAGAAAACTAGTTACTTTCTTACTTTGATAAATTAGATATTAAATGGTTTGATTAGACATTGTTGTAGTACTGCATAATTTGAGGGTTGCAGATACGGAAAGCTCTCCACAAGTGAACTGTAGTGATATGGGGTGCAGTGATGTTCCCCTCTCAAATTCAAGCCAATGCCAGATGGCCTGGACACACGGGACTGAAACTTACTGGGGAGGGAAAGGTGCTGTCTGTCTTCTGGCCTTTGATCTCAGAGGTGGCCCTTAGGGCCTGCCCTCTTGTATGTCCACCTTGTTGTATGTCCCAGAGGAGGAAAACACAAGATACCCTGCCTCTCAGTGTAGAGTGGTTGACACCAGTGCCTGCTGAGCCCTTCGAGTTTGGAGCAACTCTTACTGTAGGTGGTAAGAAGATTTGCCGAGTGCCTTAAGGTTATTCACTACAAGCATGAACACATCATGGTACTGCTGTGTGGTATGTACTGTGTTCACAGTCTAATGTGTTGAGCTCTACCCTGTAACTCTTCTTACACTAATTTAGCTGTGGTTTGTGGTTACACCCAGCTGACAGTGTATGTGATTCATGTTGGGGTTTTTTATATAGGTCTAAAAGCTGTGCAGACAGCATAACTGGATAGCAATACAAAGTTCTCTTAACTCAAGTGTTGACATTGTAAATATGCTCTTTCTGTTTTCCTTTAGCATTAAGATTAAAATAATACATATTTGCATTGGCCTTCAAAAGCATAAGTTGTTTTTCAAGGAATCATTTTCAGGTAAGATATAAGTACTTAATATTTGACTGATTTCTCATGTAATATATACTGCCTCCTCCCAAATACCACTTTGGAGATATTGAAACCTTATCTCCTTAGGGCTGGTGTAAATGCACGAGTTGTTCAGCAACACCAGTTCATAAGGTTTAAAATAAATAAATCTCAAAGTCTTACAGCTGCAGGCTGCATTACTATCCTACAGAAGTTTCAGCCAGTGTTCTGTTGTTTGAAGGGGAAATGTCATTTTAAGTTGGGTCTGGTTTGGTTTGAGGTTTTTTCTGGGCTCCTGGCACACCTGGAATGTCTTTCACAGTGTCTAGCAAAGTTTAGGTTTACAAAACTTGGAGACTTAAATGTACTTACGTGTCAGGGAAATACCTCTCTTGAGTGAGACAGAAGATTTCTCTTCCAAGTCTGATGCCAGTGTGGTGGTGTTCTCTCCACAGGGTGTCTTCAACATGTTGACAAGAAAATATTTTGGACATCTCAGCACTGCCTCATTTGACAATTGAAAAATACCTCTTCAAGTATCTCCTTCTGCAATCTAACAGAGTGCCTTAATGTTTCCAACCTCAGTGCAAAGGGATCATCAGGCTTCTGTGTATTGTACCATCACATGCTTCAAAAATGACAGTAGTGCAAGAGAAGTAATGCCCTGAAAAGAATCACCTTATAACGTGGCACTGTTTCAGATTTAATTAGGAGTGAAGAAATGGTTTTGTTTAGCTCTGGAGGTGTATTAGCACATAATTCTGTGTAAAAAGAGCATCACCTTTTAAAAGATCAAAGCTTTTGCTTCTTGCTGAAAAGATTTCAGGAACAGCTGTCAGGTGCGAGCATAGTTCAGTTAACGAAGGAATAGTGTTTTGTGAACTTCTCACTGGGCTTGTCTTCCATTTGGCAGGCAGCAGCCTGAGACAGGATGGTGGCCACCAAGGGGACCCCTCCAACTCTGCATTCTGAGGAAAGCTGATGCTGAAATGGGCCCAGGGCTCCAAGGAACTCCGTGTTACAGTAGTCAGTCCATGCCTCTCATCTAACAGTGGCTTCACTGCTGAAGCAGGAGCTTCCTGTCACATCTGACACCACACAGGTGTGATGGACCTGGTGGGCTTAGCCTCCGGGGAGCTGCAGTGTGAACTGCCCAGGTGCCTGCCTGGGCTTCTGCTCTGTGAAGCAGGGAATTGGAAGCAGGTTTCCATGCTCCTGATGTTCTGGAAGAGGACAACCCCCACATCATCAGCTTTAAGGTGCTTCGGTGGCACTGTTGTAGCCAGTTACCTCCAGGTAAATTTTTATTCTCACAAGGATTAAAAATTTCCTGGTTGCCTCAGGAGCTTTTATGATGAATATGAATTGGATGGAATGTTTGAGCTTTGCTTTATTTATTATGCAGAAAAACTCCCATCATTTCTGCATGCAAGATGGAGCAAGAATTTCCTCCAAGTTAAGCTATTCAAAATCAAGCCTTTCCTAACAAGAGCTGAGTTTATTATGCTTAGTCTGAGTCACAAGGGTTTGTGATAAATTAGTTACAGTTCTTGTTCACAGTTGAATGTTTAATTAAATTGTCATAAAATTCATAAGCCCATTGGGGACTTAATATTAATTTTTAAAAATTCAGATTTATATCAAATCACGGAAGGAACGCTGCTTTGGAAATAAGAGTCGATACTGGCATTAGTCTTTAGATAGGTCATTTCTTACCCAGATGAATTCATTTGGAAAACCCAGGAAACATCATAGTATTTTTCTCTAGTGCTCCATCTGAAAGTGTCTTTAGCTGTTGATTTTTATTGTTCTTCATTAACCCAATTAAAAAGTGTGTGGGGAGATGGTTTTAATTGCAGATAGACAAGTGTAGTTTTGTTCTGTCCTGCAGGATACATCAATAGAGCGATTCTGATAAACAGCTGAAGTTTGCCTAGTGTGCTTGTGTTTATTGCTTGCTCAATATAGAACTTGTGTTGGGATTCTGTGTGGGGAAATGTCTAAGAGACAAAGACATTGGAGAAGCAAGTGGAGGGTGGGAATCATTATTCTATTTTAGGACAATAAGATTGCATTAGGAACACCTACATTATTTTGCTGGGTAGGTTTGTGCAGTTTAGAAACTTAAAAATTGAGACCTGAGCTGACTGTGAAAGACAGTAATTGCTGGAGTTAGACTTCTGCCCTTCAAAGGACAAGCAGCACAGCTCAACTACAAACAACTGCATGTGCAGGGATCCTGCTGCTCCTGCGGCCTTGGCTCAGCTTGGACCGACCAATGTCAAGTGAAGATAAAAACGGCAGAGATTTGTGGCTCAACTGCTACATGCAAAGCTGACAATGAAGCCTTTCTTAATACCACCAAATGCTCTGGTATATCTGCTGTGCCACTGGAGTCATGTACAGAGAAAATGCTTTAAAACTCTCTTCCCGCTGCATCCTTCTTCTTCCAGACCTATGTAGGACAGTAGAGGGAGTAAGAGTGCTCAGGAGTAAGTGGCCATGAAATGGCAACTAGATGAACTTCCCTGTTCCAGGTTGAACTGCCATACATCATGTGTTGCTACCTTTGATTTAATATTTCCCTTTGCAAGTACTCTGTGTTTGAGCAGCAAGGGATAAAGATCAGGTAAGCCAATATGTTACAATTGAAGGGGTTTTGTTTCCTAATATAACTGATTTTAATAAAAATTGGAAACTTGGCACAAGAATGTTTTCTAGATGAAAGGGTGTTTTCAAAAGAAAAATCTCCCTTGTGCCATGCACACTAGTTTTTAATTTTTGTCATCTATGCATGAGGAGTACTATGAATTTTGTAGCAAGCCACCTGAAATAAAACAAATGACATTTTAGTTTCTCCAATATGGGTACTTTCCTTTAAAAGCACAACACAGACCTCTTTGTGAGCATCTGATAAGGGTTGTTCTTGCACTGGTTTTTTACACCTTGAATCTCTCTGGGGAGGGTTTCATTCCCAAACTAAAATCCCCAAGAGGATATCCTTTCTAACAAAATTCTTGTCTGGCTCATTTGGTGTAAGGGCTGGAGCCCAGCCTCTGCTTTCTCCCCAAGCTGTAGTAGCCAGTAGCCAGCCTGGTGAGAGCATTGCTCTTGTGCCAGGAGTTGTTCCAGACAACATCCTCAGGCCTTTCAAATGCAATCCTGCTCCAGACCTGCAGCAGTTTGAACAAGAAGTTTTGTCATCCCAAACAGTTTGTGTGCTAGCTTTGATTTTGAAGGAGAGGATTTCTCAGTGTTTAAGCCTTAGGAAAGGTTTCCTAAGGTTTTGTAAGGTTTTCTTTCTGGAACCACCCCCGCCCTCTGTTGCCACTTTCAGAAGATGGATTAGTCCCTTCTTTCTCTTTTGTGCTCTTGGCTTCTCCTGCAGAACAAGGGCTGGCCTGGAGCCAGCTCTTTTGGACACCATGTCCTGCTGCAGCCCAGCAGTGGCACTTGGGGCAGTTGGTGGCAATGATTTGCCTGCTGCCTCCAAGCCTCACTGCTGCAGGGCTGTGGGTGGTAAAATCAGGCTCTTCCAGCAGTTTCTTCCTGCCATCTGCAAGGTGGGAGCCTCCAGCAGCCATACTCTGCTGTTTCTTACCTTTCTTCTAGAAATCTTGGATCCTGATGATGATTGCAGCCTCTGGGGTCTCCTACTGGCTCATGGTAGTGAGTTTTCTCTGAAATTTTCCCTTTGCCCTGCCCAAGTGAGAGTGAAGCTGTGTAGGACTAAACTCTATATGGAGTAGGCAGCTCTGCTATGCTGCACAACAGGTTTGCCCTCAGCAGTGGCAGTGGCTGGGGAGGGGGAACATGCCCTTCTGGAGTCATTCTTGTCACCCATTGGTCTGGCTTGGCCCCCTTCTGGCCACCAAAGTGTAAATCAGTTTAGAAAACTCTACAGGGGCTCCACTGTTTGCTTTCTCTCTCTGGCTCCAGACTGCAGCATCCCTTCTGTACCAGCCTCCCTTCCCTGGTGGCAGGAAGCTGAGCAGCTTGGGGTGTCTCCCTTGCCCAACACATCTGTCACCCCTGCTCCAGGGTGGCTGCAGTTTCAAACTGCCACCAGCTGCCCAGAGGTGCTGCATGGCTCTTTTCTTGCTCTTCTTCCTCACCACCTTACACCACCTTTAACTACCTCACCACCACCTTGGCAGCCCACTTACCCTTCTTAGGCTGCTGGTGCAGTCAGGTTATGGCAGCAAGACTGCCAGCCTTGGAGTCCTGAACTGAAAGTGTTTCTGCTTGGGGCAGCTCCTTTGTCAATCTGCCTTGAGCCATGAGCCTTCCCTGTGCTGTCAGTGCTCGGGCTGAACCACGCACTGAGAAGCCTGGCTGTGGCTGACAGGCTAAATGAGCTGTGGAGGCAACCAATGTGTTTGGAAAGGCATGAGGTGCTTTGCTAAAAAAGCTCTGCAGCTTTGTGCTGCTAGACATAAGCTTTTTTCCTAACCTTGATTCAACTGTGGTCAGAGGCAGGTTTTATTGCAAGGAGATGAGGCATTGGGTTTTCAGTAGTCAGAACTTAAAATTCTCACCTCTGGATCATTTCCTTCACTGATAGTACCCAAAGCTGCTTCTGTAAGAGAGGCTTTCCTGTGCCAAGCATTGGACCTGTGAACAAGCAGCCTGAGGACTTGCTTAAAACAGCCTAAATCTACAAGTAATCTGAAAACAGTGGGAATCCCACTGCAGGAAGTTGGATTAATTATCTGCACTATTCTGCAAGTAAAATATTTGTAATTTAATGAGGAACTGGCAATTGGTTCTCCTAAAAAGAGTAGATCTTTACAGCACAGTTGGTTTGATTCATCAGCCCTGATGGAAGGCTACACAAAAAAAAACCAAAAAAAACCAAAAAAAAAAAAAACAAACGTTTTGTGCTTCTCTGTCTTCCTTCTCTGGAAAGGCAAGTAGTGCCCATGGGTTCTTGCCATGCTACTCACCTAAAGGGGCTGCTTGGGTGTGACTGCTTTGGGGTGGTTCCCCTTCCAGGGCAATGAGGGGATGTAACTTGGCAATCAGAACAGAATGGTGTGGGGTTTTCTCCTTGTCAGAAAGCTAAAGAAATGACATACTAAAACAAACAAAAAGCTAAGAAATTAATAGCTATTCATCAAGCTGCCCATCACTTTAGAATACAGCCATGCTTTCCCTGATTTTCCATGTTAGTGTTCTTCAGTTGTCCTCTTACAGAAAGGTTGGTACCAGGCACCACAAATGCTAAGGAAAGAAAAATGGAATAGCATCCATTAGTAAATTCCTTCTGTGTTTCTACACTTCTGGTTTTAGTACTCTACCCCTGATTTACCAGTACAAATAAGAGAGATCTCTGTTAGAGCTGGCTAGTGTCCTCAGCCTCTTGGGAAGGTTGGCCCATGGAAGCTGAGCCATTGGCACTGCAACCTGCACTCTCCTTGCAGGAGCCCAGGTGATCTCCCAGCTTCTGATGAAGGAAATCTGTGAGAAATGCTGCTGCTTCTGGAATAAAGTTAATGTTTGTGTTCATCCTTAAATAACTGCTTAAAGAGTGCAAGCCTTTCCTCCCTATGCTCCTAGGGCATGGAAGGGGGAGGACTGCAAACACAGAACAGCAGCATTGTATTTGCCGCAGTGAAGCTGCAAGAGCAGTTGGCAGCAGCAAACCTCAGCCCTTGTGAGCTGGAAATGATTGCAAAATCTGAATTTCAGAAACAAAAGGCCTGACCATCTTCAGCCCTAGAGCTTGTTCCTCAGAGCTTGTGTGGTTTTCCCCCTTCAGGCACCCTTCTCATGCTCTGGGCTATGAATGGGATTGGCGAGGAGAGGGGGAGGCTGAGATTGATGGCTTCCCTCAGGAAAGCTGCCACAACTGAATTCTTGCGCTTTAACTGCCTGTATAGTTGCCAGATCCATTTAGTGCATAATTTGTTTTGCTTTCAGGGATACATGAGGTGTTTCTGCAAATGCTGAATTATGTAGACAAGGGTTTGATTCATTCTGTTTGTTCCAGGTTGGAAACATTAATAGAAGATCTGGAGGACCTTGAAGCCAAGTGCGAACGCTGTCATCTTGCAAATCTTGAGGGTGAAGAGTAGCTCTGCTTTAGTCTGCCTGTGTCACCTCACTGGACAGCCTAGCCTAGGCTTGGCCTGGGAATATCTCATCCTTGGTGTCAGCAGTGACATGAGTGTGTCTTCCAAAGCCACCCACACGCGGACCAGCTCAGAGAAAAGCACTAATGCTTTTGTGAGGGCAAGGACAGTGAGCAGTTTGATTTCTAATATAGAGTCCTCGTATTGTACATTAATTAATATTTGGCAGGAATGAAACTCTAAAGCCCATGCCTTGGAGAAAAGACTTTTAAAAGCACAATTGTACCTTCCCTGGGCTGTTTCTGGAGAGCTGCACTGTAAAGAAAACCTCACCCTCAGCTGTACAAATACATGAGCTGTTTTGCTGTCACTGCTGCTTCTGAAGTCCAGTTAATTCAATTTGCCAGGGCAGTTTTATGCTGTAAAAACTGTAAAGTAAAATAATAGGGGATGAGTGTAAAAGGATGAGAGCACTGACAGAACTTTTACAGAGGAGGAAGGCTGAAATAGTTTGCTGTCCAGGTTCAGGGTCCACAGCTTGAGGCCCTTTTCCTGGAAAAGCCCACTCTGAGCAGCAGCTGGAGCATGGTGTGCCACTCTACCACCTCTCCTTTTGCACATGGAGCAGATGTTCAAACTTCTCAGACTTTGCCCATCTGGTGTCTCACTCAGAACAGGCAGTTTGGAGCAGCACTACCAACCCACGGCTACCTGCTTATGCCCATGTGAAGTGAGTGCTGTGGCCATTAACCCTAATTCTGGATTCAGGACCTATGTTCAAATGCTCTGAAAGCACTGCCCTGTGCCTTGCTTTCTCTTGTGGCAGGGCTGAAGAACCAGCCCAGCCCAGTCTGTGCCAGGCAATTTTTGCTAGGTGACCTGTGTGTGAGTAGCAGAAAGCTGCACACACTTACTTCTGCTAGACAAGCTGCTGTCCCTGCTGTGCCACCCTGCCTGGAGCTGGGAAGGGGAAGACGAGACAGGTGACAGCAGGATGAAGAGCCTGGCAGGCTCTGTGCCCCATGGGACCTGGCACCCCTTGGGCAGTGGCATAATGGTCAGGCTCTTGTTCCTGTGTGGTATCTGCAAACGCAGGGATGGTGTCAAAACTGGGCCCAGGACGAAAGCTGTGTGCCAGCTACCCTGTAGTGAGGGGAGACCACCATTCCCACTTAGTTTTCTGTCACTTCAGATTTCTGTTCCAGCTAGCAATTTTCCAGGCCATTTATGGTGACATGATCAAAGTCTGTCATGAAACACTAAAATCTAGGGGGACACGGGTAAGAGAAAACACAGAGTTGCTTGAACATTACTCAAAATATTTTAATGAACATGCTGTAGCCACATTAAAGAAGAGGAAAAAACATCTTATGGAGATGAAACATGCCAAAGGATGTGATTTCATCATGCCAGAATCTGTATGTTTCAAAGTGACTGAAGCCAATAGCATCAAAATGCTCTTTTCCTGGTGTATGAAAACCAGATCAAGAGGCACAGAAAGGGAAGAGCAAACATATATTTAACTGATAGATTAGGCTGTTCTGATCTATCAGGTAAAGAAGCAGTCCTGTGTTTTTTAGAGTTTTTAAACAGGTATAAATTTGGTATAAAGAGTACTTTAAACAGTTTTACTCATATATACCTAGTGGGCTGGAACAGCTGTGCTGTGTTGGTAGACAGTTAGGTATTTACAGAGAATGATGACTGATGGAGAACATGTCAATATGCATGAAACCCCTACCAGATACAGTGGGTTTGAGTTACACACCAGTGCATATCACCAGTGAAGGCGAGTGTGGCACCTGGCTGTGGTACCTGCAAGGTGAAAGTTTCAAGTTGAGCAGCCTGTGACAGCACTGTCTGTGCTCACAGGGGTACAGTGAGCCCAGCTCCACCTCAGCCCTGCCTGCCTCTGGGTGGGACCAAGGGCACTACACCCCTGCCAAAACCAGCCTCTTGGAGCTGCCCCATTTCTCTCAAGCCCGTAAAGAAAATAAGGACAAGATTCAGCTGATGGACCAATACTCCTGAGTGCCACTGGCCACAAACACATCTTGACTACTTTCCAAACCACTTGTTACAATCAGTGGATATTTTGGTAATAGAGTTTAGACACCAATCTAGGGAAGATCCGTAAGTGTAGCTGGCTTCTAGGCTAACAATAATGGGAGTATAGACGAGGGCCATGTGTGGACATTACTAACCAGTTGTCTCTTTGCCAGTGTTGCTGGCAAAGCCCCATTCCTTAATCAGTGACAGATTTGTCTCCCTCACCAGGCTCAGAAGTTCCAATAGAAGGGAACAGCTGCTTGCCTGGAGACAAGGACTTACTCTCAGCAGTTGTACTCCATTTAGCAAAACTGTCTCTTTTTATTCCACTATCACCCAGTTTAACCACCCTCTTCTCAGTGGGTTTCTCACCAATTTTCCAACAGGCCATCAATCCCAGACGCTGTCATAAATCAGGGCTGAGGACAACTCAAGTCAGAGCACTGCCACTAGTAATATCTAATGCCACCGGAGGACCCCATGCCATACATGCTGAAGAGCCTCTGCTACTCCATACTTTTCAAAAACCAGTGAGATACAGGAGGATGAAAGTAACATAGGGAAAGTTGCATGACAGCAAAATACTGTACAGCAAAAAATGAAAGGTAGTATCTTCTGCATTCTCCCTAACTAATAGAAATAAGGTAGTGTGACAACTACTTTGGGGAAAACATTGCTGTAAACAACAACAGGAGATAGAGTAGACATCCTTAGAAGAAATAAAAAGGTAGAAAATATAGGCCTAAGTGACTGGAATGACTTCGCAACACAGGGCTTGTTCTCCCTGCCCTGCAGAAACCCTGTTGTGGGAGCAAGCTGCCTGGCAGGCAGTGACAGCCTGCCCTGCCAGCCCATGGGATTTCTAGTAGCCTCCCTTGGGACTGCCCACTTGCCAGGGAGTTCACTCCCTACATATGGGAGCTGCACACACCAGGGCCCTCTTTTCTTTTCCCAGGTTCAGTGAAGCCGTATTACCCTTCCACCAGTGAGCTTTAAAGGACTCCTTTCCAAGTGCAGATGGAACTGGGCTAGAAAATGCAGAAGGGAGGGTCCTCCACTCTCCCGTGGTGAAGCAGTTGCAGAGCAGCAAAGGCTGTCACAGACTCTGCCAGAAGGGACATGAATGAGCACTGCTACTTTGTCAGCATGGTCCTTTGTGCGGAGCCCAGCTCATTAGAGAGAATCAGACTAAATTATCCGAACGCAGGCTATTTCAGACACATGCAGGGTGCACTGCAATGGCCAGGTACCTGACAACGCTTAGCTGTCGTCCAACTGTTTGCACAAACTGTGAAAGAAAAAAAATATGAGAAACCCAGACATCCATCCATGCATTTAATCAGCTACTAAAGTAGCAAGTTAGAGCAGGGTGCCCTATAAACATTTTTTAAGCTCTTAAAAAGGAAAAAAATTAATCTCTTCTACTTCAAGTACAATGCCTTCTCAACGTAGGATGTGCGGGAAGAGACATTGTGTCAAGACCTGCAGGTACCAAACACAACAGACATTCTGAGCATGACTTGTAAGAAGCCCACTCTCAGTACAAAAAAGTACCAAGTGCTGGACCAAATCTCCTCCCAAGAAGGTGACAGTGTTCTATTTACAAGAAAATACTGCTTCAGTTAAAAATGCTAAAAACCATTCTCTTGAGTTCATATAAAAATAATTATGTCTATGTATGCACACACATATTTACATACATTTATGGCTTTCAGTGCTTCAACTTTCTCCAATAAATGAGGAAATATAAATACTCTATTACTGCTTTTTCTCTTCCTCAGGTTTTTCAGCCTCTGCTTCTGCAACTGATAAGCTGCCACTGCCATATTTTTTCACTCTGGTTTCTACTCTGGCAAGTCTCTGTTTCACCTTTTGTTGAGACGCGGTGTATTCTGCCAACAGCCTCGCAAACCTAGTCTGCAATGTATCCAGAGCTACTTCAAGTCGTCCTATTTTTTCTTCCAAGTCTTTTGGGTCAGCTCCTGCTTTTGCTGCCTCCTCATCTATTAAATTGTCTTTCATCAGAATTTGACGTCCTTTCTCTTCCAGAGCCTTTTTGGCTTCTGGATATTCTGTGAGGGCTTCCATTAAATCATCCTTAGACAAGCAGAACAAATCAGAATAACCAATACTCCTAATGTTGGCTGTCCTCCTGTTGCCAGATTTGCTACCTTTGATGTTTAGAATGCTGATTTCACCAAAGTAGCTGCCATCACTTAGGACTACAAATTGGGTTATGCCATCATCTGCCACCACAGCCAATTTTCCCTCTTTAATAATGTACATTTCTCTTCCAATATCTCCTTTTTTGCAAATGTAGTCACCAGGACTGAAGACCGTAGGTTTCAGTTTCAGCACCAGCTCAATGAGAAGTCCAGCTTCACAATCCTGGAATATACGCACTTTCCTCAGCGTGTCCAAATGGACATTGATTGCAATTTCAGCCTTCAACTTGTCAGGCAGATTTTTGAGAACTTCCTTCTCATCTACTGTTTTCTTGTTGGTCCAGAGGTAATCAAACCACTTAATAACCCTGGCTTCCAAATCCTTAGTCACTTTTCGGAATTGCATGTACTGTTTAATGGAATCCACTTTGGCCTGAAACTCTGCCCTGGAAGCATTCATGTTGGAAATCATGGAGCCGACGTTACCGACAATGGTAGCAAAGATGAGCACGCCCACCAGGAAGTCGATGACCACGAAGAGATACTCCTCGTCTTTCACCGGGGGCGGTGTTTCTCCGATGGTTGTCAGCGTGAGCGTCGACCAGTACAGACTGTAAATGTACTTCCTGGACAGGCGCGCGTACTCCGGAACGGACACGTTGGGATACACCCAGCTGTCGGTTCCAAAGCCGATCACCTTCGATATTGCAAAGTATATGCACGCGTTCCAGTGGATGATGATAAGAATGTATAACACAAGATTGCCAATACGGAACATGTTTGGGTAATTTGTCCTGGTCTCGGTACGGTCAAAAAACTCAAAGAGCCGAGCGATCCTCAGCAAGCGGTTAAATCGGAGCTCGGGGTAGTTCAAACCAAGCTTGAAATATGCCAGGTCTGTTGGCACAAGAGACAGCACGTCCAGTTTGAACTGCACAGTTTTGGTATAATGTTCTCGTAATTTCTTCTCGTCCTGAACTAGCAAGCCTTGTTCAAGGAAGCCTTCAGAGAATAAAAATATTTTACTTGTTAGAATAAAAATACCATCAACAGTAGCGAGTAACTTACATTTCACGATTAAGAATGCTAAAATTTGTACTGTTATGCCTACAGACACTGAGGTCATTTAATTGCATATTTAAATATTTCAATCAAGTTTCAAAGCTGATATATAATGACTAAGAACAATGACTCTATTATCACCACAGTGCTCCCTGAGGCTTTCCACTCTATTCTGCAACAGCTGTATCTTTTTCTTTTAAGTATCTTTGCTTAAAAAGAGGGATATTCAAGTGTCTAATTTTTCATGAATCATTGGCATGAGTCATAACTAAAGCTAAGCAAGTGTTAAGCAATTGTGTATAAAATAGGAGTGGAATATTTTAAAATAAATACCAAGAATAAGAAAGTATAATTGATTGCTGGAAACTTTTTACAAACAATATAGATATCCTACAGAAAAAGAAATGGAGTTACCCCCCTCCCTAAGTAATGTTTTCCTTCTTGTATCCAATATTAAAACTGAAATTATTTTCCTTGGTTTGCACTTTGTGTTTCTAGTGAGAGAGCTACTAAGCAGGCTTTCACACATCAGTATTTCTTCATTCCAAAGACTTTGAAAAGTATTACAATTTAATAAAAGTAGATATAAACTACAGTGAGAGACCTTTACTGCAGACAGTACAGCCACAGTGCTCTTTTGTGCCTCTGAGGGCATTAAAAATGTTCCACAAGGAACAGCCTATGCACTGCAAAGTACTTACTGCAATTGTAATGGAGATATCCAACTGTCAGCCCATTGGGCCACTCAGGAGAAAATGTCCACTGAGAAAAAACCAAAACATTCCTGGTGTATCCCAGATTATCACATTTTACTAACCCCTTAGCAATCTGCAAGCCATCTATAGCTTTCTCAGGGAAGCCTCTGCTGAGGAAGCTGCATTTCTTTGTGCCCTACACAGCACGGTATTTCTGGAATGTGTGGTTCATCTGTAAATGCCACATCTATTTGTGTGTATCTGGCTCTGGATCTGCAAACTGATACTACTACAAATTGGAAGGAGCTCTTGGGCCATGCATGTGTTGCTTCCCAGAAAACTGCAGAAAAAGCTGGTCAAATATTCCCTTTAGTTGTACAACTAAACAGAAAAGCTGGCCAGACTGATCAATTTCTGATACACAGTTATGAATAATAACTTTGGAAACACCTTCCTCCTGAAAGGGATAAAATCTCTCAGCTTTTTGTTCGCTTGTGGAACTAAAGTCTTATAGTAAAATCTTTTGAAAGCATTAGAACACAGGGTATGCTAAACTCAACCAGCTGCTGAGACATGAATCTTTTGTGTTCCACAGTGCACAGTCACCAAATAGGTGAAATGCAGTCCAACTGGCCCTGCAGCTAGACAGAAATGCACCGCAGGGAAGCTGATGATCAGAGTAGTCGTGGCACTACCTAGATCTCAGTTCAAAGGCAGACCCTGCCTTCAGACAGCAGAAAGTCTCACTCTTCCCCAAAGGCTTCCAGGACCTCTGTCCCCAGGACAGATGGACCTTGCAGACTCATACGAAAAGGCAGCAGGCAAAGGCAGAGCCAGGAGGAACTGTTAAGAGAGTTGACAAAGATTTTGCCACCTAAAACAAGCGACTTCTTTCTTGGAGCACCTGGGACTATAGCAGACACCTGCACTGCAGCATTTGGGAGACAGCTCCAGTAATTCTGCAGTTGCAAGCCAGGCCTGAAAATTCAAATTCCAGTCAGGCTTTAACAGCCATATAATCATTATCAGGACAACACATGGAAATTTATAACTTGCTTTGCCTGGACGTGCCTACTTTCTGCTCTGTCCTTTCCCATTTCATTAACAGATGTAATTGCAGATGGTAAATTTAGTTGGCACAGTTAACATTTTAACTACACAAAGAAGATGAACACCCCTCCCCATCCTGCCCCAAATACAGCACTCTTGTGATTTTGGCTGGTACCTGAAACTGACTTTCCCGTTGAACAAGGTACTTGCTAAGTTTAAGAATTTGGCTTGCCATGGGTTGTGTGCTTCCCACATGACAGCATTTTTAGCCCATCTTGTAATTATGTTTACAACTTGTCACAGGCCCTAATTAACATCAAGCTGTCAGCATGACTTTAAATAAATAAATACATAAAAATGGATAAGATGTTAAAATGAAAGATCTAAAATTACTATAATTTTTTTAAATGATCAGTGTTATTTTGGACCCTTTCAAGAGACATTTTAAAGCTGTGTCTGTACCAGTGAAGAGAACGAGACAGATGTTTTCTGGCCCAAGACCAGCTACCATGACAGCTTCTATTCACATGTAAGTTCTTCCAGGCCCTTCTAGAAATACCACCATGAACAACACTCAACCTCTGCTGTCCTGCTAGCTGTCCCCAGACACTGGGTGCTCTCTAGCATGGACAAAAGTGCAAGCACCAAAGTGAATCAAGGACTATTCAGTAACCTGGTGATATGGATCACTGTACGTCATTGTTAAGGCCTATATTATGATCTTGCTCAGTTTAAAACAGATTTAACCACTTCCAGGTTGGAATCTCAGCCTGCCTTCATTACAGAAACAGGGACAAGAAGCTGAAGAGAACCACTTCATGCACAGCATGGCACAGCCCTCGCAGATCCTCTGGGTTCACACTTCCTCCAGGAAGGTAGGACCTAGGCAGAGGTTCCTGGGTTAACCCTAGCCCATCACCAGGCAGTGGGAAACCCAGCCAGGACCTCGTAGAGGCTGCAGGAAGCACAGATGGTGGCAGGGGGCCACACTGCCTGTTGCAGGCACAGGACCATAGACTGAAGCCTGAGACAGGTGCCAGGTCTTGCACTTGACCAACTCAATAACCACTTCTGACTAGGATGCTGCACAGCTTGGTTAAGAAAACAGCACTTGTGGGGTGCAGTTGGTTTCCTGCCCCAAGTGCCCTATTGTCCCTTCCTCACTCAGCATCTGGCACGCCTATTACTGACAGAACTGAATTTAGAGACAAGTGAAGAGAAAATGTTGGAATGTATGGCCTTAAAAAATCCAACCTGATCAGAAACTTCATCTTCCGAAAGCCTCCACTGTTGCATTCTGGCAGGATATTATAGTGGTCATATCCCACAAGGGAATTTTTGATTCCATTCTTTATATACACGCAGTATTTGAAAACACTGTAAAATCCCAGAAGGACTCACCTGTTCTGAACCTGACAAACGTGTCAATAACATAGATAATATCAGAGAGATAATCCAAGAACAGCCACATTTTAACATGGTCCATCTGTAGCTCATCAAAGCAGGCTCTAAAGAAACAAAGATTAAAAAAAAATAAATTAGGCCAACTGCATAAGCAGAGTACTTGCATTACATGCCCTAGCAGCATGTTAGTGCACCTTTCTGGAACAGAAATATTACAGGATATCTCCATGTCCAGACATCTCCACACTAGAGCTATGTCCAAACAGACACCAGGATCTTTGAGAATTCAAAGGTGTTCTGGACAGGAATAAAACTCAAACACATAAATACCACACAAGTGCACTTATGGAGGATTACACATATCACTACAATTAAAAGTGCATCAGATTTCACAGTATACACATATCCATGAAGATAATTCCCAAATAAAAGATTTGTTTCTCAGTGGAAAGCCATCCTCATCTCTCCTTACCATCTTACACAGTGTAAGGAAACCATTTCTACAGCTCTCCATCACTTTCAATGAAACTGATTTCTACATTCTACCATGGAAAAGAAATACTTGAGTTGTATCTTCCTGCCCTTCAAGCATCCAAAAGATGCATTATATGAATTTAAGAGGCCCCAACACTGCCCACATCCCTCCTTTGTGTTCTCTCCTGGGTGGTGGGAAGCCCTCATCGCTGGCAATGTTTAGGGATGCAGTGGCCAGGACACAGCTCAGCTGCCAGCCGGCAGGTGGCACACAAAGGACACACCAGAGCTCATGAGGACACTCACTGCAAGTTACATCCACCTGCTTTTAGACAAAAAGGAAAAAAAAAAGGAACACTGGCAATCTATTCCCAGTGGTACACATATCATACATCCCTAAGGGCATATGAACTGTAAATCTTCTAGGGAAGTCACTCAAAAGATACCACAGGGAGATAAGAGGGTGATTTACATAGGAAACACAATGACTGAAATGTGAAATCGTTATTAACTTAAACCCATACCTGCACACTAGCATACACCAGTTATAGAACACGGGTGCTGCAATTACAGTCAGCCAGTTGTAGTACAAATTGCTTGAAGGATCTATCACAAAGACCTCCTTTTTCTGCCTGGAAAGTAAAACATGCAGATTTACACTGGAAATGTAAGCAAGCAACCTGCTGGATTTCCCTCTTCTTGAGGCTGTTCATTTTACCATGAACTCACAGCTGCTCTAGAAGAGAAAGTATCCACGCAGGCAGTGCAGATGAGATATCAGGCATCCCATCTGACAAGCTCTATTTCTTTCTTTGACCCAACTTTGGAAAAAGTAAGTAAGAGTGGAAAGAAAAACACAGACATTCATATCTCCCAGGCTGAAACCCATAGCCTTCTGTATTAAGCCCTACACTGAAAAAAAAAAATTAATTGTTAAATGTTTCTTATCATCACTCTGGTCAAAATGTTACATTTTATTGCTAGAGAAAGAGCCTTCCTTTGCAGGCTAATTATTGATTTTTAGCAAATTCTATTATGGAAATGACTGTATAAGCCTGCATTTGAACAAGTAAAACATGTATGTATTCAAATACATGTTTGTACAAGTAAGAAACTCTGTCTGCATATACACAGTGTGTGTGACTAGAGCTGAAATTTGTGCATGTAGGCAACACATTCACAGTCATGGCTCCTAGGCCTCACAACAAGGAAGTGATGCTAAAGGAAGCACACAGTCCTGGAATGTAAAGATTTGAAGAACAACGTGGCTCATGGCACAGCGTATGCTCAGAAGTGCCCACCTCCAGCACAAGAAAGGTTGCTATGGAATAGAGAGCAATTAGGCTTGTAATCAGGGGAAATATACATCAGTGGATCTGAGGTCCACAGCCGCGGGAATCCTGAGGAGCTGCCGCTCCTCCTTTGCTCCCGCCCTGTTCTCCCATTGGCTGTGGCTTTGTGCCGCTCCCGTGGGACGGGTGGGTCCCCGCGCTCTCGAGAGAAGCTGCTGGGCGGCCCCCGAGGGAGAAGTTGGTTTTGTAACTTGGAACACCTCACCACGCGGGAGAAATAAAACGTCTATGAACACCATGCAAAGACTCTTTCTGCTTCCCTGCCGTGGACTTTATTAATTGCTAATCTAACTGCTACACACAGCTGAAAAATTATTTCAACAGTATAACTGTGATCTCTGGACTGTGTAATAGTGTGCAAATTATGTGACCAGGCAACGCTTGAATATGTATTTGTGGGACTTTTCCTAATCTCCAAGAATGCAAATATATTAAAATATAATGATAATTTATTTATTAAAATATAATGATAATTTATTTCAAATCTGTGTGTATTTCTGGCACTGCCATTGCTGTCAGCTGAATATCCAGGCAATGTGAGTAAAGGAAGCAGCTTCAATCTAAAATGTATTTACTTTACTATCTTCACTACTGGTGTTAAACCATTTCTTCTAGAAAACTGATCACCACCTCAAAACCATGAAATATGGTCGTTATGTGTCAGAGACATTAGACATTAAATGTCTAAATGACATTAAAACATTAATTTTCTTTGACAAATTGTTTTAAAACACTCTTGGCAAAGTTCATGCATTCACTACATAGTAATTAAAGCCAAAAGAGAGTACTTAGAACAAAGGCTTTGTAATTGGAAAAAAATAATTAAAAGCTTTGATTAATAAAGATCTTGAGATCAATCAGATTCCATCTAGAATGCCCTCATGTCTATATAGCAGCTGCCACCATATACATACATATAAACCTACAGCATATTACTGTGACATACTCCTTGACTGTGAAATGTACTCAAATGCATTCTTTTTATCTCCCATCATCCTTACTTTTAATCATTGGTAATAGTGAATTGCGCTACATTTGGGTCAGCTTTAGAGGAACAAAGCAAGAACAGGATCCATTTCTGTCAAAAGCATTCAAATTACCTTATTTTGTTGCAGAAATACACCATCCCCTAACAAACAGAAGCAAATTTTAGTGATCACTAGCAATAACTGCACCATATTAAGTAATTAAATAACTAGTCAGTGAAATAACTAAACTTACTAGCAAACCTTTAATTTTCTACATGTAAGATATTTCTACATGGTAAGATAAACCAGACTTTTGGTTCATGTGCTCTGAATTGTTATGGAAATTACAGAACAATGAAAAGTCTGTGCACCTCTGCAAAGCAGGCTGCTGTCCTAAAGTGTTATCATAATTAAAAAGTGACCTTCAATTCAAAGTGACCAGAGGTAGCTCAATTCCCTTTTACTGACATAGGCAGCTGTTTCTAAAAGATCTAAACACAGGTCTTCAAGATACAACAACTTTGCTGAGCAGTTGAAACCTTCCCAAAGGGGAAAATGTATTAAAGATTTGACAGGCTAAGAATCTGCAGTCTACAGAACAATTGTAAGCATTACAGTGAAATGCTATACCATGTTTTGTGTAGGAGATGTGTTACAATCACACATTCATGCTTTATACTTACTCTTCCTTTTTTTTATCATCTTTTTTGTCATCTTTTTTCTCCTCTTTCTTTTCCTCTTTTTTCTCCTCTTTCTTTTCCTCTTTTTTCTCCTCTTTAACCTCTTTCTTTTCTTCCTTTTTGCTGTACAACATAATGCAAGGCTTAGCAGTATTACCAATACTGAGCAGTTAAGGGAGAGTGCAGAGGTTTGGGAAACTATTCTAAACTCTGGACAGAGCAGGACAGGGATCTAACTGGAAAAAAGGGTTCTCAGGCTGAGACCTCTCACCCTGACACCACCACACCATCACATCAGATAACCAGCTGGCTGATTCTTTGCATTAGTCACCCACACCTTGACCTTTTCAGACACCAGTGTACCAGGCTGATTTTAAGTAAATGCTTTCAGTTTGATTGACTCCTAAGAACCCAGACACTTAAAAAGAAACCTATCAAATGATGACAGAATGTGAAATGGCTTAACAGTCAACGTTCTTTGCACAGCCAAAACCTCAACGTGACTGTCTGAAGTTTTCATAGTAATAATAAAAAAATCAGGATCAATCTCCTCTCGTGTTTCTTTAAAACCAGCAAAATTTAAATTAATTAATTGCCTCTGGATCTGAATTGCCCCACTCTTAGGTTTGTCTCAACAGAAGACTCTTGAAATATGTTAACTTAGGCAGACAGGCCCACAAACACTTTTCAAACCTACAGGAAGTTAACATCTTTCTCAAGATTCTAACAATGCTTAATCTTAAAGCTAGATTTGCTACACGTCTTGGTCAAGAATCATGTAATGTGTTGTGAAGAATGGTGCTCACTTGCACAAGCAGAAAATCCATAGTCCAAGATCTCCTCCTTTTTTGAAACGTTTCTAGTCCTTGAAGCAGAAAATGTCCTCTTTAGACAGAAAAGTCTAAGTGTTCCTCACACTGCAGTGTATGTGGATAACAAAACTCTCCACATACAATGTCTGGTTTGAATGAAAGCCATGGATTCCTGCTCCCATGGGAGCTCTGTTTTCTCCTCTGAACGGCCAAGACTGGGTCTGAGTCTCCCTTTGCACTGGTGTCAAGAAAGGACAAACAAGTTTAATGACAGCAACATCCCACAGCAAGGACAGAGTATGTAATAATGCTGCTTACAGGACTTGTGCTTTTCACGCACACTTGCTCAGGCCAGAAGGGTCTGTGCTGTGAATGGCAGACACATCTAGGAATGTGCTTGATACAGGGAGAAAGAAGCACTCCAAAGGAGGATGACAGCCACCAATTATAAGATAGTAGCAGCTTTCAGCAATCAGCAATGAGCACCTGTTCCAGTTCTTATGCTTAGACATTTCCACAGTGATGCACCACCACAGGGTACTTTGGAAAAGCCAAGATTCATTTGCTAAAAAATGCCGAGATCCCACATTCTGCCACATCCAGGGAAATACCTACCAAGCTGACCAACACCACAGACACCTTCAAAATTACAAAGTATAAGGGAGCAGAACGGGAGGAGAAAAGAACCTTTGGCTTGACGGATCTTCTATTTCTACTTGCATCTCAAATCAAAGAAAGAGATTTTCATTTTCCAAGGCTGATTTCCTACACAGCAGTGGGAACTGCTTCTCAAGAATTTATTTCTCTGGACCGACTGTCCAGAACTTTACTGCTTCATTTTCCAATATGCCTCCAAAACTCCTTCCTGTTTAAAAAACATGTCAGGATTTCACTTCAGATTACCATGCATGGTGTCTGATCTAAAGGCAAATGCACAGTTGCTGTTGTTAGCATTAATGTAGCTCCTCAATACTTCAAATGCCTGGCATTCTTACCAGAAAGTAAGAGGTACCAGTAAGCAGAATTTTCAGTAGGTAGGGCCACCTGTATATTTGTGGATCTTGTTATGCAGGGAAAAGTAGGCTGAGATCGAGAGTCAGTCAAAAAGTCTCAATGGTGGTGAACTTTGGAGGGAATATTTTGACAATTTCAACTCCCTCCTATGTTTGTGCTTTATTTCTTAAAAAGTGAAAAAACTTTATTTCACAGAGCATCTAATGCCAATACTTATTTTTCTCTGGCCTGAGATCTCCTACAAACTCATCTGTCAACTACATGTACCTTTCCTAAATGAGTTTCTTCCATTTATGTTGCCTCTGTTCATCTTTTTATTGTGGTAACTCCCAGCTTATCACACTCTATCTACTTGCAGTCTGGCAATGGAAGTCACTCAGAGGAAAAGGCTGGCCGTAATCAAAGACTTGAAAGCATCGTGTACAGTTCCCCAAGACATGGCACATTTAGGTCTTTAACATCATGTAAAGTCCACTTTTCTTTTTCTTTACCAGTAGCACTGAGTAAACTGGAATCCAGTAACTAATAAAACAGTTTGTGTCTGTCCTCTTTGACCCCAACACAGCAGCATCCATGCTGTTTCTAAGCTGTGTGCAGCTTTAGACTTAGAAATCTACTTCACCAGCCCTTATAAAAACACGGTCACAGTCTTTGAATGACTCAAATATTTGCATTTCTCATCTGTCAAGTACTTTGCTAATCAACTATGTTTCAGACTGTCGGGCAGGTAGACGGACAGGTCTTGTCTTCATTTAAAAATAATGAAACATTGAAAGGATGAAAGTTTTGCCCAAGGTCATTGTTAGAAACAGAGTAAGGCAGAAGCATTTCTGTCCTAACCAGTCCTTTGGGCTCCATCTAGCAGGCTCGGCTCCAAGCTTATAGCACTTATTTTGTATCAGTCTAAACAAAAGTCTGCATATTTCTGTCACTGTTCACTGCAAACAGATTTTCCTTTTGAATAAAAGTTATGCAAACCAAACCAAAAAGTTGCTTTAGGAGCAGGAAGATCTCTTGTTCAGCTATGTGCACAAAGGTTTTGCAGCATCATTTAAAATACGCAGTTTAAACTTGCCTATTATAGAATTATTTGGAGAAAAAAAACCCCAAGAGTTTTCTAGAAGTATTTCTGACACAATCAGAAGATGTACTGATTACTTTTAAATTTTTTGTTTTCATCTGGAAAGCGATTAAAAAACCTACTATCATTATGCATGAGAATAGATCTGCTGCTGGATACTAAAGAGCAGATATGTCTTCAGATTGCTGTGGTCTAAGACAAGCAAAAAACATTGATGTTGAGTGGTTTTAAATTACAGGAGCTCTTCACATTGTTTAATTTCTCTTTGGTGTAACACTGTGAAATAGCTTGTCAGTTATATAAAACAGACTCGAAAGGACAGCTTCTGTCAGACATTCTGCGGCAATACCAGCCTTATTATGGTGCCTTTCACTCTCTCTAAAACAATAGTACCTGCTGAACTGAAACACACACTTTTAAAAGATGGACATATAAATGGGTTTTGGTGCCCTCATCAGTATCCACTTCTCATTTGACAACCTGAAATTTTTGGGCACTTGATTTGCAAAAAGGGACCAGTGTGTTAAAAGAGGAAAACCACTATTAGAAAATTTACACATGGATCTCATTTAAAAACTGAAAAATGAATGCATCAATTGGTAATGCAGTAAAATCAGCCAGCTGAACTACAGAAGGTAGGGACTAAATGCTTAGTAAAATTCACTCCTTGAGAGGAAGGGATAACTTCAGACAAAAAGAAGTTCACAGGGAGCACAAAGAATGCTTCTCATACTAAGAAAACTAGACCTTTCTCTATAATAAAATTATACTCTTAGGAAGGGCTTAGCAAGAACTAAGGAGTTTATACTACAAATGTTACTAGGCTGGATAGGGAAAAAGAGAAGGTGCTGGTAGTAGAAAGGTCTTTGGAAGCTAACAGTACTTACTCTTCGTTGGTGTTGTTGCTGAAGTTGACATTGAACCTGGCCAAGGGCCAGTGACTGCAAGCAAGTTAAATAAAACACATTAAAGAGTGTAAGCAAAGGCTGCTGGTGTTTCACGCACGTGTTGACCGACATGACAGACGGACTCACGAGCTTCTCACATATGCACTGATAAGATTAGCAAGGTCAATTTTGACTGTTGTGATAAGCCCCTTTGCATAACTGCTTCAAGGCACCAGTTCCCTTCTGTCATGTGCCTGGCATACACATTTGTGACCACATCTGAAGTCTGAAGCCTGTTCTTAGGCGTATTAGTGCATGGCAACATGCACCTCACTATTTTTAGCCCTGTACTCATTGGGCTACTATTTTAAGCTTTCTTCAATCCTTTCAAGTCCTCTTCACAGATGCAGTGTCAAGGCTTGTGGATAAGTAATGAGCATACCTACCCATCGCTGCAGAATTAAGCCTTCATGATCCAACAACTGAGAGTTACTGTCAACCAGCAACGGCATAAAACTGAGAAGGCAAGGATGGGTGCACTCAAATTCATTTCAAATACCCTAATACAGAGGTTTGTTGCCCATAGTCAATGTTGTTGTCGCTAATTACTTCCCATCTGCAGCTGTTACTGATCCAGACACCTCAAAAATCAGGCAACAGTCTGGCTAATTCAATAAAATGTGCTCTTGAGATGAATTTCTAAGAAGCAGATCAAGTGAAGATAATAAGGCTGTGCTGGACTACAATAAATCAAGCCTGCGTAATGCACAGAGCTTCAAAGGTTTTTGTTTTAATCTGAATTGTTTGCTGAGATTTTTGAAACTAATTACTTGCTTACCTACCAGTAATTACGCAAAAAAATATGGGAGTCTCTGCTTCAAAGCCTAATGCCAAACAGAAAGTCAGCTTTTGTCTTGGGATTTCTTTTTCCCATTTTAGCTGGAGTTAAATTTAAAACACCATATCATACATTTATAAAGTAATAATAATTCATCAAGTCAAAGAATTGTAAACACATCAAGGCTTCTCTTTCGTTTTACTGGAAAAAAATTTAGACTGAACCTGCCTTCCATACCAAAGACTGCGTATGTGCTAATAAGTGAAGACAGCATCCAAATGATTTTGTCATTTCTGCATCAGAAACTTTCTGTAATGTTATCAGATGGACTTCTGAGTAGATATAACAGTGCAAATACACATTTTGCACAACTGCTTCTTTAGTGTTTCCTAACACTTGCAGATAATACACATTGAAGATCCTGAAAAGCCGAAAGTCGAAACATCCTAGATTCTTGAAATAAAATTGCAGTCTCCTCAGTAGAGAGCAGTTTAGCAACATCAAGTTGCCTATGATAAAATTCCAGTTCTGAGATGACATTCTGCCTGAAGCAGCATAATCAAAATGCTTTACTTCAAGATCTTGGTCACAGCATGTTTGAGGAGGAAAGAGAAAGTCTGTTGAAAGTGCAATACTTTAGTCATGTGAAGATTCCCAGGCAGCATTAGATACTCTGTTAATCTCCCACACTAAGCTCCTTACTCTCTTCTTAAAATATAACTTACATCCTAATTACCAAGAAAACATGATAACCTCAGTCATCTTCACTTGAAGTACAAACATGTCTTCTTACCTGTTTGCTCCCCGGGGCCGCTCACGGGCACCCAGGAAGGAGCGGATGTTGCTTTGCCTGGTGGACACCTCTACGAGCTCGGGCCCCCTGATACGTTCCAGGAAGGAATCAGGCCTTTGGTCTTCATGGTGCGAGTGTCTTGTGGCCCATGACCTTACCGATAAGACAAATCGTGACAGCCTGCATGGAACACACACACAAAATAGACTGAACCAGACAGAAACATGAGGTGGCCTGAAATATCCCCACAAACACCAGCCCAGGATTTTTCTCCACACCTCCACCTGTGATGAAATTAAACTTGATGGAGTAACTGTGCGAACCCAGCCACTCGCCACATTTTCACAGATCACCTTCTGCAGTGGATCAAGAAAACACATCACACATCAGTTCTTATTCTACTGTATCCCCACTGCAGGAGCAACAGAATATTCTCGCTGAGTGGGGGCCTTTACATCTCAAAGTGAGATACTCAGTGAAGTCCATCAGATGCAGTTGTCTTAGATCCTTGAGAATTTCCATTCGAGAGTCATGTTGTGTTACCCTAATATTTAAATTGCTAGGCATTCACGTTTACATTACATCACAAACTTCCCTGCATATTCAGAGCATACATAACTCTAGCTACACACACATGTAATTCGATCTATCCTGAAAAACGGTAAAGGAAGTTATAAACAAAGATTAAAAAGGAAGCTCTCAGCACAAATTTATATATTCTTGTGTATTGTGTTCACACAAAACACACACCTATAATCTTTTTTCACCTAAACTCAACTTCTTGCAGACTTTGTCATCTACATCTGGTGGTGTCATTATCTAAAAAACAAGCAGGAAAGTCCAAGTTTATTCTCTACTATCCGAAATTATGAAGTGTGAACAATACTCTTTAAATGACACTAGTTTACAACATTTTTTTCTTTGCTCTTTGAAATACACTGTGCTTAAAGTGACTGTGGTCTGTGTTGTGTGGAACAATGGTATCTGAAGGCAGAGCCTTGCAGTCTCAGACACAAATCAGACACAATAAGGTTTTGAAACTCCACTTCAGGTTTATATTTAAGTTCCAGTAATACAAACAACTAAGAAAATGGTCAGCTTCAATTTTGCTGACTAGGGCTCCAAATCCGTTATAAACATAACTGGATTCTAAAAACTAAGAGAAATTCTTGTACTCAAAACACAAAGACCCCCTGTCTCCTCCCTTTCCAGAGCCATCTACCAAAAGGAAACAACCATTATGTTTTATTTGACAGGAAACAAAAACTGCATCAGCTATCAGCCAGAACCCAACACCTACTCATTTATTTTACAGTCTGGCCTCACTTGATGGATTTCTCCAGCGTTCAATGTATTTTCAGATACAGTTATGTAAAAATAATTTCTTTGGGTTTATTCAGCCTCACTCAGATTCTGAGAATTTTATTAGCAATAAGCAAGTGATGAATCAAGGCCAAATGCAACTTCTCTTACTTCTTACAGACATTCTTCAGCTGGACTCCATGCATTTTCTTTGGAAAGTAATGGCTCTTCTTTCTTTGCTTCCAAATCGTGACCAGTCTCTTCCAGCAAATTGAACATAATACTGAAAATTATATTAGTTAGTGTGTTACCTTGCCATTGCTCCCCTGCCAGTGAAGGAGCTCGCCTGGGATTCAGGTACGTGTCCTCCCTCCACAGAAATGACTCCTTGCAGTTCTGAAGATGCATCCTCACACAGAGAATGGGTTCTGCAAAAACAGTTTGTTTTTGTTTTTTTTTTAAGGAATTCCATGCAGCCTTCACCAGACTTTCCCCCATCAAGTTCTCTCCACCACTGCATTAGGAAACAGTTCAGCAAATTGTCCTCTCCCTAATAATACAGCATGTATTTGATAACCATATTGCTAAGCCTGTGCTCCTTTTCTTCTGGAGCCATCCAATATGAAGTCAGTGAAGGCATTGCCATACATCCCAGCAAGCTCAGAAGCTAAAGACTACTTATTAGCACTTTAAAAATTAGCATTTGAGGAAAAAAAGATTAAATTTTAGCCTCGTCTTCCAGTAATAGAGCTTTGAAATTGACTTCACTGGAAGCTGGACTTTATGAGGGTTCACTCCAGATTTTTTTTATAGTACTCCTTCTTTCTCTCTGTGTTTTTCAGTCTTTAGTATCCACTTTTACAAGACTTTTTTACGTCCATTAAGAATCACTTTTCTCCCCCTTTATAATGGAAACAGGAACTCTCACATGGGTCTGTTCATCTGTATTGCCAGGAAAATACTGCCTAAAATGATACTTGCAGTATCTTCATAAGAGCTGGCAGCAGCACTCTGAATGCCCACAACAGGATAATCAGCAGCTCAATTTTATGTGCACTCACAGCTGAGAAACTAAAAAATAAAGAATTAAAACTTTATTATTTCTACCCAAAGAACAATGCTAAAATAGATCGTGATGGTCCTGAGGATTCTCAACTTGTTAACTGTTTTCTACTTCTCTTCCAATAACAAAACACCATTTAGTATTGAAAAATTTTTATAACCTAGTTTATGTTGCCAGTGCTGAGAATATTGTGGTTGCCAAACTTAACATCCTTCTAAGGGACAATGGACAAACTTATGGAACAGAAATCCATCACAGATTACCAGACACACAGAGCCCACATTCAGCCCAAGAACTCTCTTGAGCTGAATGCTAAGAGAATAGTAGAGTTTGTCCACCTTTTTTAGTATTTTCTGGAGAAATTGCCTACAGACCGGCTGGAGAAAGGATACTGGACTAGTTAGTGTTTTAGATTGCACTACCATGGCTGGTTTTAAGTACTTCTATTCCCATTTACTAAGTAATACACATTTTGTGTGATCTTAGCAATAAATTCTAATATTGTTAATGGCAGTGCCTAAGAAGTACCTAAATTCCCATTATAGCCAATGGCCATCTCAGGGCTTGATTCAGCTGCTTCAGAATAGGAGTCTGGTACAATTTGGAGCACCTCAGAATGCTTTATTGGACTTCTCCAGAGCACACAGGTCTCTCCTCACATCCACTAGTGCCAGCTAAATGCCTAAAATATCTATAGTATCTCAAATAGCCTTAGATGCCTATTTCAGGCAACTAAATACCTCTCACAATCATGAGAGCCAAAGGAGCCTGAAGAGTTACTGAATTTGAGAGTAAGCTGAGCAGTTCCCTGGGTGTTGCTGACCATCAGTACTGACTACATCTCCACTCAGGACACCAGGAATGTAGGCACCTAATCACATGAAGACATTGAAATCCAGATGTTTATAGGGCACAGCTGAATCCTACTTTCAATTTCAGATAGCTAGCCTGTGTCCATAAGCTAATGTGCTGCCTCTCCTATTTGAGCTGTTTCTATACAGAGGCTGGGTTTTAAAAATGAAGATTCATTTGTTATTTTTTGGGTTTTTTTTATTTTTGTTTTAACAAAATGAACCAACTTTATAAGACACTACAGAGAATATGGGCACATGAATCACTGCAGCATAAATGAGCACAGCATTTTAAACATCAGTAGCAGCTTTCTGTTAACTGTTGCAATGAATGCTTTTTCCTGGTAACACCTCATTTCACAGCAGAAAAGTGCTTAAGCACATCCTTAGCATTAAGCATGAATTTAACACCCACTGACTTTAATAAGAACTAAGTAATGTGTTTAATTGCTCTGTTGAACTATAGCCAATAGGAGCTGGCAAAGAAGAAATGCTGTTAGTCTAGCAAATGTGCTTTTTTCCCCAATATATATAGTTGCATATTTTGATTCAAGACAGAGAAGAGTTGGATGGTTTCTATCTTTTGGTACAGACATATTCTAAAGCAAATCTGAACTAAAAAAAAAAAAACCAAAAAACCAAAAACCAGAATTTTTTGAACAGTAGTATAAAGATATTGTATATACTTACTAGCAATAATTTCAACAATCCAAAAATCTTAAATATGAGATCTCTTTTACAGAGCAAGACTGCATCTTCTTACTCATCTATGAAGTCCTGCAATTAATGCTGATAATATCAAACTTTCCTTTAAAAAAATGCCTCTTCAACACCATCGCCATGATGATAAAGTGCAATTCATATTTCAGTCCCTCTATCTGTCAAAGTCATTGCCTCTGAAACTGCAGATGAGTGCAGGGATTTAATTCTACATTTAAACCTTTATAACCCCACTCTCACATCCCTGCTATCCCGGTAATTCCATTCTGTGAGCTGCCAATCACTGACATCTGTTACAAATAGGACATTAAAAAAAAAGGAAAGGAGGAGGCTCATTTTGATCTGTGTTTTCACTTTTTCTAACACATCACTGTTAGTGGAGAGAAAGGGACAGGGCTCTTTCAAATCTCCCTAAGGAGACCATGGGGTAGGGTAGCTACAGCAAGCAAGCCTTACTGTGCAGAACAAATCAGATCCATTTTCTCTACTGTAGGTACATCTATGTGACAGAAGGTATCATGTAAGCAAAGCAAGAAGAAAAAAAGGACCAATTCGAAGAGAGCATCCATAGCAGCTGCTAGGGACATGCAATCCAAAAATCACCACAATGCAGGGAGTGCCATCAGCCCATCAGGATTCTGGGTACTCTAGTCTGGGCGTGCGTTTGGACAGCAAGAGACAGCCTGACAAGGTCCACACGGAGGAGGTGGTTGGCCATAACAACCCAAAAGCAGAAAGCTTTTTCCAACCTTTAGAGATGCTACAGATCATCAGGCATCTTTCCACAGGCCCAGCAGGCTTTGCCCAGTCTAGGATAATGATTGGTGCTGTGCCATAGGTAAGTGCAAGCTCACCGGCATGTTTCAAACAGCCACTTCAAAACTACCAAAACTAGAGAAAGGTGAATGTAAAGAAACTATTACATTTCCTCTGTACAGTGAGACACTCTGAAAATCCAGTACAAAAAAGCTGATAAACTTGATACACTACAGATTTTCCCTATCACAGGAACTAGGCAATTTGCAGAGACTGCTTTTAAAAAAAACCCTTCCCAAGGCTTCTCACTGCATGGTGCTGGAAGGATCTTTCTTTTTTTCTTTTTCTTTTTTTTTTTTTTTCACAAAATCCTACATACTCTGTTGGAAGGACAGACCCTGCTATCATCTGTGTGGTGACTTGAGAAAGAGGTTTCTCTTTAATGAGTTAGTGTAACTCCCACTGATGTGAAAATGGGCTTTTTTCCTGAGGTAATACAGCTCCTGGTTCCAAAACTGCAAGCCATGACAACGTCCCTGTGTCTGTCTCTTCTGCACTTTGGATAGATGTTGTCAGGTCTGTAAAGTGCACTGGGCCAACAATATCACGACACAATATTCCCATAACTCTATCTCCCATTTCCACAGCTACAGGAGTTCCACAAATTATGCAGCAATCTGTCCTCTTGACTATGATGATAGGAAAATATTACCTGATATAGCCATTTTCAATCCTTTCAATATCTTCATCAGCAGTTCTGACAGACAGGCTGTGTATACCAGGGTAGGAGTGCTGGGTGTTGATCTTTGCCATTTTGCTTTACATATCAACATCTAAATGACAGCTGAAATGGGAAAAAAAAATTATGAAGGCTGCAAAAAGAATGTGCTCAGTACTCAAAAAGAGTTCTTTATTAAAAGAGTGGAACAGCAAAAAGCAATTTCAACCATTTGAAGAACAGTCAGTGATATTTACACACATATGACGTGTTTCTTGATTTATTTAGAGTAGACAGAAAAAAAAAGTGTTACTAAAGATTCATCATGACCAAAGAGAAAGGGTTACATGACACCATATTCTTTTAATGTCTGGGCTTTATGGACTACCTACACTGTCATACCTATTATCCACAGTGAAATTGCATTTAAAATCTCATTAAAAGAAGGTTAGTGAGAAAGTCAACCAGAAAAAGCCAGGTAATACACGTGCTAGGACAACCCATTCCACTTTACATTGATTCTAATTTTAGATGATGCTAATTTTATCTATTTTATGATTAAAATTTTTATTCCAAAAAGCCATATTAACCAAGTTGATAATTAATAACCTTTTCCCCTTAGTTTAATGTAGGCCATGCTATAATTCTATATTATTAAAACTCTGCACTAAACACACACTAGGGGGTTGTATTACAATGCTTCAAAACAGTCTCTGTTAAAGTATTTAGCAGCTCAACTCCTACAATTTTAAAAAAATTTATCTGAATTCCTTTCCAGGTTTGATCCTTAATGCCGTTCCAAATTCATATCATATCTACTACTTACAAAATGAGTTTTAACACTCAAGACAAGTGTCTTACAATGAAGGACTGAAAGACTTTCAGCTTTGAATTTTTAAAAAAGAATTTTAAAAGGTATAGAAACTCCATTCAGGAACCTTTTTTGTTTGAAATACGACTAGAATGAAATTCTCTCAGGATCAATCAACTCCCTCACACTAGGTAGTGTCCATTTTTCACCTGTAATCCTCTGTCTGACACAAGATCCACCTTCAACACCAAAACTAACTTTGTGACCTGAATTATTCCTGAAGCAAAGCTCACTATCCATGATTGGAACATTATGCACCCACTTGCTTGAAAACCAGATACCTGACTTACCCTCCATTCAATTCCCAGACAATTAAATAATATACAACTTTTAAAATTATTTAATATAGTTTAAAGTGGTTTTTTTCATCCAAAAATAATGAAATGACTCTAGAAACAGCCTTGGGCATCACTTAATATTCGAAAGTTTTATTAGTACTCCCCATTACTAATTTTGCATCAGTTTAAATCAGTTGATGTCTGTGTCTCACCTTAAACGGAGCCTTGTTCATGCTGATTAACTGAAGTTTTACTGGGGAAAAAATGGGCATTTTTATTACACATTGATATAAAAAAAATTGAATTCTTTCAACCCACTCTCAGACTGGAATGTTCACTCAGAAGAATTAACTTCTAAAGTGCAGATAATTTATGTTAAAAACATAAATCAGTTTTAAAAGCTTGATAGTGGGAAGAATTATTCATAAGTAACAAAGCATTAACCTTTTTTCTAAAGTTGTAATTTCAGAGCAAATTTAGCACGAAGTTCTTGACTAGTTCTGACACCAGTTACATTTATCAGTTCTGGTTATTCACAATTAGATTGATGTCTACCTACAGCAGTTCTTAAAAACAAGGGTCACCTGGTTTATAACTTCCAACAAAGCAAGCAAAAAAAAAAAATAAAACTGTTAAAACAATAAAAGCATGAGATAATAAAACCCTTCTGAAGTCTTGGGATGATGTAGATAATTTGCTACCAACACCATGGATTCCCTCACTGAGAAGACACATTGCTTCTGAAACTGGAGACTAGTGAACAATATCTCTTTATGTTTCAAATGCTGTAGGTGTAGCACATGCTACATGTTCCAGATGCATTTGTGCATCAGTTTCCAAAAGTTTGGTTAAAAAACATGAACTACAGTATTTTTTAAACTTAAAATTCAAATGGCTGAAATTGGATATTACTAATCTGGAATTAAACACTTTTAATAGATACTGGAATATTCCAAACCTCCTGAAAGGCTTGAGTATGCCACTGGAGCCCTGAATACAGGAAACCTTATTCAGATTTTCAAAAGCTATGCCACTAAAGAAGGAAAAAAAACGTAATAGCGTATGAAGCCAAACACTGTTTTGGATTAAAAAAAACAGAGAAGACAGAAAGCAAGAACAGGACTAAATAATCACATTCAGCATTGCAGAAGTTTAATAACAGTATTCCTCAGGGCTCCATAGGAAAACCTGCTGTTAATGATGCTGATGGAAAGATGAAGTGCTGATACAATAAGATCTCAGGATGGCAAAAAATTGTATAGGCAAGAGAAACAAAAGGAGTGCAGGCAACCTCAGGGTGGCCAACATCAACTACAGCAATTTCTCAATTTGATGATAAGTGATGTGCAACACAGGCAAATGGAAACCCATGAATACAGGTGGAAAGCATGCAAACTACTGCCCTACATGCTTCCAAAATGAACCATATGTTCTCAGAAACATAGTTTTGGATTAAATATTCGGAAGAAATTCTTCACTATGATGGTGTTGAAACACTGGATCATGTTGCCCGGAGAAGCTGTGAATGCCCCACCCCTGTAAGTGTCCAAGGCCAGGTTAGATGAGGCTTTGAGCAAACTGGTCCAGTGAAAGAGGAACTGGAACTACAGTGTCCTTATGGTCCCTTCCAACCCAAACCAATTTATGAACTTATGACATAGGTACAGCTCAGTGAAACAGCGTGCTCACTGCAGGCAGGCCTGCTGACACAACAACTGACAGTGTATACATGGAACATGTTAATGACACAAAAAGCACCGAAACTGCTCCATGAAACAATAGTGCAGACTTATCTGGAGCACTCCAAGTCCTTCTCTTAATCAGTAAGATATAACAAACAGCACGGCAAGAATGATTAGACATGGAAAAGGGAGAGAAAGGAAAATGGGGCCTGTTCACCCTAGAAAGGTGAAGACTAAAAAGTTATAAAATAAAAATATGTCGGGAAAATTTCAGCTCATTTCAGATCTCTTACAATCATTTCAGCTGTAAAAGTTGCATTCAATATACAGTGTGGTTTGAACTCTTATTCTGCACTATACTGCAGGAAAGGAGGGGAAAAATTTCACAGAAATACAACTCTACTATTAAGCAATAAAATACATTAATAGATCTTTGGAAGGAGGTAGGAAGAGTGGATGAAAGTGTGTTACATGTGCCCAGCTGTGGTAGAGAGAGACTGAACACAGGACAGATAGAAATAAACAGTGAGGTAATTTGGGTGCAGTGCAGGTGCTGAGACCTCCTGAAGCAACCTGGTTTGGCACTGCATAAAACCCGTAAAGTTCTGACAAATTACTGTCAGATGAAGAAGAAATATTTGTTCCTTCCAGGCCTCTAAGAACCCTAATGATAAATGTTTTTAATAGTCTAGAGAGGAGATCGACATTTCAACACTGGATCCAAAATACAGCAAGTAATCAACTAAGGAGCAGCTTAACAGGAGTCAGCCAGCAGGAAAGTCCTGAAGAGCCAGGGGGGCTCTGCAAACACCTTCTGCAGGGCCACAGAGAGGCAGCTCCAACCATCTGGGACCTGCAATCCCAAAACTGCCACTAAACGCTGCTTCTCACAAAGCAGATGTGAGCAAGAAGTGAGTAGAGCTCAGCTTCATATTTAAAACCATGATCGTAATGGTGGAGTGGTGGGTTGGCCTTGGCTGGATGCCAGATGCCCACACAGCTGCTTTTGCACTTCCCCTCCTCAGCAGCCCAGTGGGAGAAAGTAAGATGAGAAAGCTCATCATGGGTCAAGAGAAAAAATAGGAAGAAAAACGACATTGGAAGGCCAATTGTCATCACAGGTAAAATGGGCTCAAACTGGGGAAAACTCAATTTAGTGCAAATTAAAATAGAGTTGGATGGTGAGAAACAAAGACAAAACACTCTACCACCCATTTTCCCCAGATTCAACTTTACCCCTGCATTCCCAACTCCTCCACCTCCTCTACACTACCCAACAGCACAGGGGCTGGGAAATGGGAGACTGCAGTTAATTCATGTTTCCTCCTTGCCACTCCTTCCTCCTCACACTGTGTCCCTGCTCCAGTGTGGGTCCTTACTGCAGGCTGGAGGCCTTGGCAAACTGCTCCAGTGTGGGTCCACTCCATAGGCTGCAGTCCTGCAGGATAAACCTGCTCCAGTGTGGGTCCTCCATGGACCACAGTTCTTGTCAGGAGAACCTGTTCCTGCACAAGCTCCTCTTCACTGCTGCAGTCCTGCATTCTTCAGGAATGGCTCCACCAAAGGGTCCTCCACAGTGGATGTCTGCTCCATCATGGTCCCCTCCAAGACTTGCAGGAGAATCCTGCTCCAGTGCCCACAGCACCACCTCTGCTCCTTCTTCTCTCACCTTGCTTTCTGCAGAGATGGTTTTCACCCTTTTTTTTCCCTTCAGTCCCCACACACTGCCTTCGTGGCATCCTACTTTTTCTCAAGTGCTTTTTCCCTGAAGTGCCACCCTCTTTGCCAGAGGGGATAAGCAGGAGCAGTTTGTGTCCAGCACAGGCAGCCCTGGCTGCTGCTTACATGGGCCCCACAGCCCCTGCCAGCCCCTGGGCACTGTACCCACCCCACACAGCCTTCCATAAATAACAGCTCCTACCTGGGAACTATACTCTCTGCTCCGAATATTTAAAGCTAATAATTACACTGAGGGTAAACCTTGATTACCTGAAGGCTGACAAGTCTGGTAAATCCACGTTAGGCACTTAGAACAGGTATTCAGCTCACAAGTGATTTAACAAGAGAAACAGGCAGACACACAGTCCTCTGAGCCTCAGTCTAGTCACCCAGCAAAATAAAACTTGAATCCCTCCTATCTCATGAAAGACTGGCATCTGCCTTAAGCAGAATTTTAACGTTTCCTCACCTAGAATTTTCTTCCTTGCTACCCAATGTACTTACCTGAAAGAGATTAATAATTCCACACTCAAGAATATTGCTTTTCAGTGCCTAAATCACTGAGACTGAAACTACAGCTAAACAAGACAGATGTATTATCCTACTAAAAATATAACAAATTACATACATTAATGATAGCACTCCCTACTTGAAATGCAAACGGTCAGGCTCTTTTATTCTCTTCCTTTTGGATTCAACACCAACTGAGGTTTTCTGTCAAACTATTTTAAAGGCACCGTCTGGTATAAAAGAAGCATTTTTAACAAGACAGCCAGTTGTCTGACAACAAATATGAGTTCAGTTAACATATGAAAATTTCAGATTCACATATTTCCGAATTTTGAAAATCACATTCTACTTATCTCTTTAGGACTACATCATTAAAGACCCAGAACTAGAGCTACGAAGGCTGCAGTATATAAATTTTAGGAGCTTTGCCATCCAGTGGATTTCCTGAAGTAGGAACGCAGAAATGCAGGTAAGTAAGTAGAAATAAGGCATAAGAAGGAAGCTACATCTGTGAAATGACTGAAACTAAACTGGGATACTGAGAATAACTGGGTTTCTAACTCCAGGCCAAAAGGAGTGGCACCCAATTCACAGCCATAACTCCCCTCTTTCTCAAGTCAATTCACCTGTTTGCAGCAAATTGCATTGTGCTGAGCAGCTGCACCTCAATAATGAAAAACCTTTCAAATACGCTTCTTGCTTTAAGCAAGACAGAATCAGTTTTCCTCCTTTTTCCAGAACCCACTACCAGCAGATTATAGGATACAAATAACTTTCTCATGGGTTTTCAGTGCTCTGAGAACACCTATGGCAGCAGGAGTATCTGTTTTCAGCACCCACTGCAATCTGGACACAGGCAACGCCTCTGAGCAGCTTTGTGGCCTGGGTTTCAGACAACTTTGCACCTTCTCAGCAGGAAAAAAAAAAAAAAACAACACAAAAGCAGACATTTTAATATTACAAATTATAACAAATTTAGGAAGTTGATAGCTATCCACTAAGCCATCAAAGTAAGCTCTGCAGCCTGTCAAATATCTGTGAAGGATCTTTGAATTACTGTAGTCTCAAGAGCACTGAGAGTTCATGTTTGGGCTACTCTAGCAGTTCCCTTTTGGGGCAACCCAACCTAACTTAATTCAAAATTGTTAACCAACCAATAATTAATACACCTGATACAAAGTAAATGTAGTTGTTTATCAAGTAATTATGACAGATCAAGGTATTTACACCACCACTTAGTATTCTTAAAGCTTATTTGTTAAGAGTAAAAGGACTACAAAAAATATGGCAGAATTCAAAAACAAGCTTTTCAAGGTGAAATATGTACCACCATCACAAAGTGAAGATGACTTGACATATGATTTTATAATGCATCCTATGTGTCTGTGTAGTTGTTAAAACACTGCTGTTCTTGAAGCTTTCAGCATTTTACTTATTGCTATGGAAGCAGTGACAAGCTGCATA
Organism: Irena cyanogastra; assembly: GCA_013397155.1. NCBI lineage: Eukaryota > Metazoa > Chordata > Aves > Passeriformes > Irenidae > Irena > Irena cyanogastra. Next base: position 5,693 of record VWZV01004876.1, on the reverse strand, counting down.
GGATCACTTACATCATTTTAGTTAAGACACATTCCAAATCCTCACACAGCCTCTCAGGTTCAACCCTGATAAGTCTTTGGGATTTATTCTGGGATTTGACCTCCACCTACATGATCCTTGTTATATCACTTGCTAATAGTTGTAGCTCAGCTGTGCATCAGGTATCTTGAGTTTGTTCTGTGTGATAGGCTGCAGCTCCAATGACACAGCCAGTAATGGCAACAAATGGACATCAAAGACTGCACACTGGAACTTTTAAATAACAACATGATTTGGAGACAAGGCACAACCTTTTCTTCAATGATTTGGAAGTTTGTAAATTCACCTGCATATTGGACTCTGGCACACTCACATGGAAATCAGCTTTGTATGAAGGCTACTAGATCAAGCTCAAGGAGTTGAAAAAACAATCAGCAGTACCAACTTACCCTCATGAATTCATTACAGTTTAAATCAACAATTCTTAAATTCTAGAACCTCTTTCAAAAGCACACTTCTCAAAATTTATTACTCTCTGCTACATCATATTGCATCTTCTACAGTCTACGAGCACTGACCTCTCCTGAGAATGCACATAATTTATATGCATAGCCCAGTAGCCTCAGGACCAACCAAGGATGTCAAATACTCTACCTTTCACAGGTACTTTAGATGTGCACTCACTTCACAAAGCATTGCATCATTCGTGTATGTATAATTTATAGTTTTAGAATGAAATGCACATGATTACCTTTGATCTATTTGATGGCTGAGTCTCTGGCACCTTTTATTACCAAAATAATAATTTAAACAAATTGAATTATTTGGACTCAGTTCACCTCTGTAACAATGAACTATTAGCAATATAGTTCAATTTTCTAAGATTTACTAAAGTTTTCTGCAGACCATTTTCTGCAGATGAATTCTTTTTTAGATGGGAAACTTTTCAGGAGAAACTAGCTGTGGATATTGAATTTAATATTGTAAATTAAAACACAGAAAATTAAAAATTACAGCTGACTGGACAAGCAAGTCACATCATGTTGTTTTTGTTGCCAGTATGGGTTAACACGGTGCAGGATCCATGTTTCTATACAGCAAATAAGTTTTGTGCAAGGCTTCTGCAGCCACTGCCTAAAATTCACTGGTTCTGCCAATGTCTCCTGTCAGTGCATTCATGTATTGAGGTAACTCTTAGAAGTGAACATAGCAGGGGCATGAATACAGCATGAACACAGCAGGTTTACGCTCCTGCATGTGTGTATATACACGTATGCCTATAAAATAAATATTTATGTTTGCATGTGTGCACGTGCATAGGTGTTAATGCTACCCATGTAAATTCACTCCCTGCCCACTTTATGTAAATCCATCCCATTTGCCTGCGGAACGGAAACACGAGGGGTAAAACCGTGTCACGTTTCACAAGCCCTAAGGAGCCATCCTACCGAAGAGGATTTAAGAGATGCTAATGAAAAGAGATGGCAACATTGGAGAAGGCTGCAGGACAACGTGCTGAACCGAAATGACTGAGCTTGGGTGCAAATTGGATGACAAAGACTGGGATATACAGAAAGCAAAGCTGAGACATGCTGATATGGAAGGATGATGTATAATTTTTTAAAGCTGATGTGTTCTTCCCTCAAGTAATTCACTACTTGTTTACAATTATTACCCGTGCTGATTCAACATCCTGACAGTCCCATTTTCATTTGCAACATGTATTTTTCTAATCAGATGGTTTTAGCATGTATACTCCAAGAAAACAACATTAAAAATACCAGAGGAAAAAAACCAAAGACTGTGCTGACTGAAGACACACCGTTACGCTATTTCAAAATCTGTAACATCTGAAACTACAGATGTAGTTTTACTCAGTTGTAAAAATGAAAATTACAGATTTTAAATATAACAATCCTTTAACTATTTGCTTTGAATGCAGCAACTACAAATCTGGAAAACAAAATATAGTTAAAACAGGTAGATCAACAGGTACCAAGATTTACATTTAACGTCATTTCTTCAGAGATTTAAAGTAATGTTCATGTCATTTTTCCTTATCTTCTTTAGACTCTTCCTCTTGGCAAAGGAGGGGATCTTGCATCACAGAAAAACACTGATTATAGTTATTACTGTATCTTTTACATTCTTAGGCAGACTATGGCCTGGATTACACTACAGGACTTTTTCAAAAGATGTCATATTTCTAGAACCAAGGTCAATTTATGAGAAGCACCAAAAACCACTGGAAAATTATTCCCTTTCACTGCTTGTAGTATTTGCTGGATTTTTTTTTATATAGGGTTTGACAGCCTCACGCTTACACCACAGGCATCTGATAGTGAAGAAGTTAAGAGACTCATGCATCAAGCTAGTAAAATTGTCAGTCAATAGGAGCGGAGTAAGTCCCCTCAGCCCCACTTCTGCTCAGATTTGTGCCCTGAATCCAATTTAATTGTAAGTACACAGATCTCTGCATCAATTAATCAAACTAACACTTTTCTTTAAAATTAAATAAATAAACAAAGTTTGCATTTCCATTTCAAGCTTTTGAGCTAAGGCTTTGAACTGAAGTCTGACGCAGGACATGATGCCACTCTCACGGGCACGACAGAAGGCTTACTGCCTCCTGCTTCAGACTCACCTGCCCACGCTCTCCTCTGCAGCATCCGAACTCTGGAGCTCCGTCCGTCCGTCCGTCCGTCCGTCCGCCTGCCTGGACGCGGGGCCCCGGGCCGCTCTCCCCGCCCGCCGCTGC